>JAYESA010000006.1:198210310-198740310 GCA_036927795.1 Iris macrosiphon
AACGTCGCTAATGACGTCGCTGAAAACATCACTAAAAATGTCGCTAAAAACGTCGTTGTACGTCGCAACTTGCTGACATGGCAGTTTTGTCAGGTCATTAAAGACGTCATTGTAACGTTGCTACATACGTCGCTAATTAGCGACGTTAAGCGACAAATGAGCACGTCGCTAATTAGCGACGTTGAGTCGCTAAACGTCGCTAATCTAGCGACGCAACTACGTCGCTAAAAAACGTCGGTATAGCGACGTTTAGCGACATCGTAAAAGGCGACTTCTGTAAAAAGTCGCTAATTACGTCGCTAAATATAATTAGTGACGTTTATTTGTCATTTAGCGACGTTTCTTTACGTCGCTAATTTGACTTTTTCTGGTAGTGAATATGCAAGTCTCATGTCACGAATCCTATAAGCCTATACAGAATCACCATGAATAACTCAAGAAATATTCTGTCACATGAAATAGTGTCAAATATCCTACGGTATGACGCGTACTTGGTAAAGCAAGCACGTAAAGATAGGATCGTGGAATCAACTCTCTAAGTGACGTTGCACGACTCCGCATACGGCGTCGACACCCGGATCTTGTTCGGACGCTAAGCAACGTCTCACGGTCCTAAGTTGAATAGGCACATCAGAAGAATATATATAAACAAAAAGAAACACAAGCAGATAATATAACAGGATCCCTACAGGTTTGGCAAGGTACACTTGTCTGGGTTCTGAACTCCGTCAATTGCTCCTGGGGAAGTGGAATCTGCACGTACACCTCCGGATGCTGAAACAAACATCACCAATATTCTCAGAATACTTGAAATAGCTAGTATTGACTATCCATAAGTTCAATTTGGACACATGGGACATAATTGTCAGTTTTTTGTCAAAGCGGGGTCCACATGTGGCCTACTTCACACCAAAAAATGTGTTGGAGACAAAGTTTTCCAAATTCGTCAAATTTAGTGTCTACGAGTCCAGAACGATGGCACAAACCCAACGGAATGTCGAGAACTGGATTCTGATGAGCCGATCACGAAATTGCCCGTTATGTGAAAACGTGGGGCCCACGAAACGGTGTTTTGCTAACGTTTTCAGATTCGAACCAAACTTGGGTCACAGGACCAGTGTAACGCTGCGAATCCAATGGTACAAGTTTTGTTTCGAATCGACGAGTACACACAAAGTTATAGCGAGTGTCAGAATATGCCAAAAGTCAGAACAGGTCGATACGGTACTTTTTGACGGATACGCGTTGATTCCGGTGTGCATGCACATCCAAATCAAGTTTCGCGAAATCTCACACGTCCGTATTTATGTTACGCGTCTTTCGGTGCAATCACGCACGATAAAGTTGTCTCGTTTGGCGGAACGCATCCCGTATCGAATATTTTTGGGTGTTTTAAAAATAAATTTTTGGTCGTTTTGGAACCAGAATAATATAACCATTATAGCAAACTAATAAAAACTAAAAGAACATTAAAAATCTTGATTATATTGTGAAGAAGTTCTTTTAATTATATTTTGAAAATAATTAATGAGATGATCGAAAATTGGACATGAATAGGGGTACTTGGACTGAATTTCTAAACTGTTTTCGAACAGTTTTTCGGTCAACTTTTGGTCGATTTTTCTCATAATTGTGTCGCAAAAATTGTGCGACCAAAATAAGACATGGGATTGCGAATTTGTGAGGGACAGTCATGACATGAGCCTAATTTGACTCGTCTAAGTCGAGCATGCTAGGTTGGTTGGAAGGAAAAGGCTAGTGTTGCACTAAAGATCTTAAAACCTTGGGGGTTGGTTTCCAAAGTTCAATTAAATTATCGAATAAATATTAAAATAAAAAAATAATCATTAATTACCGAACTAACCCTATATAAAAATCAGGGTACTCACAGTCGACATGATTGATCGATTTTTTAGAGAAAAAAATAATATGTTGATACTAAACCATTAAAAAAAAAAGAAAAAGAAACTACCAGTTTAGTGGTTAACCGGTTCAATGTCATGGTCCGGTCCAAATTTTGGAACACTATCCCCAAGTCTAGTTACTCCTAGATTATTGGACCGTCATTAATAATTTTAACTCGTCTCTTCCTACTAATTATTATATTAATCATTAAACTTGCAATCAGCATTAAAGTGCACTCAATTGTCAAAACTTTGACGCGCTTTCTCTCTCCCCTCTCCTACCCTATATATAACGCTTCGTCCCTTTCCATATTCACAATCCCATAATATCATTCATATCAACGTTGTCACAATGCCATCATCACTCTTCTTACTCCTCCTCCTGGCAGCGACTCTCACCACCGTCGCCGCCTCCTCCTCCACCGCCAGCTCCGCCTGCAAGTCCTCCTTCTACCCCAAGCTCTGCCGCGCCCTCCTGAAGCCCCTAAAGTTCTCCTCCACCTACGACTCCGGCCAGTACTCCGTCAAGCAAGCGCTCAAGCAAGCCAAGAAGACCTCGAAGATCCTCGACCACTACCTCTCCCGCGGCGGCCGCGGGGCCCACAGGGCCGCCGAGGGCGGGGCCCTCGAGGACTGCCGCCAGCTGGCGGACGCGAACGCGGCTTACCTGGAGGCGGTGCACGCGGAGCTGGGGGCGAAGGAGAGGGTGCTGACGAGGCCCGGGGTGGAGCGGGTGAGGGCGCTGATGAGCGCGGTGGTGACGAACCAGCAGACGTGCTACGACGGGCTGCAGCAGGGGGGCACCGCATTCCCGGGAGACTTCTACGGGGTCTTCGCGGAGGAGACCAAGATGTACGGCTTGTCGCTCGAGCTCATCTCGTCGGCGCTGGCGGGGAAGGGCGGGAAGCCGCCTGCAGTCTCCCCTGGAGGTGAATTTTTTCTTTTTTTCCTTTTCTTTTCCGACGATACAAATAGGACACCACACGGATACAAATAGGATGTGACACAATGAAGATGGAACATAAACATCGATCACTCATATTCGTATATCCAGTATATTGTTCAGATGGAACTTTAACTTTTCATTGCTCGATTTTGACACATGATCAATTTTGAGTTACTTGTATTTATCTTCCCTAATCTTAAATGCTAATTCAGTTACCTACCATTTTTTTTGTAACTAGTTTTACCCACCATTTTTAAAGCGTAGGCAAAATTTTAGAGGGTAAACACCTTTTTTAAGGACAAAATATATAAATCACATTCATTCAGTTATAGGATTAGGGATAAACACAATTACAAATTAACACTTTACAAAGGATTATGGGTAGTAGTAATTACAAAAAAAAAATGGGAGGTAAATAGTGTTAGCATTTAAGATTGGAAGATAAATACAAATAACTCATCAATTTTTTAAATTGTTCTTTCAAAATATATATCGTCTATTCTAAACCACATCAAGAAAACTTTAAAAGATATCTTATAGTACAAAAATACAATCTAAATCTCTGTGTGCGAACTCGAGTGACTCTTGTGATTATCGGAGAGAGGTATAAGACCCTGGCCCATTTATAAATGATGGGAGTTGGAAGACAGTGGACCCAAAATGCATTTATGATAAAGTATGCATAAAGTCCGGAGCAATACGTCGGACATCTAAAAAAAAACTGTGTTGTCAAATACTTTTTTGAAATAATCTCGATTTGCTTCAGAATTAACGAAATGTGCTTCAAATGAATAATTTATAAACAGGGCTGGCCCTGGCCCAGGATAGACAGGACGACCGCCCAGGACCCCGTTGGCCAGGAGAGCCAAAAAAAACTATTCAGTTTAAATATATAAATAATTTTGTACCGAAAATAGAACTAGTACGTAACATGGACTTTACTTATCATATAAAAAATTGTGGTGCAGTGGTTATTATGTTAGACTTGTATACAAGAGGTTACTAGCCAAGACATTACCCTAATATAGCTGGAGTATTATTAGAATAATTTAGCTTATATTTTAATTACTTTTGGTGTGTCCGATACACCAAGTTGCATGGAAGTCATGACCTCGAACGTACCACTTGCGGGATCTCGCAGCGCTCCTGTCGACGTACGCGGCTTGCATGAGACCACGTGACCCTCTGCTGTCGTGTCTGTTGGACACGTTCCAACTAGCCTACTTATATCCATGGGTCAACCCCATTAAATGACTTTGCTGCTTCTTCTTTTTCCCTTAAGAGAACAAGAGGCATGTTCAAATGTAGAATCTCCTCTTTCCCAAAATAGCCTTGCATTTCTTGGTCTGTACGTTTTTCTACGTACTTACGTAATTTGCTTGCATTCATCCTGTAGACACTCATGGATCGGAGATTGGACGGAAGCTCGAAGAAGAGGGACAAGTCAGTGCCGTTCCGTTAAGTGAATCCGTACTGGTAGCCCAGGATGGCACCGGGAACTTCACGACGATCGCCGACGCCATCGAGTTTGCGCCTAACAATACGTTGATCGACGATGGGTACTTCGGCATCTTCATTAGCCCTGGGGTCTACCAGGAGAATATACTGGTGCCGAAGAACAAGAAGAACCTGATCATGTTCGGTGCGGGCATGGAGGAGACCGTAATCACAGGGAATCGGAGTGTCATCGACGGATGGATGACATACAACTCCGCTACTTTCGGTAAGCATGATGTATTATTAGCTTAAAATATGGTGCAGTCTTTATTTATTAGAATCCTAAGATATATATATATATATATATATATATATATATATATATATATATAGTTTGCAGTATTGGTCGATACCGATTCAATATGGACAATTTCGATACGATTTCGTATTTTCCAATTCGATACCGTCCGATAGCGATACCGATACCGATACGTATTGATACCGACACCAGGTGTCTCTTTTAAGGTTAATTCTGCAAAATAAATAAATAATTGAACCTAATAAGTCAATCAGCAAGAATATAAAGTATAATAAAATTGTAAAAGTAAGTAAAAGAAAGAAAAAAACTTATTTACTGCAAATAAATAAATTTATTTTATTTAGTTCCAATATTAATAAAAAAAGAGTAATACAATTTTTTTAAAAATTTTGGCTCTAAAATGTTAATAATTTATTATCAATTATTATATCCAAAAAAAAAAAAGGTACTCTTATCTGAAACCGTCCCTATTCGGATACTCATAGAAAAGGTTGGATACCAATTTAGATACCGACACTCTGCAAACCTTGGTATATGTACTAGGTACTTATTGTTGAGCTGATATATATGTGCAAGTAAAATCGGTACAGGGTGTATATCGAGAGTTTACAATTAGGTCCAAATTATATATGCAATTGTATATGTATGTGTACCAATTGAATTTGCTGCATATCTATGTATGCATGTATGTTATTGCAGCGGTACATGGCGAGCGATTCATCGCCATAGACATGACATTCGAGAACACCGCCGGGCCCGAGAAGCACCAGGCGGTCGCGGTGCGGAACAGCGCAGACATCTCGAGCTTCTACCGGTGCCGGTTCGCCGGCTACCAGGACACCCTCTACGCGCACTCCCTCCGCCAGTTCTACCGCAACTGCGAGATCTACGGCACCGTCGACTTCATCTTCGGCAACGCCGCCTCCGTCTTCCAGGACTGCCTCATCCTCGCCCGGCGGCCCCTCCCCTTCCAGAACAACGTCGTGACCGCGCAGGGCCGCGTCCACCCCAACCAGACCACCGGCATCTCCATCCACAACTGCACCATCCGCCCCGCCCCCGACCTCGAGTCCGACACGGGGGGATCGACCCGGACGTTCCTCGGGAGGCCGTGGAAGGAGTACTCGAGGACGGTGGTCATGCAGTCGTTTATAGACGGGTTCGTCGAGCCCGCGGGGTGGCAGGAGTGGAACGGGACGTTCGCGCTGGGCACGCTGTACTACGGGGAGTTCGAGAACACCGGCGCCGGGGCGGACACGGGGCGGAGGGTGGACTGGGAGGGACACAGCCTGATGAACGTGACGGAGGCTTGGAACTTCACGGTGTACAATTTTACCACCGGGGACGTCTGGTTGTCGTCCACACCTATACCATACGCTGGTGGATTGCTCTAAAGATTATTATTATTATTATTATTGTGGGTTTAGAGAATTGGATTTGTTAATTCTCTTTGGTCCTAATGCATTGTGCATTTTCTATATACGGGATTTTGAGGGGAAATTCTGTTTTATTATATAACGTAAACGATGTTACTGTCTGATCATTTAGAACAAATGCTACTATATTATGTGTTAGAAAATCAAAGCATGGTTAAACCAATGTAAAATATCGCAGCAATTTTCCACTCTTATGTATTCCTAGATTTTTTTTCATAATCACAGCCGTTCGATCTTGTTTAAGTAATCTAATCTTAATCGTTGATTTAAATCATTCATTTCAATAATTAAGATTAATTTTTTTAAAACAAGATCTAACGTTTGTGATTGTGAAAATGCTTTGAAAAAGATAAAATAACAAGATTTCAATCTCTCTTTTATATATATATATATATATATATATATATATATATATATATATATATATATATATATATATACACACACACGGTGGTATGTTGTAATGCTAACACCATGGATATATATATATATATATATATATATATATATATATATATATATGGGTGGGTAGGACGGAGTACGATCCCCGCTTTAGGCAACTGGAGGGAGGGGGGAGGGGTTGGTCGGAGGACGATCCCGGGATAGTGAAGGTTAGGGAAGGAGTAGGATAGGTAATATATATATATATATATATATATATACTCTCCGACACATGGTGGAATTCAAAATTTACACAAATTGCTAGATAATTGTTATTTGCCCATAATTTGGTGTGATAAATTAATTTAGACAAAATTGATTGCTTGTGAAACATGTGATAGTTATTTATCAATTTGAAGTACATTGGAAATGTTTGGAATTGTAGTGAGGCAAACGAATCCACTCCGTGGAGGGGGCTGAGGAAATGAAAATGAAGGATGTCCTCGTTGGCCATACTATGAACTTCTTGTGTTTTTTTCATTTTCAAATTCAGAATGGACTCCATGCTAATATGAAATAATATCATTCTGAATACTACGATAAATGAAGTATAAGTATTAAAATTATGAATCTCATAGATAGTTAAATCCTGACTCAAGACGAATGTTGGTAGCATGCTTAACACAAACAAGTCGTAAGAAAAAAATTGTATTTTTACTCAAGTTTTTATTAAGAACCGACTCTTTGTTATAATTCAATTTTTTTCTTTACTAATTTTTCACTATCAGAAGGACTTATTAATTACTTATGCAGGGTTGGTTTTGAGATAAGTATTATAAGACTTCGGACTTGGACAACTTCTTTCCATAGAACCACCTTTCAGACCATTTGATTTTCTTAGATCCGGTTCCGTCCAAACCTAACTAAAACCTATATACTTTCATTAGTAATGAAAGACAACCAAAATTAGTTCTCGCTAAGGCAAACTAATCTTCTGGACCGACCCTACACTAATGACAAAATAGATATATTAGATTATTGAGTAGCCTACTCTCCACAAATGATGAAATATCTTAAAAGAATATTTTGGGACCCGTAAGGAATAGTTCCCTTTCATTCGGTCTTGCTCTACATTTTGTAATTAATAGATCAAAACATATCATAACTCAGTTACATCACCATCTTATAATTTTTCATGTATTTCGTTCCAATCATGGCAATTATGTTTTTCAACAATTTATCAAAAAATAAGTCATATTTCCAACAAAATTATAAGCCAAAAAAGAACTTGATATGTTTTTTTTTTTAAACAACTATACGTATATTTCTCATACACAATGTATTCTATAGAAAGAGAGAAAAAACGAAAAAAGATATAATTAATAGAGGCAATCCAGCATGGGGATTGGGTCTGCAATCTTGAACCCAAATCCCATCTTCCTACAGTCGGTCTCGTTGTCGTCGTCATCACCGCCGCCGCCGGCGGCAGCAAGTTAAAGTCCAGTCGATATCGTCCATCCCCACCGTCCGTCCGGTGCCGCCTCATGTGTCCACCCAGTGCCTGCCTTGGGATACAGTTTTAATTTGTTAAATTTTGGAACCCAAATATAGTCAAAGTTTTGATTTAACATAATTTAAAAATCTACATTAAATGTAAGATTTGATTAGATTTTAAATTTGTATCAAATATTTGATTTGATCATATTTGGACTTCCATAATTGGTGTTAGAATATTTTAGGTGGATTAGAATTCTTATTTTAAGATTTTTTTATTTAGAAATTTTTATTATGACATAAAATAGGATTTTCCATCCTATAAATATAGGAGGAGGGTGGGGGCACAAAGTACTGCACAAGTTGGAGATTCGGAGTGCTCGTCCACAGAAAATCTAAGAAAAAGTCCGTCTCTTAGGACTTCGCTATCCAAGACAGAAGCAAGAAAGAGATCTGATCGAGGAGTCGTCGTCTTCGCACTGGAAGATTGTTACGGGTTGGTGAGTGATTTCAATTGTAATATTTTTCTTTTCTTCTTGCGTGTGGTGATGTGGTTGAATCTATTAGAAAAAATGGTTCAACATTGATTTTGTCAACCTTGTAATTTTACCTGAGTTATAAAGGTTGCAATTTGTCCAGGTGACGTAGTCACCGCCATATACTTGTCTTTATCTGTGTTTGGTGTTCGTTAGACAGGGGTTGGTTATCTCGAATGGGTTGGTCTAAAGTTTTTGCTGCGGACACTCTCAGATACGGTGTCGGACATGTCAGATTCTCACCATCTGATATCAAAGCTCTGATCTGATTGTCGGATACCAACATCTGGTATCAGAGCCATGGTCTGATACTGTGATACCAACAGTATACCGGCCTTCTGCTTCTAATGGGCTTCCTCCATACTGGTTTGTTAAGATGGCTGCTCTAATTGGCGCTTCAATGGGTGGTTGTGTTGGACTTGGACTACTCCGAGTTAGTTAGCGCCAATTAGACACCCTAGCTAATAACCGATCGAGTTCACTAGTAATAGCCTTATAACCCTAACAGAGCTTACCTTACTTTATGCGGTTGAGGAGCATGAGTTCGCAACAGGCGGCCAGCAGGTTCACAGTTGTGTGGCAGCTCATGGATTTCCAAGGCTGCTGGTGTCCCTTGCTCCCATGGTTTGTGAAGTGTTTGATCTGTTCAACTTTGCTTCGTTTTCTTTCCCCTTCTTATGTGTCATCTTCATTTCCAACATGTTTTTTTTTTTTTTTTGGAATATTTTGTTGATTACTGAGAGCATTCTATAAACACAGATGCAGCAAATTCATCACGATGGTAGTTCAGAAATGAAGTAAATTGTGTAACTCTGCTAATTACATTGTTGACCCTCTCAAAAAAGTACTTAAAAATCCTGTGATTGCAATTGCAACAGACAGTGGGGGGTACGTATATAAAAGTTCCATATTAGGGAAACAAATCCATGATACATGCACAAAACCCTAACCAATATTCTTGGCATGCACACACACAAAGCTCTCTCAAGTTAGTTGTACAAGCCCAGGCGCACCGGCGCCCCGGCCTTCTTGATCCAGTCCCCGCCCTGTATGAAGCTGGCGACGGTGTAGCCCGTCGCCTCCTCCTTGCTCTTGATCACCTTGAACCCTTTCCACCCCACCCTCTTCGCGGTGCTCGCGCCGGCGCCCTTGTTGTTGTACTCCCCGTAGAATAGGGTGCCCGTGTCCAGCCCCGGCTCCCACGGGGTGTACCCTTCGGGGCTGATGAAGTCGTCGATCTCCGACTCCATCGTCACCACCCTCGACGCGATCTTCCACGGGCGGCCGAGGTAGCTCTTGATCTTGGCCTTGTCCTTCTCCAGGGCAGGGTCGCACTACCAGAAAAAGTCAAATTAGCGACGTCTAAAAACGTCGCTAAATAACAATAAATCGTCGCTAATTAGGTTTAGCGACGTAGTTAGCGACGTTTTAAATCAGTCGGAAAACTCCAAGTCGCTAAAACCAAAAACGTCGCTAAACGTCGCTATGCCGACGTTTTTTAGCGACTTTAATGTGTCGCTAAATTTAGCGATGTGTTGCGACGCCAAGTCACTAAATAGCGACGTTTATAAAAGTCGCTAAACGTCGCTGATTAGCGACGTTTTTTGCGACGTTACACCGACGTCTTTAATGACCTGGCTATACTGCCATGTCAGCAATTGGCGACGTTTAGCGACGACTTTAGCGACGTCATTAGCGACGAACTTAGCGACGTTTTTCAGCGTCGCTGAGTAACGACGTAATTAGCGACGTAAATTAACGTCGCTAAGCGTCGCTACACGTCGCTAATAACGTCGCTAATTTTAAAAAAAAAATATAAAAAAAATTTCCAGAATCAAACATTGGTGATTTCCTGCAGTTTTATATCATCTTCATCATACACACCAACATGATTCAATCTAGTTAACTATATAATCCAATTAAATTAAAGACCACAAGAAGTATCAATCCAATTAAATGTGGATAACTATATAATCCAATTAAATTAACTAAAAAATTAAAGACCACAAGAAGCATCATACATCATGTCTATTGTTGAAGTACCAATAATTCATAAATAATAATAAAAATAACTAGACTACTACGGATCTGCAGGAGGCTGACCAGCGGCGCGCTTCAAGGATAACAACTCCTCATACTCGTCCCGTGGAATCGACACCGATGTCGATGGAGAAGGCAGTGACGTCGGTGGCGGCCGTGCCCGCTCCAAGTCTGCGAGTCGCTGGTTGTAAGAATCCAGGGTAGATAACAGCCTCGTACTGCTATCACCCATTGAATCCTGCATCCTCGTCAGGTTCTCGTCCATCGATAGCTGTGACGCATGCATCCTCGTCAGCTTCTCGCCCATCGATAACTGTGACGCCTGCAGCTCCATGATGTTGCGATCATTGGAGGCTCTAATATCATTTGTCAATTCTCGTAGCTCCGTCATGCTGCGGTCGAGCATATCCAATCGTGCGATAAGCATCGGATCGTCCGCCTGCGGCTGGGACCGGGACTGGTCCTCCATACTTCGCAGCAAGTCGTCACGGAGAGACGCAATCTGACGGTCAACGGCCTCCTGGACGGCCTCCTGGACTCTGGCCGACGACTGCGAGGGCTGCGACTGCGAGGGGTGTGTGGAATGCACAGCTGTCGGGGAGGCCCTAGATGACTGCGTCGCAACCAGGGCGCCATAGGAGCCCGTACCGTAGTACGTACCCCTCTGGAGACCACCAGCTGCGGTCACCCACAGGTCGTCCGCCGACGGAGATGGACCGGGCTGCGACGAAGCACCAGCCTCTCCAGGTGTAGGTGCACTAGCAGTCGCCCGCTCACGAAGCCTAAGATACTCGGCCTAGAAAAGGTTTGGAAACTCAATAATTTCCTAAGTTATATTAAAATAAACACAAAGTAAAGTAATACTTACATAGGTCTGTGAGGCCCTCTCATCAATGAGATTTCCGTCCTTGCGATGGATGGCCAAGAAGACGGTCACCATGTTTGCATCCTCACCCCTTTGTACCTGTTAAAAATATATTTTTTATTACTAAACTTAAATATTTTTTCCAAGTACCATTTTATGGTACTTATATTAAAATAATATATTTTAAAAGAAAAAACATACCAAACGACGAAAATGTTCCGTCATCGGAATCGAGCCACCACACCACTTGGCAGCATTCTGCCTAGCCGCCTTGGCCTTCTTAGACCTTTCCTTGTACCTCGGATCGTCGAATCTAGCTCTCATCGCAGTCCACTGCTCAGGCGTGATCCAACCTTGGATCGGTTTTCCAGCACGATCACGAGCCTTCTGGTCATCCAGAGCATCTCGGATAAGCTTGGCGGCAACGGTAGGAAAGAGCCGCTCGATCAACTCGGCCCGGTGCGGAGGATAAAAATACGTTTGCTACAATAAATAATTCATTAAGTTAGCATCACGAATATGCATAAATTAGAGGATTTATTTAATATACTTTTACCTGGAAGTGCGCAAACCAGAACGCCTTCCTCTCCTCCGGAGCCTCAGAGTAGTTGATCCAAGGGCCACCGTAGTTGTTCCTCAGAAATTGGCCCAGGCGTCTCTGAACCGACGATGGACGATATCTATACAGAAATAATAATTTAGATTACTGAAAAAGTCAATATACGATGAATAAAGAGAAACACAAATATATACTAAACCATCTAATTGACTTACTTTGTACCGTCGGCCCAAATCTCTGTCCTCGTCTCCTCCGGTGGTGCGCATGGAGGATCTTGCTGATGCTGGGACAACGTCGGCACGACCTCCTCTACATGCTCATCAGTCTCCATGGTTCCGTCAGCAGGAGGAACGCTGGACGAGGGAGTACTATCACGCCTGGAACTACTCGTCCCAGGAGTGATGCCACGCAACGTCGTCGCAGTCGGAGATGTGACTGCTCGATATACTGGAGTACTGGGCGACGATGATCCGGAACCAACAGTAGGCAGTACCGGAGTGGCACTCTGTCTACCTCGGGACCTGCCGAATCCTCCGCGTCGTCCTGTCATATCTGATAACAACATATGATGAATATAGAGAAACACAAATATATACTACATTCTACAGTCAAAATGTGATACATATCTCAAAGCATTATACAGTCAAAATATAATACATATATTCGTTAATGTCAAAATGTGATACATATCTCAAAGCATTTTACAGTCCAAATATAGTTACATTCTACATGGAATATTTTATATTTTCAATCATCTTCAGAAAATTCATCTTGTTCGCTCATCTTGTTCGCCTTCCTCGTCCTGCTCTTCCTCTTCCTCGTCTTCACTTTCATCTACTTCGTCGTCCTCTTCGGATAATTCTACATCTTCTACATTATTACTCGTGTAATGAGTAACTTCCGTTGAGTCCACATCTACAATATTTGTTACAAGAGGTAGATCGTCCTCCTGATAAGCTATTTCGTCAATGTCAAAGGTATTTCTAGCTTTAGTCTTGCATACTGCCCACCAATCCGACCTCGCTGTCCCCCGTCTAGGATAAGTTGTGAAGTACACGAGCTGAGCCTGACTTGATAGGACAAATGGTTCGTAGCCTTGATATCTACGCTTGTAGTTTATATCCACAAGGCCATGCTTGTCAATTTTCCAACCTTGATCTTGAATCGGATCGAACCATTCACACCTGAATAGCACGATATTAGCAGGTTCTGGGCCATAATTATATGTCAACTCCACAATCTCTCGTAAGATGCCAAAAAAATTATTGTCCGGATTGACGTCTTTGTAGTTTGTAGATTTGATACACAAACCACTGTTTTTCGTGGAATCAAGATCCAGAAAGCTGTCTCTGATAGGAGCATTTGTTGATTTGAACCTGAACCCATTCACACAGAAACTTGACCATATTTTTACGGCAGTAATTGGTCCCTTGGCTAGAGTCCTAATAGATTCAGTCTCGGATGATATTAGACGATCGACCTAAATACCAAAGTAGCGATGGTAAGTTATTTTTTTACAAGTGCAAAAATAAAAAGTAATTACCAAGTATCTTACATATGCGCTCAACCAAGAAGGAAAATGGCATCTCATTTCTTGTTCTACTTCTTCGTCTGTTATGTAGGGTCTAACCGACCTCAACTCATCATTATATGTGCTGAAAAACAATGATGCAACTGCTAATTAGTAGCATAATAGTATCTTATACTATTACATTGAGATGATGTAAACGTGGACGTATTAATTACTTACCCCTCTAGCTTCTCCACTTCATCCTCGTCGCAATTGAGTAATATATACAATTGAGCAGCCCTTAGCTCATCGTCATTCAAATATCTCTTCTTCATTTTTCCCGAAGGCTTTCCGGATGCATTGAATACTTTGAGTATTGTATCATTAGATTCCTTATATGCGTCGTCGTTTCTGGGAGCTTTCGTCCTATTAGTAGCAACATGCGATTTGAAATACGTCGAGCAAAAGTTTGTAATCTCCTCGAGAACATAAGCTTCACAAATAGATCCTTCAACCCGTGCCTTATTTTTCACCTTTCTCTTTAGGTGATTCAGATGACGCTCGAAGGGGTACATCCACCGATAACCGACAGGACCACCAACACGTGCCTCATAGGAAAGATGAATTGGCAAATGCTCCATAGAGTCGAAGAATCCTGGAGGAAAAACCTTCTCGAGCTTACATAGTGTTACCGCAATGTCCCTCTCTTGCTTTTCTAGACGATCGACGAGCAACTTAGGTCCTGCCGCATCATAATTGTCAGGATTGAAACTAGGCCCCGCCGCATCATAAACCATGTTCACCAACCCGTCGTCGTAAGCATCGTGGTCTTGGACATCCATATACGGCTCCACATAGGGCTCCGACTCCGATGCTAGAGATACAAGTTCTACGTGCGCGGTCCACTGATAGTAATTCGGCGTAAAGCCCTTCGAGTATAAATGATATGTAACTTCCACTTCTGGATGATATTTTCTGTTGCGACATCTCACACATGGACACTTAATTTTGGTACCGTCCATGTACTGAGGGAACGCCTTGGCGAACTGCAGGAACTGCTGTACACCCTCAATGAATTCATCCCGCACACCGCACATGTCATCAGGATGACGGTTGTACATCCACGAACGATGACGCAGATAGTAATTCATATCCATTTCTAGATACTTCTGCAAAATTGACAGTATGTATCATATAAATCATTACATGCAAAATTAACTTCTGTGTCTGTGTCAGTGTCCGTTATGGGAAAAGCAGTATATATATATATATATATATATATATATATATATATATATATATATAACATTACCCAAATAATATCTTAATATCACTTTACTACTATACCTTAACCCACTTCTGTGTCAGTGTCCGGATTTTAGTGTAGTAGGCTCCAGCTGAAGCCAATAAGTTTCTTGAGATGCATGTCCTTAATGATGCATGCTGCGATGATATCTTTGCTCCATTAGAGGCTCTTCATACTGCTAGCTAGTGATTTCAGTAAGTGTTGAAATTAATCCTTTATTTATTTAAGCTGATTTGTAAGTTTCGTTTAGCTAATTCAACTGTTATAGTCATATTATTTAGACCATTAGGCACTTCTTGAAACTGGCAGTAGGGTGAGGAACTGAGATACATAACTCCGCAGTACTTTGCTTTCGGCAATTAACCCCTATATATATTGGGAGTGGAACGAGGAAGTAGCTAGAGCTCAAAATTCTTGGGGCACAATTAAGGACGGTTGCTTAGATCATACACTTCCTGGTCGAATAATTGGCGTTCTAATTAATTTGATCACATGATCAGTTGTTGTACGAATATTCAGGAATTAGTTCTAATTTGTTCACCCAATGTACGTAGTCATGACATATGAACATGGATTCAATAATAGCCATCATTTCTTCCCCTCCACCATTGGACCAATGAATAGTAACCACAAAATCAAACAATTAGTATGTATGTATATATATATATATATATATATATATATATATATATATATATATATATTGCAAAAGTGCAAATAAATACACTTATGTTCTTTCTTTCTTATTCATCGATCCATATTATTTATTTATTTTATACTTGAAAGAAGAAATTAAAATCTGATCTCTACATGATCGCACATGCATGAACATTGTCAAAAAACCTAACCCTAACCCTAACCCTAACCCTAACCCCATGTCAAAAAACCTAACCCTAACCCTAACCCTAACCCCATGTCAAAAAACCTAACCCTAACCCTAATCCTAACCCTAGGTCCAGATCAGTGTCTGTGTCAGTGTGTGTGTGTGCCGTGTCTGTGTCTGTGTCTGTGTCAGTGTCAGTGTGTGTGTCAATGTCACATGTGTCCTGTGAGAGAGAGAGAGAGAGAGAGAGAGAGAGAGAGAGTATACCTTGCCGGAGTAGTCGCGGTCGACGGAGCTGGGGGGGGGGGGGAATTTGTTTTCGAATCGAAATTTCAACTGACGGGGAAAAATGAAACCGACCCCTAATTAACCAAATTTTAGCGACGTTTAGCGACGTCCAATAAAAAATGTCTCTAAATTAAATATTTGCGACGTAAAGGACGTCGCTAAACACGTTGCTAAATATTTTGAGTTTAAATGTCGCTATATACATCGCTAAACGTCGCTAAATTAGACATATTAGCGACGTTTAGCGACCTTAATTGAACTTATAGCGACTTATCTTTTAAAATCGTATTAAAAGTCGCTAAACGTCGCTAAATGTCGCCATTTAGCGACGTCTAGCGACGTGTTTATAATGAGTCGCTAATTTATATATTATTAGCGACGTTTCTTTTGACGTCGCTAAAATACGTCGCTAATCCCGCTTTTTCTAGTAGTGTCGGCCTGGATCTTGCAGTCGTGGAGGACGAAGCCCGTGCTCTCGTGGCGGTCGACGCGGCCGTGGGCCGTGACGGCGTTGAACTGGCCGTCGAGCGGGCGGAGGACCTGCAGGATGCAGTTCTGGAACACGGCGGCCGCGTCGTCGAAGATGAAGTCGACGGTGCCGAGGATGACGCAGCTGCGGTAGTACTGCCGGTGGGTCTGCGCGTAGAGGGTGTCCTGGTAGCCTTCGAAGCGGCAGTTGAGGAACACGGAGCGGTCGGACTGGACGCGGAGGGCCACGGCCTGGTGCTTCTCGGGCCCGGCGGTGTTGCTGAAGCCGAGGCCGATGCCGATGAAGCCGTCACCGATGGCAGCTGATCGGAAAAATGTACAATACAGTGAATTCAATGTGTATGTTTTTTAATGTCGACTAGATTTTGTGTTTCCTCACCGAAGGAAGCGGTCATGAAGGTCTTGACGCCATCGATGTAGTTCTTGTTTCCGGTGATGATGGTCTTCCTCGAGCCATCTCCGAATATTGTGACATTCACCGTCTTCTTTGTCACCTCCACGTACTCATTGTAGATTCCGGCTTTCACATAAATTGTATACCTAACAATAACACAAAGCTTTAAGAGTGGAGATTACTCTGTTTTGGACAGAAATATATACCTAACAATAACACGAATCTTTAAGGTGGTGATTATGACAGAAAATAGAACCGAACTGAATAATAGTTTCGGTTTGAAAAAATTTCGATTTCGATTTTGGATTTAAGTTTCATCAAAAACCGAAAATCTAGTAAAATTTATATGTAAAAAATTTCAATATATATATATATATATATATATATATATATATATATATATATATATATATATATATATATTATGATTAAAAATATGTATATTTTGAAAACAACAATTATTTGAACCTCAATTTTGATAATTTAATAATTAGTTCAACTTTGTGTATAACTTTAAAACACAACAAATGTGTGGATAATGATTACATTTTTTAATATAATTTAACTACAATTCTAACTTTTGGTTCGACCCATCAAAAATATAGTTTTCGAACAAACGATAAAACCGAATCGATTGTTCGACTCGATTTTGGCTAATTTCGTTTAGTTTTGGTTTTGGTTTTAGATTAAACCTAACGCTCACCCTTGTCACCAAAGAAATTGTTAGTAGAAGAAATAATGCCATTGGGATGGGACTGACCTCCCTGTATATTTCTGTGGCATTGCAGCAAGAGCAGCGTTGATGGTCTTGAACTGTCCGCTTCCGTCTTGGGCTACGGTGACGTCGGGATTAAGATTGGCGGAAGCCTTCCCCCTCAGCAGCCTCCGCTCCTCGCCGTTGATCCAGGACGGCGTCCCGTCCTCGTGCAGTTCCGGCTTCTTCTCCTCCTCGGAGAGGAGACGGCGGCGGTTGACTCCCGAATCGCCCTTCGAGTCCGACAGGAAGGAAGAGGCCTTCTCGATGATTGCCAGCGCGTTGCTCGTCAGCTCCTTCGACATCTTCATCGCGTCGTTCATCTCGTTCTTGAGGTCCCCGTCGGGGAACGCGTCGACACAGGTGGCCTGGTACGACATCACGGCGCTGAGCCAGGTCCTCAGCTCCGGGGACCTCTTCGGGAGCTCCTGGAGGGCGTTGGCCCCGATCGTGTCGATCGTGTCCCGGAGCTCGTCCTTGGCGTCCTCGAACACCTTCCCGCAGACCTCGACCGCCCCCTTGATCCTCGGATCGTCGGTCTTGATCGCGTCGACCTTGCCGAAGGCCTGCCCGATCTCGCGGGAGACCGCAGCGACCGCGGCCTTGACGAGGTCCTTGGTGGTCACGGCTTTGCTGCTCATGTTGGCCGCGGCCCGGTTGAGGCTCTCCTCGCAGGCCTGCTTGTAGTCGGTCGGGCTGCAGATGAGGGACACGGACTTGGACACGGGCTGCAGATGAGGGATACTAAAAAAAAAAAAAAAAACAGTTTAGTGGTTAACCGGTTCAACGTCATGGTCCGGTCCAAATTTTGAAACACTATCCCCAAGTCTAATTACTCCTAGATTATTGGGCCGTCATTAATAATTTTAACTCGTCTCTTCCTACTAATTATTATATTAATCATTAAACTTGCAATCAGCATTAAAGTGCACTCAATTGTCAAAACTTTGACGCGCTTTCTCTCTCTCCTCTCCTCTCCTACCCTATATATAACGCTTCATCCCTTTCCATATTCACAATCCCATAATATCATTCATATCAACGCTGTCACAATGCCATCATCACTCTTCTTACTCCTCCTCCTGGCCGCGACTCTCACCACCGTCGCTGCCTCCTCCTCCACTGCCAGCTCCGCCTGCAAGTCCTCCTTCTACCCCAAGCTCTGCCGCGCCCTCCTGAAGCCCCTAAAGTTCCCCTCCACCTACGACTCCGGCCAGTACTCCGTCAAGCAAGCGCTCAAGCAAGCCAAGAAGACCTCCAAGATCCTCGACCACTACCTCTCCCGCGGCGGCCGCGGGGCCCACAGGGCCGCCGAAGGCGGGGCCCTGGAGGACTGCCTTCAGCTGGCGGACGCGAACGCGGCGTACCTGGAGGCGGTGCACGCGGAGCTGGGGGCGAAGGATAGGGTGCTGACGAGGCCCGGGGTGGAGCGGGTGAGGGCGCTGATGAGCGCGGTGGTGACGAACCAGCAGACGTGCTACGACGGACTGCAGCAGGGGGGCACCACGTTCCCGGAGGACTTCTACGGGGTCTTCGCGGAGGAGACCAAGATGTACGGCTTGTCGCTCGAGCTCGTCTCGTCCGCGCTGGCGGGGAAGGGCGGGAAGCCGCCTGCAGTCTCCCCTGGAGGTGAATTTTCTTTTCTTTTTCTTTTTTTTTCTTTTCTTTTTCGACGATACAAATAGGACACCCCACGGATACAAATAGGATGCCACACAATGAAGATGGAACATAAACATCGATCACTCATATTCGTATATCCAGATTATTGTTCAGATGGAACTTTAACTTTTCATTGCTCTATTTTGACACATGATCAATTTTGACTTATTTGTATTTATCATTGATCTTAAATGCTAATTTCAGTTACCCACCATTTTTTTAATTAGTTTTAGCCACCATTTTTAAAGCGTAGGCAATTTTTTAGAGGGTAAACACGTTTCTTAAGGACAAAATATATAAATCACATTCATTCAGTTTTAGGATTAGGGATAAACACAATTACAAATTAACACTTTACAAAGGATTATGGGTAGTAGTAATTACAAAAAAAATGGGAGGTAAATAGAGTTAGCATTTAAGATTGGAAGATAAATACAAATAACTCATCAATTTTTCAAATTGTTCTTTTAAAATTTATATCGTCTATTCTAAACCACATCAAGAAAACTTTAAAAGATATCTTATAGTAAAAAATACAATCTAAATATCTGTGTGCGAATTCGAGTGACCCTTGTGATTACCGGAGAGAGACATAAGATCATGGTCCATTTATAAATGATGGGAGTTGGGAGACAGTGGACCCAAAATGCATTTATGATAAAGTATGCATAAAGTCCGGAGCAATACGTCGGACATCTAAAAAAAAAAACTGTGTTGTCAAATATTTTTTTGAAATAATCTCGATTTGCTTCAGAATTAACGAAATGTGCTTCAAATGAATAATTTATAAACAGGGCCGGCCCTGGCCCAGGACAGACAGGACGACCGCCCAGGACCCCATGGGCCAGGAGAGCCAAAAAAACTATTCAGTTTAAATATATAAATAATTTTGTACCGAAAATAGAACTAGTACGTAACATGGACTGTATTTATCATAAAAAAAATTATGGTGTAGTGATTATTATGTTAGACTTGTATACAAAAGGTTACTAGCCAAGACATTACCCTAATATAACTGGAGTATTATTAGAATAATTTAGCTTATATTTTAATTACTTTTGGTGTGTCCGATACACCAAGTTGCATGGAAGTCATGACCTCGAACGTACCACTTGCGGGATCTCGCAGCGCTCCTGTCGACGTACGCGGCTTGCATGAGACCACGTGACCCTCTGCTGTCGTGTCTGTTGGACACGTTCCAACTAGCCTACTTATATCCATGGGTCAACCCCATTAAATGACTTTGCTGCTTCTTCTTTTTCCCTTAAGAGAACAAGAGGCATGTTCAAATGTAGAATCTCCTCTTTCCCAAAATAGCCTTGCATTTCTTGGTCTGTACGTTTTTCTACGTACTTACGTAATTTGCTTGCATTAATCCTGTAGACACTCATGGATCGGAGATTGGACGGAAGCTCGAAGAAGAGGGACAAGTCAGTTCCGTTCCGTTGAGTGAATCCGTACTGGTAGCCCAGGATGGCACCGGGAACTTCACGACGATCGCCGACGCCATCGAGTTTGCGCCTAACAATACGTTGATCGACGATGGGTACTTCGGCATCTTCATTAGCCCTGGGGTCTACCAGGAGAATATACTGGTGCCGAAGAACAAGAAGAACCTGATCATGTTCGGTGCGGGCATGGAGGAGACCATAATCACAGGGAATCGGAGTGTCATCGACGGATGGACGACATACAACTCCGCTACTTTCGGTAAGCATGATGTATTATTAGCTTAAAATATGTTGCAGTCTTTATTTATTAGAATCCTAAGATATATATATATATATATATATATATATATATATATATATATATATATATATATATATATATAGTTTGCAGTATTGGTCGATAACGATTCAATATGGACAATTTCGATACGATTTCGTATGTTCCGATTCGATACCGTCCGATAGCGATACCGATACATATTGATACCGACACCAAGTGTCTATTTTTAAGTTAATTCTGCAAAAAAAAAAGAAAAAAAAAAAGAAAAAAAAAATTTGAACCTAATAAGTCAATCGATATAAAAGCATAATATAATTGTAAAAGTAAGTAAAAGAAAGAAAAAAGCTTATTTACTGCAAATAAATATATTTATTTTATTTAGTTTCAATATTAATAAAAAAAGAGTAATACAATTTTTTTTATAAAAATTTGGCTCTAAAATATTAATAATTTATTACTAATTATTCTATCAAAAAAAAAAAAAAAAAAAAATCGATACTCCTATTTGAAGCAGTCCTTATTCCGATACTCATAGAAAATGTTGGATACCAATTTAGATACCGACACTCTGCAAACCTTGGTATATGTACTAGGTACTTATTGTTGAGCTGATATATATGTGCAAGTAAAATCGGTACAGGGTGTATATCGAGAGTTTACAATTAGGTCCAAATTATATATGCAATTGTATATGTATGTGTACCAATTGAATTTGCTGCATATCTATGTATGCATGTATGTTATTGCAGCGGTACATGGCGAGCGATTCATCGCCATAGACATGACATTCGAGAACACCGCCGGGCCCGAGAAGCACCAGGCGGTCGCGGTGCGGAACAGCGCGGACATCTCGAGCTTCTACCGGTGCCGGTTCGCCGGGTACCAGGACACCCTCTACGCGCACTCCCTCCGCCAGTTCTACCGCAACTGCGAGATCTACGGCACCGTCGACTTCATCTTCGGCAACGCCGCCTCCGTCTTCCAGGACTGCCTCATCCTCGCCCGGCGGCCCCTCCCCTTCCAGAACAACGTCGTGACCGCGCAGGGCCGCGCCCACCCCAACCAGACCACCGGCATCTCCATCCACAACTGCACCATCCGCCCCGCCCCCGACCTCGAGTCGGACACGGGGGGATCGACCCGGACGTTCCTCGGGAGGCCGTGGAAGGAGTACTCGAGGACGGTGGTCATGCAGTCGTTTATAGACGGGTTCGTCGAGCCCGCGGGGTGGCAGGAGTGGAACGGGACGTTCGCGCTGGGCACGCTGTACTACGGGGAGTTCGAGAACACCAGCGCCGGGGCGGACACGGGGCGGAGGGTGGAGTGGGAGGGACACAGCCTGATGAACGTGACGGAGGCTTGGAACTTCACGGTGTACAATTTTACCACCGGGGACGTCTGGTTGTCCTCCACACCTATACCATACGCTGGTGGATTGCTCTAAAGATTATTATTATTGTGGGTTTAGAGAATTGGATTTGTTAATTCTCTTTGGTCCTAATGCATTGTGCATTTTCTATATACGGGATTTTGAGGGGAAATTCTGTTTTATTATATAACGTAAACGATGTTACTGTCTGATCATTTAGAACAAATGCTACTATATTATGTGTTAGAAAATCAAAGGATGGTTAAACCAATGTAAAACATCGCAGCAATTTTCCACTCTTATGTATTCCTAGATTTTTTTTTCATAATTACAGCCGTTCGATCTTGTTTAAGTAATCTAATCTTAATCGTTGATTTAAATCATTCATTTCAATAATTAAGATTAATTTTTTTAAAACAAGATCTAACGTTTGTGATCGTGAAAATGCTTTGAAAAAGATAAAATAACAAGATTTCAATCTCTCTTTTATATATATATATATATATATACACACACACATACGGTGGTATGTTGTAATGCTAACACCATGGATATATATATATATATATATATATATATATATATATATATATGGGTGGGTAGGACGGAGTACGATCCCCGCTTTAGGCAACTGGAGGGAGGGGGGAGGGGTTGGTCGGAGGACGATCCCGGGATAGTGAAGGTTAGGGAAGGAGTAGGATAGGTAATATATATATATATATATATATATATACTCTCCGACACATGGTGGAATTCAAAATTTACACAAATTGCTAGATAATTGTTATTTGCCCATAATTTGGTGTGATAAATTAATTTAGACAAAATTGATTGCTTGTGAAACATGTGATAGTTATTTATCAATTTGAAGTACATTGGAAATGTTTGGAATTGTAGTGAGGCAAACGAATCCACTCCGTGGAGGGGGCTGAGGAAATGAAAATGAAGGATGTCCTCGTTGGCTATACTATGAACTTCTTGTGTTTTTTCCATTTTCAAATTCAGAATGGACTCCATGCTAATATGAAATAATATCATTCTGAATACTACGATAAAGGAAGTATAAGTATTAAAATTATGAATCTCATAGATAGTTAAATCCTGACTCAAGACGAATGTTGGTAGCATGCTTAACACAAACAAGTCGTAAGAAAAAAATAGTATTTTTACTCAAGTTTTTATTAAGAACCGACTCTTTGTTATAATTCAATTTTTTTCTTTACTAATTTTTCACTATCAGAAGGACTTATTAATTACTTATGCAGGGTTGGTTTTGAGATAAGTATTATAAGACTTCGGACTTGGACAACTTCTTTCCATAGAACCACCTTTCAGACCATTTGATTTTCTTAGATCCGGTTCCGTCCAAACCTAACTAAAACCTATATACTTTCATTAGTAATGAAAGACAACCAAAATTAGTTCTCGCTAAGGCAAACTAATCTTCTGGACCGACCCTACACTAATGACAAAATAGATATATTAGATTATTGAGTAGCCTACTCTCCACAAATGATGAAATATCTTAAAAGAATATTTTGGGACCCGTAAGGAATAGTTCCCTTTCATTCGGTCTTGCTCTACATTTTGTAATTAATAGATCAAAACATATCATAACTCAGTTACATCACCATCTTATAATTTTTCATGTATTTCGTTCCAATCATGGCAATTATGTTTTTCAACAATTTATCAAAAAATAAGTCATATTTCCAACAAAATTATAAGCCAAAAAAGAACTTGATATGTTTTTTTTTTTAAACAACTATACGTATATTTCTCATACACAATGTATTCTATAGAAAGAGAGAAAAAACGAAAAAAGATATAATTAATAGAGGCAATCCAGCATGGGGATTGGGTCTGCAATCTTGAACCCAAATCCCATCTTCCTACAGTCGGTCTCGTTGTCGTCGTCATCACCGCCGCCGCCGGCGGCAGCAAGTTAAAGTCCAGTCGATATCGTCCACCCCCACCGTCCGTCCGGTGCCGCCTCATGTGTCCACCCAGTGCCTGCCTTGGGATACAGTTTTTATTTGTTAAATTTTGGAACCCAAATATAGTCAAAGTTTTGATTTAACATAATTTAAAAATCTACATTAAATGTAAGATTTGATTAGATTTCAAATTTGTATCAAATATTTGATTTGATCATATTTGGACTTCCATAATTGGTGTTAGAATATTTTAGGTGGATTAGAATTCTTATTTTAAGATTTTTTTATTTAGAAATTTTTATTATGACATAAAATAGGATTTTCCATCCTATAAATATAGGAGGAGGGTGGGGGCACAAAGTACTGCACAAGTTGGAGATTCGGAGTGCTCGTCCACAGAAAATCTAAGAAAAAGTCCGTCTCTTAGGACTTCGCTATCCAAGACAGAAGCAAGAAAGAGATCTGATCGAGGAGTCGTCGTCTTCGCACTGGAAGATTGTTACGGGTTGGTGAGTGATTTCAATTGTAATATTTTTCTTTTCTTCTTGCGTGTGGTGATGTGGTTGAATCTATTAGAAAAAATGGTTCAACATTGATTTTGTCAACCTTGTAATTTTACCTGAGTTATAAAGGTTGCAATTTGTCCAGGTGACGTAGTCACCGCCATATACTTGTCTTTATCTGTGTTTGGTGTTCGTTAGACAGGGGTTGGTTATCTCGAATGGGTTGGTCTAAAGTTTTTGCTGCGGACACTCTCAGATACGGTGTCGGACATGTCAGATTCTCACCATCTGATATCAAAGCTCTGATCTGATTGTCGGATACCAACATCTGGTATCAGAGCCATGGTCTGATACTGTGATACCAACAGTATACCGGCCTTCTGCTTCTAATGGGCTTCCTCCATACTGGTTTGTTAAGATGGCTGCTCTAATTGGCGCTTCAATGGGTGGTTGTGTTGGACTTGGACTACTCCGAGTTAGTTAGCGCCAATTAGACACCCTAGCTAATAACCGATCGAGTTCACTAGTAATAGCCTTATAACCCTAACAGAGCTTACCTTACTTTATGCGGTTGAGGAGCATGAGTTCGCAACAGGCGGCCAGCAGGTTCACAGTTGTGTGGCAGCTCATGGATTTCCAAGGCTGCTGGTGTCCCTTGCTCCCATGGTTTGTGAAGTGTTTGATCTGTTCAACTTTGCTTCGTTTTCTTTCCCCTTCTTATGTGTCATCTTCATTTCCAACATGTTTTTTTTTTTTTTTTGGAATATTTTGTTGATTACTGAGAGCATTCTATAAACACAGATGCAGCAAATTCATCACGATGGTAGTTCAGAAATGAAGTAAATTGTGTAACTCTGCTAATTACATTGTTGACCCTCTCAAAAAAGTACTTAAAAATCCTGTGATTGCAATTGCAACAGACAGTGGGGGGTACGTATATAAAAGTTCCATATTAGGGAAACAAATCCATGATACATGCACAAAACCCTAACCAATATTCTTGGCATGCACACACACAAAGCTCTCTCAAGTTAGTTGTACAAGCCCAGGCGCACCGGCGCCCCGGCCTTCTTGATCCAGTCCCCGCCCTGTATGAAGCTGGCGACGGTGTAGCCCGTCGCCTCCTCCTTGCTCTTGATCACCTTGAACCCTTTCCACCCCACCCTCTTCGCGGTGCTCGCGCCGGCGCCCTTGTTGTTGTACTCCCCGTAGAATAGGGTGCCCGTGTCCAGCCCCGGCTCCCACGGGGTGTACCCTTCGGGGCTGATGAAGTCGTCGATCTCCGACTCCATCGTCACCACCCTCGACGCGATCTTCCACGGGCGGCCGAGGTAGCTCTTGATCTTGGCCTTGTCCTTCTCCAGGGCAGGGTCGCACTACCAGAAAAAGTCAAATTAGCGACGTCTAAAAACGTCGCTAAATAACAATAAATCGTCGCTAATTAGGTTTAGCGACGTAGTTAGCGACGTTTTAAATCAGTCGGAAAACTCCAAGTCGCTAAAACCAAAAACGTCGCTAAACGTCGCTATGCCGACGTTTTTTAGCGACTTTAATGTGTCGCTAAATTTAGCGACGTGTTGCGACGCCAAGTCACTAAATAGCGACGTTTATAAAAGTCGCTAAACGTCGCTGATTAGCGACGTTTTTTGCGATGTTACACCGACGTCTTTAATGACCTGGCTATACTGCCATGTCAGCAATTGGCGACGTTTAGCGACGACTTTAGCGACGTCATTAGCGACGAACTTAGCGACGTTTTTCAGCGTCGCTGAGTAACGACGTAATTAGCGACGTAAATTAACGTCGCTAAGCGTCGCTACACGTCGCTAATAACGTCGCTAATTTTAAAAAAAAAATATAAAAAAAATTTCCAGAATCAAACATTGGTGATTCCCTGCAGTTTTATATCATCTTCATCATACACACCAACATGATTCAATCTAGTTAACTATATAATCCAATTAAATTAAAGACCACAAGAAGTATCAATCCAATTAAATGTGGATAACTATATAATCCAATTAAATTAACTGAAAAATTAAAGACCACAAGAAGCATCATACATCATGTCTATTGTTGAAGTACCAATAATTCATAAATAATAATAAAAATAACTAGACTACTACGGATCTGCAGGAGGCTGACCAGCGGCGCGCTTCAAGGATAACAACTCCTCATACTCGTCCCGTGGAATCGACACCGATGTCGATGGAGAAGGCAGTGACGTCGGTGGCGGCCGTGCCCGCTCCAAGTCTGCGAGTCGCTGGTTGTAAGAATCCAGGGTAGATAACAGCCTCGTACTGCTATCACCCATTGAATCCTGCATCCTCGTCAGGTTCTCGCCCATCGATAGCTGTGACGCATGCATCCTCGTCAGCTTCTCGCCCATCGATAACTGTGACGCCTGCAGCTCCATGATGTTGCGATCATTGGAGGCTCTAATATCATTTGTCAATTCTCGTAGCTCCGTCATGCTGCGGTCGAGCATATCCAATCGTGCGATAAGCATCGGATCGTCCGCCTGCGGCTGGGACCGGGACTGGTCCTCCATACTTCGCAGCAAGTCGTCACGGAGAGACGCAATCTGACGGTCAACGACCTCCTGGACGGCCTCCTGGACTCTGGCCGACGACTGCGAGGGCTGCGACTGCGAGGGGTGTGTGGAATGCACAGCTGTCGGGGAGGCCCTAGATGACTGCGTCGCAACCAGGGCGCCATAGGAGCCCGTACCGTAGTACGTACCCCTCTGGAGACCACCAGCTGCGGTCACCCACAGGTCGTCCGCCGACGGAGATGGACCGGGCTGCGACGAAGCACCAGCCTCTCCAGGTGTAGGTGCACTAGCAGTCGCCCGCTCACGAAGCCTAAGATACTCGGCCTAGAAAAGGTTTGGAAACTCAATAATTTCCTAAGTTATATTAAAATAAACACAAAGTAAAGTAATACTTACATAGGTCTGTGAGGCCCTCTCATCAATGAGATTTCCGCCCTTGCGATGGATGGCCAAGAAGACGGTCACCATGTTTGCATCCTCACCCCTCTGTACCTGTTAAAAATATATTTTTTATTACTAAACTTAAATATTTTTTCCAAGTACCATTTTATGGTACTTATATTAAAATAATATATTTTAAAAGAAAAAATATACCAAACGACGGAAATGTTCCGTCATCGGAATCGAGCCACCACACCACTTGGCAGCATTCTGCCTAGCCGCCTTGGCCTTCTTAGACCTTTCCTTGTACCTCGGATCGTCGAATCTAGCTCTCATCGCAGTCCACTGCTCAGGCGTGATCCAACCTTGGATCGGTTTTCCAGCACGATCACGAGCCTTCTGGTCATCCAGAGCATCTCGGATAAGCTTGGCGGCAACGGTAGGAAAGAGCCGCTCGATCAACTCGGCCCGGTGCGGAGGATAAAAATACGTTTGCTACAATAAATAATTCATTAAGTTAGCATCACGAATATGCATAAATTAGAGGATTTATTTAATATACTTTTACCTGGAAGTGCGCAAACCAGAACGCCTTCCTCTCCTCCGGAGCCTCAGAGTAGTTGATCCAAGGGCCACCGTAGTTGTTCCTCAGAAATTGGCCCAGGCGTCTCTGAACCGACGATGGACGATATCTATACAGAAATAATAATTTAGATTACTGAAAAAGTCAATATACGATGAATAAAGAGAAACACAAATATATACTAAACCATCTAATTGACTTACTTTGTACCGTCGGCCCAAATCTCTGTCCTCGTCTCCTCCGGTGGTGCGCATGGAGGATCTTGCTGATGCTGGGACAACGTCGGCACGACCTCCTCTACATGCTCATCAGTCTCCATGGTTCCGTCAGCAGGAGGAACGCTGGACGAGGGAGTACTATCACGCCTGGAACTACTCGTCCCAGGAGTGATGCCACGCAACGTCGTCGCAGTCGGAGATGTGACTGCTCGATATACTGGAGTACTGGGCGACGATGATCCGGAACCAACAGTAGGCAGTACCGGAGTGGCACTCTGTCTACCTCGGGACCTGCCGAATCCTCCGCGTCGTCCTGTCATATCTGATAACAACATATGATGAATATAGAGAAACACAAATATATACTACATTCTACAGTCAAAATGTGATACATATCTCAAAGCATTATACAGTCAAAATATAATACATATATTCGTTAATGTCAAAATGTGATACATATCTCAAAGCATTTTACAGTCCAAATATAGTTACATTCTACATGGAATATTTTATATTTTCAATCATCTTCAGAAAATTCATCTTGTTCGCCTTCCTCGTCCTGCTCTTCCTCTTCCTCGTCTTCACTTTCATCTACTTCGTCGTCCTCTTCGGATAATTCTACATCTTCTACATTATTACTCGTGTAATGAGTAACTTCCGTTGAGTCCACATCTACAATATTTGTTACAAGAGGTAGATCGTCCTCCTGATAAGCTATTTCGTCAATGTCAAAGGTATTTCTAGCTTTAGTCTTGCATACTGCCCACCAATCCGACCTCGCTGTCCCCCATCTAGGATAAGTTGTGAAGTACACGAGCTGAGCCTGACTTGATAGGACAAATGGTTCGTAGCCTTGATATCTACGCTTGTAGTTTATATCCACAAGGCCATGCTTGTCAATTTTCCAACCTTGATCTTGAATCGGATCGAACCATTCACACCTGAATAGCACGATATTAGCAGGTTCTGGGCCATAATTATATGTCAACTCCACAATCTCTCGTAAGATGCCAAAAAAATTATTGTCCGGATTGACGTCTTTGTAGTTTGTAGATTTGATACACAAACCACTGTTTTTCGTGGAATCAAGATCCAGAAAGCTGTCTCTGATAGGAGCATTTGTTGATTTGAACCTGAACCCATTCACACAGAAACTTGACCATATTTTTACGGCAGTAATTGGTCCCTTGGCTAGAGTCCTAATAGATTCAGTCTCGGATGATATTAGACGATCGACCTAAATACCAAAGTAGCGATGGTAAGTTATTTTTTTACAAGTGCAAAAATAAAAAGTAATTACCAAGTATCTTACATATGCGCTCAACCAAGAAGGAAAATGGCATCTCATTTCTTGTTCTACTTCTTCGTCTGTTATGTAGGGTCTAACCGACCTCAACTCATCATTATATGGGCTGAAAAATAATGATGCAACTGCTAATTAGTAGCATAATAGTATCTTATACTATTACATTGAGATGATGTAAACGTGGACTTATTAATTACTTACCCCTCTAGCTTCTCCACTTCATCCTCGTCGCAATTGAGTAATATATACAATTGAGCAGCCCTTAGCTCATCGTCATTCAAATATCTCTTCTTCATTTTTCCCGAAGGCTTTCCGGATGCATTGAATACTTTGAGTATTGTATCATTAGATTCCTTATATGCGTCGTCGTTTCTGGGAGCTTTCGTCCTATTAGTAGCAACATGCGATTTGAAATACGTCGAGCAAAAGTTTGTAATCTCCTCGAGAACATAAGCTTCACAAATAGATCCTTCAACCCGTGCCTTATTTTTCACCTTTCTCTTTAGGTGATTCAGATGACGCTCGAAGAGGTACATCCACCGATAACCGACAGGACCACCAACACGTGCCTCATAGGAAAGATGAATTGGCAAATGCTCCATAGAGTCGAAGAATCCTGGAGGAAAAACCTTCTCGAGCTTACATAGTGTTACCGCAATGTCCCTCTCTTGCTTTTCTAGACGATCGACGAGCAACTTAGGTCCTGCCGCATCATAATTGTCAGGATTGAAACTAGGCCCCGCCGCATCATAAACCATGTTCACCAACCCGTCGTCGTAAGCATCGTGGTCTTGGACATCCATATACGGCTCCACATAGGACTCCGACTCCGATGCTAGAGATACAAGTTCTACGTGCGCGGTCCACTGATAGTAATTCGGCGTAAAGCCCTTCGAGTATAAATGATATGTAACTTCCACTTCTGGATGATATTTTCTGTTGCGACATCTCACACATGGACACTTAATTTTGGTACCGTCCATGTACTGAGGGAACGCCTTGGCGAACTGCAGGAACTGCTGTACACCCTCAATGAATTCATCCCGCACACCGCACATGTCATCAGGATGACGGTTGTACATCCACGAACGATGACGCAGATAGTAATTCATATCCATTTCTAGATACTTCTGCAAAATTGACAGTATGTATCATATAAATCATTACATGCAAAATTAACTTCTGTGTCTGTGTCAGTGTCCGTTATGGGAAAAGCAGTATATATATATATATATATATATATATATATATATATATATATATATATATATATATATAACATTACCCAAATAATATCTTAATATCACTTTACTACTATACCTTAACCCACTTCTGTGTCAGTGTCCGGATTTTAGTGTAGTAGGCTCCAGCCGAAGCCAATAAGTTTCTTGAGATGCATGTCCTTAATGATGCATGCTGCGATGATATCTTTGCTCCATTAGAGGCTCTTCATACTGCTAGCTAGTGATTTCAGTAAGTGTTGAAATTAATCCTTTATTTATTTAAGCTGATTTGTAAGTTTCGTTTAGCTAATTCAACTGTTATAGTCATATTATTTAGACCATTAGGCACTTCTTGAAACTGGCAGTAGGGTGAGGAACTGAGATACATAACTCCGCAGTACTTTGCTTTCGGCAATTAACCCCTATATATATTGGGAGTGGAACGAGGAAGTAGCTAGAGCTCAAAATTCTTGGGGCACAATTAAGAACGGTTGCTTAGATCATACACTTCCTGGTCGAATAATTGGCGTTCTAATTAATTTGATCACATGATCAGTTGTTGTACGAATATTCAGGAATTAGTTCTAATTTGTTCACCCAATGTACGTAGTCATGACATATGAACATGGATTCAATAATAGCCATCATTTTTTCCCCTCCTCCATTGGACCAATGAATAGTAACCACAAAATCAAACAATTAGTATGTATGTATGTATGTATATATATATATATATATATATATATATATATATATATATATATATATATATATATATATATTGTAAAAGTGCAAATAAATACACTTATGTTCTTTCTTTCTTATTCATCGATCCATATTATTTATTTATTTTATACTTGAAAGAAGAAATTAAAATCTGATCTCTACATGATCGCACATGCATGAACATTGTCAAAAAACCTAACCCTAACCCTAACCCCATGTCAAAAAACCTAATCCTAACCCTAACCCTAACCCCATGTCAAAAAACCTAACCCTAACCCTAATCCTAACCCTAGGTCCAGATCAGTGTCTGTGTCAGTGTGTGTGTGTGCCGTGTCTGTGTCTGTGTCTGTGTCAATGTCAGTGTGTGTGTCAATGTCACATGTGTCCTGTGAGAGAGAGAGAGAGAGAGAGAGAGAGAGAGAGAGTATACCTTGCCGGAGTAGTCGCGGTCGACGGAGCTGGGGGGGGGGGGAATTTGTTTTCGAATCGAAATTTCAACTGACGGGGAAAAATGAAACCGACCCCTAATTAACCAAATTTTAGCGACGTTTAGCGACGTCCAATAAAAAATGTCGCTAAATTAAATATTTGCGACGTAAAGGACGTCGCTAAACACGTTGCTAAATATTTTGAGTTTAAATGTCGCTATATACGTCGCTAAACGTCGCTAAATTAGACATATTAGCGACGTTTAGCGACCTTAATTGAACTTATAGCGACTTATCTTTTAAAATCGTATTAAAAGTCGCTAAACGTCGCTAAATGTCGCCATTTAGCGACGTCTAGCGACGTGTTTATAATGAGTCGCTAATTTATATATTATTAGCGACGTTTCTTTTGACGTCGCTAAAATACGTCGCTAATCCCGCTTTTTCTAGTAGTGTCGGCCTGGATCTTGCAGTCGTGGAGGACGAAGCCCGTGCTCTCGTGGCGGTCGACGCGGCCGTGGGCCGTGACGGCGTTGAACTGGCCGTCGAGCGGGCGGAGGACCTGCAGGATGCAGTTCTGGAACACGGCGGCCGCGTCGCCGAAGATGAAGTCGACGGTGCCGAGGATGACGCAGCTGCGGTAGTACTGCCGGTGGGTCTGCGCGTAGAGGGTGTCCTGGTAGCCTTCGAAGCGGCAGTTGAGGAACACGGAGCGGTCGGACTGGACGCGGAGGGCCACGGCCTGGTGCTTCTCGGGCCCGGCGGTGTTGCTGAAACCGAGGCCGATGCCGATGAAGCCGTCACTGATGGCAGCTGATCGGAAAAATGTACAATACAGTGAATTCAATGTGTATGGTTTTTAATGTCGACTAGATTTTGTGTTTCCTCACCGAAGGAAGCGGTCATGAAGGTCTTGACGCCATCGATGTAGTTCTTGTTTCCGGTGATGATGGTCTTCCTCGAGCCATCTCCGAATATTGTGACATTCACCATCTTCTTTGTCACCTCCACGTACTCATTGTAGATTCCGGCTTTCACATAAATTGTATACCTAACAATAACACAAAGCTTTAAGAGTGGAGATTACTCTGTTTTGGACAGAAATATATACCTAACAATAACACGAATCTTTAAGGTGGTGATTATGACAGAAAATAGAACCGAACTGAATTATAGTTTCGGTTTGAAAAAATTTCGATTTCGATTTTGGATTTAAGTTTCATCAAAAACCGAAAATCCAGTAAAATTTATATGTAAAAAATTTCAAATATATATATATATATATATATATATATATATATTATGATTAAAAATATGTATATTTTGAAAACAACAATTATTTGAACCTCAATTTTGATAATTTAATAATTAGTTCAACTTTGTGTATAACTTTAAAACACAACAAATGTGTGGATAATGATTACATTTTTTAATATAATTTAACTACAATTCTAACTTTTGGTTCGACCCATCAAAAATATAGTTTTCGAACAAACGATAAAACCGAATCGATTGTTCGACTCGATTTTGGCTAATTTCGTTTAGTTTTGGTTTTGGTTTTAGATTAAACCTAACGCTCACCCTTGTCACCAAAGAAATTGTTAGTAGAAGAAATAATGCCATTGGGATGGGACTGACCTCCCTGTATATTTCTGTGGCATTGCAGCAAGAGCAGCGTTGATGGTCTTGAACTGTCCGCTTCCGTCTTGGGCTACGGTGACGTCGGGATTAAGATTGGCGGAAGCCTTCCCCCTCAGCAGCCTCCGCTCCTCGCCGTTGATCCAGGACGGCGTCCCGTCCTCGTGCAGTTCCGGCTTCTTCTCCTCCTCGGAGAGGAGACGGCGGCGGTTGACTCCCGAATCGCCCTTCGAGTCCGACAGGAAGGAAGAGGCCTTCTCGATGATTGCCAGCGCGTTGCTCGTCAGCTCCTTCGACATCTTCATCGCGTCGTTCATCTCGTTCTTGAGGTCCCCGTCGGGGAACGCGTCGACACAGGTGGCCTGGTACGACATCACGGCGCTGAGCCAGGTCCTCAGCTCCGGGGACCTCTTCGGGAGCTCCTGGAGGGCGTTGGCCCCGATCGTGTCGATCGTGTCCCGGAGCTCGTCCTTGGCGTCCTCGAACACCTTCCCGCAGACCTCGACCGCCCCCTTGATCCTCGGATCGTCGGTCTTGATCGCGTCGACCTTGCCGAAGGCCTGCCCGATCTCGCGGGAGACCGCAGCGACCGCGGCCTTGACGAGGTCCTTGGTGGTCACGGCTTTGCTGCTCATGTTGGCCGCGGCCCGGTTGAGGCTCTCCTCGCAGGCCTGCTTGTAGTCGGTCGGGCTGCAGATGAGGGACACGGACTTGGACACGGGCTGCAGATGAGGGATACTAAAAAAAAAAAAAAAAACAGTTTAGTGGTTAACCGGTTCAACGTCATGGTCCGGTCCAAATTTTGAAACACTATCCCCAAGTCTAATTACTCCTAGATTATTGGGCCGTCATTAATAATTTTAACTCGTCTCTTCCTACTAATTATTATATTAATCATTAAACTTGCAATCAGCATTAAAGTGCACTCAATTGTCAAAACTTTGACGCGCTTTCTCTCTCTCCTCTCCTCTCCTACCCTATATATAACGCTTCATCCCTTTCCATATTCACAATCCCATAATATCATTCATATCAACGCTGTCACAATGCCATCATCACTCTTCTTACTCCTCCTCCTGGCCGCGACTCTCACCACCGTCGCTGCCTCCTCCTCCACTGCCAGCTCCGCCTGCAAGTCCTCCTTCTACCCCAAGCTCTGCCGCGCCCTCCTGAAGCCCCTAAAGTTCCCCTCCACCTACGACTCCGGCCAGTACTCCGTCAAGCAAGCGCTCAAGCAAGCCAAGAAGACCTCCAAGATCCTCGACCACTACCTCTCCCGCGGCGGCCGCGGGGCCCACAGGGCCGCCGAAGGCGGGGCCCTGGAGGACTGCCTTCAGCTGGCGGACGCGAACGCGGCGTACCTGGAGGCGGTGCACGCGGAGCTGGGGGCGAAGGAGAGGGTGCTGACGAGGCCCGGGGTGGAGCGGGTGAGGGCGCTGATGAGCGCGGTGGTGACGAACCAGCAGACGTGCTACGACGGACTGCAGCAGGGGGGCACCACGTTCCCGGAGGACTTCTACGGGGTCTTCGCGGAGGAGACCAAGATGTACGGCTTGTCGCTCGAGCTCGTCTCGTCCGCGCTGGCGGGGAAGGGCGGGAAGCCGCCTGCAGTCTCCCCTGGAGGTGAATTTTCTTTTCTTTTTCTTTTTTTTTCTTTTCTTTTTCGACGATACAAATAGGACACCCCACGGATACAAATAGGATGCCACACAATGAAGATGGAACATAAACATCGATCACTCATATTCGTATATCCAGATTATTGTTCAGATGGAACTTTAACTTTTCATTGATCTATTTTGACACATGATCAATTTTGAGTTATTTGTATTTATCATTGATCTTAAATGCTAATTTCAGTTACCCACCATTTTTTTAATTAGTTTTAGCCACTATTTTTAAAGCGTAGGCAATTTTTTAGAGGGTAAACACGTTTCTTAAGGACAAAATATATAAATCACATTCATTCAGTTTTAGGATTAGGGATAAACACAATTACAAATTAACACTTTACAAAGGATTATGGGTAGTAGTAATTACAAAAAAAATGGGAGGTAAATAGAGTTAGCATTTAAGATTGGAAGATAAATACAAATAACTCATCAATTTTTCAAATTGTTCTTTTAAAATTTATATCGTCTATTCTAAACCACATCAAGAAAACTTTAAAAGATATCTTATAGTAAAAAATACAATCTAAATATCTGTGTGCGAATTCGAGTGACCCTTGTGGTTACCGGAGAAAGACATAAGATCATGGTCCATTTATAAATGATGGGAGTTGGGAGACAGTGGACCCAAAATGCATTTATGATAAAGTATGCATAAAGTCCGGAGCAATACGTCGGACATCTAAAAAAAAAAAACTGTGTTGTCAAATATTTTTTTGAAATAATCTCGATTTGCTTCAGAATTAACGAAATGTGCTTCAAATGAATAATTTATAAACAGGTCCGGCCCTGGCCCAGGACAGACAGGACGACCGCCCAGGACCCCATGGGCCAGGAGAGCCAAAAAAACTATTCAGTTTAAATATATAAATAATTTTGTACCGAAAATAGAACTAGTACATAACATGGACTGTATTTATCATAAAAAAAATTATGGTGTAGTGATTATTATGTTAGACTTGTATACAAAAGGTTACTAGCCAAGACATTACCCTAATATAACTGGAGTATTATTAGAATAATTTAGCTTATATTTTAATTACTTTTGGTGTGTCCGATACACCAAGTTGCATGGAAGTCATGACCTCGAACGTACCACTTGCGGGATCTCGCAGCGCTCCTGTCGACGTACGCGGCTTGCATGAGACCACGTGACCCTCTGCTGTCGTGTCTGTTGGACACGTTCCAACTAGCCTACTTATATCCATGGGTCAACCCCATTAAATGACTTTGCTGCTTCTTCTTTTTCCCTTAAGAGAACAAGAGGCATGTTCAAATGTAGAATCTCCTCTTTCCCAAAATAGCCTTGCATTTCTTGGTCTGTACGTTTTTCTACGTACTTACGTAATTTGCTTGCATTAATCCTGTAGACACTCATGGATCGGAGATTGGACGGAAGCTCGAAGAAGAGGGACAAGTCAGTTCCGTTCCGTTGAGTGAATCCGTACTGGTAGCCCAGGATGGCACCGGGAACTTCACGACGATCGCCGACGCCATCGAGTTTGCGCCTAACAATACGTTGATCGACGATGGGTACTTCGGCATCTTCATTAGCCCTGGGGTCTACCAGGAGAATATACTGGTGCCGAAGAACAAGAAGAACCTGATCATGTTCGGTGCGGGCATGGAGGAGACCATAATCACAGGGAATCGGAGTGTCATCGACGGATGGACGACATACAACTCCGCTACTTTCGGTAAGCATGATGTATTATTAGCTTAAAATATGTTGCAGTCTTTATTTATTAGAATCCTAAGATATATATATATATATATATATATATATATGCAAACTATATATATATATATATATATATATATATATATATATATATATATATATATATATAGTTTGCATATATATATATATATATATATATATATATAGTTTGCAGTATTGGTCGATAACGATTCAATATGGACAATTTCGATACGATTTCGTATGTTCCGATTCGATACCGTCCGATAGCGATACCGATACATATTGATACCGACACCAAGTGTCTATTTTTAAGTTAATTCTGCAAAAAAAAAAAAAAAAATTGAACCTAATAAGTCAATCGATATAAAAGCATAATATAATTGTAAAAGTAAGTAAAAGAAAGAAAAAAGCTTATTTACTGCAAATAAATATATTTATTTTATTTAGTTTCAATATTAATAAAAAAAGAGTAATACAATTTTTTTTATAAAAATTTGGCTCTAAAATATTAATAATTTATTACTAATTATTCTATCAAAAAAAAAAAAAAAAAAATCGATACTCCTATTTGAAGCAGTCCTTATTCCGATACTCATAGAAAATGTTGGATACCAATTTAGATACCGACACTCTGCAAACCTTGGTATATGTACTAGGTACTTATTGTTGAGCTGATATATATGTGCAAGTAAAATCGGTACAGGGTGTATATCGAGAGTTTACAATTAGGTCCCAATTATATATGCAATTGTATATGTATGTGTACCAATTGAATTTGCTGCATATGTATGTATGTTATTGCAGCGGTACATGGCGAGCGATTCATCGCCATAGACATGACGTTCGAGAACACCGCCGGGCCCGAGAAGCACCAGGCGGTCGCGGTGCGGAACAGCGCGGACATCTCGAGCTTCTACCGGTGCCGGTTCGCCGGGTACCAGGACACCCTCTACGCGCACTCCCTCCGCCAGTTCTACCGCAACTGCGAGATCTACGGCACCGTCGACTTCATCTTCGGCAACGCCGCCTCCGTCTTCCAGGACTGCCTCATCCTCGCCCGGCGGCCCCTCCCCTTCCAGAACAACGTCGTGACCGCGCAGGGCCGCGTCCACCCCAACCAGACCACCGGCATCTCCATCCACAACTGCACCATTCGCCCCGCCCCCGACCTCGAGTCGGACACGGGGGGATCGACCCGGACGTTCCTCGGGAGGCCGTGGAAGGAGTACTCGAGGACGGTGGTCATGCAGTCGTTTATAGACGGGTTCGTCGAGCCCGCGGGGTGGCAGGAGTGGAACGGGACGTTCGCGCTGGGCACGCTGTACTACGGGGAGTTCGAGAACACCGGCGCCGGGGCGGACACGGGGCGGAGGGTGGAGTGGGAGGGACACAGCCTGATGAACGTGACGGAGGCTTGGAACTTCACGGTGTACAATTTTACCACCGGGGACGTCTGGTTGTCCTCCACACCTATACCATACGCTGGTGGATTGCTCTAAAGATTATTATTATTGTGGGTTTAGAGAATTGGATTTGTTAATTCTCTTTGGTCCTAATGCATTGTGCATTTTCTATATACGGGATTTTGAGGGGAAATTCTGTTTTATTATATAACGTAAACGATGTTACTGTCTGATCATTTAGAACAAATGCTACTATATTATGTGTTAGAAAATCAAAGGATGGTTAAACCAATGTAAAACATCGCAGCAATTTTCCACTCTTATGTATTCCTAGATTTTTTTTTCATAATTACAGCCGTTCGATCTTGTTTAAGTAATCTAATCTTAATCGTTGATTTAAATCATTCATTTCAATAATTAAGATTAATTTTTTTAAAACAAGATCTAACGTTTGTGATCGTGAAAATGCTTTGAAAAAGATAAAATAACAAGATTTCAATCTCTCTTTTATATATATATATATATATACACACACACATACGGTGGTATGTTGTAATGCTAACACCATGGATATATATATATATATATATATATATATATATATATATATATATATATATATATATGGGTGGGTAGGACGGAGTACGATCCCCGCTTTAGGCAACTGGAGGGAGGGGGGAGGGGTTGGTCGGAGGACGATCCCGGGATAGTGAAGGTTAGGGAAGGAGTAGGATAGGTAATATATATATATATATATATATACTCTCCGACACATGGTGGAATTCAAAATTTACACAAATTGCTAGATAATTGTTATTTGCCCATAATTTGGTGTGATAAATTAATTTAGACAAAATTGATTGCTTGTGAAACATGTGATAGTTATTTATCAATTTGAAGTACATTGGAAATGTTTGGAATTGTAGTGAGGCAAACGAATCCACTCCGTGGAGGGGGCTGAGGAAATGAAAATGAAGGATGTCCTCGTTGGCCATACTATGAACTTCTTGTGTTTTTTCCATTTTCAAATTCAGAATGGACTCCATGCTAATATGAAATAATATCATTCTGAATACTACGATAAAGGAAGTATAAGTATTAAAATTATGAATCTCATAGATAGTTAAATCCTGACTCAAGACGAATGTTGGTAGCATGCTTAACACAAACAAGTCGTACGAAAAAAATAGTATTTTACTCAAGTTTTTATTAAGAACCGACTCTTTGTTATAATTCAATTTTTTTCTTTACTAATTTTTCACTATCAGAAGGACTTATTAATTACTTATGCAGGGTTGGTTTTGAGATAAGTATTATAAGACTTCGGACTTGGACAACTTCTTTCCATAGAACCACCTTTCAGACCATTTGATTTTTTTTAGATCCGGTTCCGTCCAAACCTAACTAAAACCTATATACTTTCATTAGTAATGAAAGACAACCAAAATTAGTTCTCGCTAAGGCAAACTAATCTTCTGGACCGACCCTACACTAATGACAAAATAGATATATTAGATTATTGAGTAGCCTACTCTCCACAAATGATGAAATATCTTAAAAGAATATTTTGGGACCCGTAAGGAATAGTTCCCTTTCATTCGGTCTTGCTCTACATTTTGTAATTAATAGATCAAAACATATCATAACTCAGTTACATCACCATCTTATAATTTTTCATGTATTTCGTTCCAATCATGGCAATTATGTTTTTCAACAATTTATCAAAAAATAAGTCATATTTCCAACAAAATTATAAGCCGAAAAAGAACTTGATATGTTTTTTTTTTTAAACAACTATACGTATATTTCTCATACACAATGTATTCTATAGAAAGAGAGAAAAAACGAAAAAAGATATAATTAATAGAGGCAATCCAGCATGGGGATTGGGTCTGCAATCTTGAACCCAAATCCCATCTTCCTACAGTCGGTCTCGTCGTCGCCGTCATCACCGCCGCCGCCGGCGGCAGCAAGTTAGAGTCCAGTCGATAGCGTCCACCCCCACCGTCCGTCCGGTGCCGCCTCATGTGTCCACCCAGTGCCTGCCTTGGGATACAGTTTTAATTTGTTAAATTTTGGAACCCAAATATAGTCAAAGTTTTGATTTAACATAATTTAAAAATCTACATTAAATGTAAGATTTGATTAGATTTCAAATTTGTATCAAATATTTGATTTGATCATATTTGGACTTCCATAATTGGTGTTAGAATATTTTAGGTGGATTAGAATTCTTATTTTAAGATTTTTTTATTTAGAAATTTTTATTATGACATAAAATAGGATTTTCCATCCTATAAATATAGGAGGAGGGTGGGGGCACAAAGTACTGCACAAGTTGGAGATTCGGAGTGCTCGTCCACAGAAAATCTAAGAAAAAGTCCGTCTCTTAGGACTTCGCTATCCAAGACAGAAGCAAGAAAGAGATCTGATCGAGGAGTCGTCGTCTTCGCACTGGAAGATTGTTACGGGTTGGTGAGTGATTTCAATTGTAATATTTTTCTTTTCTTCTTGCGTGTGGTGATGTGGTTGAATCTATTAGAAAAAATGGTTCAACATTGATTTTGTCAACCTTGTAATTTTACCTGAGTTATAAAGGTTGCAATTTGTCCAGGTGACGTAGTCACCGCCATATACTTATCTTTATCTGTGTTTGGTGTTCGTTAGACAGGGGTTGGTTATCTCGAATGGGTTGGTCTAAAGTTTTTGCTGCGGACACTCTCAGATACGGTGTCGGACATGTCAGATTCTCACCATCTGATATCAAAGCTCTGATCTGATTGTCGGATACCAACATCTGGTATCAGAGCCATGGTCTGATACTGTGATACCAACAGTATACCGGCCTTCTGCTTCTAATGGGCTTCCTCCATACTGGTTTGTTAAGATGGCTGCTCTAATTGGCGCTTCAATGGGTGGTTGTGTTGGACTTGGACTACTCCGAGTTAGTTAGCGCCAATTAGACACCCAATCTAATAACCGATCGAGTTCACTAGTAATAGCCTTATAATCCTAACAGAGCTTATCTTACTTTATGCGGTTGAGGAGCATGAGTTCGCAACAGGCGGCCAGCAGGTTCACAGTTGTGTGGCAGCTCATGGATTTCCAAGGCTGCTGGTGTCCCTTACTCTCATGGTTTGTGAAGTGTTTGATCTGTTCAACTTTGCTTCGTTTTCTTTCCCCTTCTTATGTGTCATCTTCATTTCCAACATGTTTTTTTTTTTTTTTGGAATATTTTGTTGATTACTGAGAGCATTCTATAAACACAGATGCAGCAAATTCATCACGATGGTAGTTCAGAAATGAAGTAAATTGTGTAACTCTGCTAATTACATTGTTGACCCTCTCAAAAAAGTACTTAAAAATCCTGTGATTGCAATTGCAACAGACAGTGGGGGGTACGTATATAAAAGTTCCATATTAGGGAAACAAATCCATGATACATGCACAAAACCCTAACCAATATTCTTGGCATGCACACACACAAAGCTCTCTCAAGTTAGTTGTACAAGCCCAGGCGCACCGGCGCCCCGGCCTTCTTGATCCAGTCCCCGCCCTGTATGAAGCTGGCGACGGTGTAGCCCGTCGCCTCCTCCTTGCTCTTGATCACCTTGAACCCTTTCCACCCCACCCTCTTCGCGGTGCTCGCGCCGGCGCCCTTGTTGTTGTACTCCCCGTAGAATAGGGTGCCCGTGTCCAGCCCCGGCTCCCACGGGGTGTACCCTTCGGGGCTGATGAAGTCGTCGATCTCCGACTCCATCGTCACCACCCTCGACGCGATCTTCCACGGGCGGCCGAGGTAGCTCTTGATCTTGGCCTTGTCCTTCTCCAGGGCAGGGTCGGCCTGGATCTTGCAGTCGTGGAGGACGAAGCCCGTGCTCTCGTGGCGGTCGACGCGGCCGTGGGCCGTGACGGCGTTGAACTGGCCGTCGAGCGGGCGGAGGACCTGCAGGATGCAGTTCTGGAACACGGCGGCCGCGTCGCCGAAGATGAAGTCGACGGTGCCGAGGATGACGCAGCTGCGGTAGTACTGCCGGTGGGTCTGCGCGTAGAGGGTGTCCTGGTAGCCTTCGAAGCGGCAGTTGAGGAACACGGAGCGGTCGGACTGGACGCGGAGGGCCACGGCCTGGTGCTTCTCGGGCCCGGCGGTGTTGCTGAAGCCGAGGCCGATGCCGATGAAGCCGTCACCGATGGCAGCTGACCGGAAAAATGTACAATACAGTGAATTCAATGTGTATGTTTTTTAATGTCGACTAGATTTTGTGTTTCCTCACCGAAGGAAGCGGTCATGAAGGTCTTGACTCCATCGATGTAGTTCTTGCTTCCGGTGATGATGGTCTTCCTCGAGCCATCTCCGAATATTGTGACATTCACCATCTTCTTTGTCACCTCCACGTACTCATTGTAGATTCCGGCTTTCACATAAATTGTATACCTAACAATAACACACAAAGCTTTAAGAGTGGAGATTACTCTGTTTTGGACAGAAATGTATACCTAACAATAACACAAAGCTTTAATAAAATTTATACAATTAAGTAAAAAAATTCAATTATATATATATTTTTTGTGATTAAAAATGTGTATATTTTGAAAACAACAATTATTTGAACCACAATTTTGATAATTTAATAATTAGTTCAACTTTGTGTACAACTTTAAAACACAACAAATATGTGTATAATGGTTACAATTTTTATTATAATTTAACTACAATACTAACTTTTGGCTCGATCCATCAAACAATATAGTTTTCGAACAAACGAAAAAACCGAATCGATTGTTCGACTCGATTTTGGCTAATTTCGTTTAGTTTTGTTTAGTTTAGTTTTGGTTTTGGTTTTAGAATAAATGTAACGCTCATCCCTACGGAAATTGTCACCAAAGAATTGTTAGCCTCTGCAAGTAGAAGAAATAATGTCATTGGGATGGGACTGACCTCCCTGTATATTTCTGTGGCATTGCAGCAAGAGCAGCGTTGATGGTCTTGAACTGTCCGCTTCCGTCTTGGGCTACGGTGACGTCGGGATTAAGATTGGCGGAAGCCTTCCCCCTCAGCAGCCTCCGCTCCTCGCCGTTGATCCAGGACGGTGTCCCGTCCTCGTGCAGTTCCGGCTTCTTCTCCTCCTCGGAGAGTAGACGGCGGCGGTTGACTCCCGAATCGCCCTTCGAGTCCGACAGGAAGGAAGAGGCCTTCTCGATGATTGCCAGCGCGTTGCTCGTCAGCTCCTTCGACATCTTCATCGCGTCGTTCATCTCGTTCTTGAGGTCACCGTCGGGGAACGCGTCGACGCAGGTGGCCTGGTACGACATCACGGCGCTGAGCCAGGTCCTCAGCTCCGGGGACCTCTTCGGGAGCTCCTGGAGGGCGTTGGCCCCGATCGTGTCGATCGTGTCCCGGAGCTCGTCCTTGGCGTCCTCGAACACCTTCCCGCAGACCTCGACCGCCCCCTTGATCCTCGGGTCGTCGGTCTTGATCGCGTCGACCTTGCCGAAGGCCTGCCCGATCTCGCGGGAGACCGCGGCGACCGCGGCCTTGACGAGGTCCTTGGTGGTCACGGCTTTGCTGCTCATGTTGGCCGCGGCCCGGTTGAGGCTCTCCTCGCAGGCCTGCTTGTAGTCGGTCGGGCTGCAGATCAGGGACACGGACTTGGACACGGAGCGGACCTCGGAGCCGGTGCGGGCGTTCGACTTGGAGTTGTCCTCTGCGGGGCCGCCTTCTTCGCGGTAGGAGACGGCGGCCACTCCGACCACCGCGACGATCAGGAGGAGGGATAGGCTGGCACCAGCGATCATAATCTTTTTGCGCCGCTTCTGGCTCAGCTCGGCCCGCCTGCGCTCGGAGAGGGGTCCGAATTCTTGGAAAGTAGACATGGTTACGTTCGTACCAATAATGTGGACAATTTATTTGATTCCTTCTTAATTGGATTCCTGCTCCTTTCTCTCTGCCTCTTGAGGAAGGCGAAGGGAGAAAGGAGAGGAGGAAGAAGGAGATGAAGGTCGAGGGAGGGGAGGGGGGGATGTGGGGGTTATTTTGAAGGATGGTGCCATTGCCAAGGAAAGGAAATTAAGGTGGGGAGAGGTTTCAGGTGCATGGGGGGTTTGAATGTTAGTTATTTGGACCGTTGGGCCGTATTTCCCGCCAATTCAAGTTTTTTTTTTCTCCATCTTCGTGAAAATTACAACCATTAACTTGGGTGTTAATGGTTGACACATGTAATGGGGGAGAGGAATTTGTGGAGTAATTAAGGAATGACCATGTCTTGTAATCTACCAGCTTGGCGAGGCCAGGCCAGCCATTGAGACGAGTACTACTATTTCTATTGAGGTTCAAGTTTAATGTAGACTATACAATGTTTTAAAAACCGGACCGTTGATTGAACCGAAAATCTTTGATACAGATCGGACCGGGGTTCCAACTTCAAATAGACACTTTACAAGAACCAAATCATATAAGATATCCATATTTACTTCTTAGTTTGGTTTAATTTGGTTCGGAGTATGTATGGTTTGGTTTGGTTTGATTTTGCAACTATAAGGTTTCTCAACACCAAGCAAAGTACCAAATGATACAAATTTTATGTGAAAAAAAATTTTGAGTTTTTTTTTTCTTTAACCAAAATCGTCCGGTTCAATCATGAACTGGTTCGGCCGGTTCTCCGATTAATACCCGGTTCATAAAAAAACTGTTGATTCTTTAAAAAATCATGTTCAAGTCAGACCAGACAGATTTTTTGGTCAGACCCGGTCCGACCCGATTCAACCGCCGGTCCAATCCGGTTTTGACAACGCTGCGGCTATATGTTTGGTTGTCACCAAAGAGTGGAAAATAGATTGAGAGCATAACATAATTTGAGCAATGAGCTCTAGCCTAGCGGTTAAGAGGGAGCCAGCCCCCACACCCTCCCACCCTCTGTCCCCTCTCCAGAGATTGCTAGTTCGAGCAATGGATGACGCATTTTAATTTCTTTATTGAAAAATTAAGTGCAGTGGAGGTAGGTACGGTACGGTGTGGGTGGTACGCGAATGCGATGCGATTGTCGTGCGAGGCCTTCGGACAGAATTTGTAGGACTTAGGGCCGGAATTGGTTGTAGATCTTCAGGTTGAGTTGTAGCCAATCGGACAAGAACAAAAATTTTCTTCTTCGAACAAAAAATAGATTTGGTTTGCAGAATCAAGATCTTTGGATAAAAAAAAGTTATTATATGTGTTTGGATGTCAAAATGAAGGAGCAGAAAAGTAAAATATTTCCAAATGAAAAAAAAATAGAAGAGAAAACAGTTCCGTACAACAAAAGATTCACTTTTTACTTCCATATTTTTGTATTTACTACAAAAATTTAGTACTAAATATCCATACTCAAGGATTAATTTGACTATATTTCTTGAATTTGCAAATACTTGAAAGTAAAATTGATGAAAATTATAATCTTTTAAGAAAAAATAATAATTTTCATCAATTTTTTCTCTTTTCGCAAACCAAATGATTCCCAAGGTGAGAAAATTAGGATAAATTGGATATAGGAATACAAATTTACAAAACAAAAAAAATCTACGAAGCTACAATATACATACCATACGGATTGGCGTATTTCTTGATTTAATTTTTTTTTCCCAAAAGAATACGCTAGACATATTCAACATGAATTACGCTAGATGGGATAATTTCTTTATTTGAATTTTTGATCGCTAAAATTTTACCATTTTTTTTCTTCTAAAGATACAATACGCCATACGGAGCATATTCCTTGATTTTAGTTTATTTTTCAAATAATATGTCAAACTATCTTAGTGTATTTCATATCAACTAAGTTATGCGTATTGATGTATTCCACATAAATTAAGACGAAACATATATCGTTGGATCGCGACCCTTGTTAGCAATTAATTCGGCAAACGAAAAAAAATCGAAACAACGAACATACGAGTATAAATCGACACAGTACAAATAAAATATATTAAAAAATTCAATCAAATATTTGTCAAATGAAAAATATTCGGATTAGATTTAATTCATGCTTAGTACGTTTCATATGAACAAGTTCAGCACTAAAAATTCTACATGTATTCTTTTTCTAATAAACAAGCAAACAACTCATTAAACACAAATTTATAAGTCCATATTTTCAACCATCAAAACGGTTGAATTTCTTTCTTGGTTAATTAAATAAGTTACATGTGATATATATATATATATATATATATATATATATATATATATATATATATATATATGTACATTTTTTGTGAATTGTGTCAGGCTGGTTAAAAGTAGCAAGGCTATAAGAGTTAATGAAAACTACTGAATTTTTTTCTTGGTTAATTAAATAAGTTACATGTGAGGCTTATATATATATATATATATATATATATATATATATATATATATATATATATATATATATATATATATATATACATTTTTTGTGAATTGTGTCAGGCTGGTTAAAAGTAGCAAGGCTATAAGAGTTAATAAAAAACTACTGAATTTTTTTCTTGGTTAATTAAATAAGTTGTACTACGAGCCATATTTTTTGTGCCGAATTTTTTAATTATTTGTACGAAATATTTTTAAAACAACACAGGTTTAAAATTCGTGTATTAATCCTAATATTTCAAAAGTATGTAAATATTATATGTTTTTGAAAGATACAATTTTTTTTTGCATATTATACTAGTTTTATTGGGTTGATTGTTAACCAGTATTGCGACGTGATGTCCATCTTTCCGTGTAGGCCCTCAATCATCTCAAGATGTTGGACCTGTAGGCCGAACTATTCCTGTCCTGTGAATTCTAGTTGTACTCATTCGAAACTGATATGCTTTTTAATACAAGGGCTACAACCAAAAACTGATGGAGTGGAGAGAAAAACAAACGAGAATGGACAAACAATCAAACAAACGCTACCGATCTTCATCAGGTTCCCTCACAAGGAATTCAGAAGATACATGTAGGAGAAGGAAAACAAATTTGTATATGTTGGTAGATGTAAGGTTGATTGATAAACTTTTTTTATTTATAAAAGACAATAGTAACAATTAAATATAAATAGAACAAACAAAATAAAAAGAATACAATCAAAAAATATTATTTTTATTCATAATTATTGAGATGGATGAGTTGAAAGTTTGAATTGATAAGTCTGAACTTGAATTTGTAACTAAGTAATGTAGGTTGATTTTAGTTCTTCTTTATCGTTATAGAAATCATTTCGATTTGATTAATACGAGAATTGGCACACAACACGAACCATTCACAGTAGCACAAGCAGAATGGTAATCCTCAGGGAAAGAGTGATCAATCTAGAAGCAAGAGCGTCCTCCCTGTGCAGCAATGGCTCCTCGATCCTCTCCTTGAAGGCTTCCTCGCACTCTCCCGGCCTCTTCCAAGCCTCGCTGAGGTTGACGAGAACGCCATCGACGTCGGTTTCAGACTTGATCAAGGCCCCCATGGCTCTCTCCAGGTCGGAGAGCCCGGCCTTGTAAGCCGCGGAGCAAGACTCCAGCGCCTGCCTAGACCCATCAGACAAGAAGTGGTAGTGTTCGGTCGACGACTTCAACAGCTCCGATGCCTTGGCTAAGTTGTGCGTGTAGTTGGCCCGAGTCAAGTTCACCGCGACGGCCGCGAAGCCTTCGACGGTCGTCGACTCGGGAACAGCCTGCAGAGACGTTACGCAGAACGTATAGTCGTGTCGGACTTTCTTGCATGTTTCTTCGAGGGATACGGCCGCGGCGGAGGAGGAGGAACTTTGGAGGAGGAGGAGAAAGGCAGAGAAGAAGAAGAAGAGAAGGGCCTCCATTTTGCTCTTTGTGGGAGAATAAAGTTTTGAGTTTGTTTGCAATTCTTCACCTTGGTCCGGCCACTATTTATTATTACATGAGAAATGCTATTTACACCGCTATTTTCTATCCCGTTTGTGTTGGCATGCCACGTGGCATATTTTTATTGGTCGGTTCTTTTGGAGAATATAGTTTTTTTTTTTTTTTTTGTTATTCCACAAATTATTTCGATAAACATTGATGATGGATCAAACAACATGAAATTGCAAGAACAATTCATACCACAAGCTGAATGGTAATCCTATGGAAAAAGTGAGGAGGAGGAACTTTGGAGGAGGAGGAGAGGCAGACAAGAAGAGTAGGGGGTTGCAATCAGTCCGGCCACTATTTATGAGGCCATATCCAAAGCGGTTTCTATACCAATTTTTTTTTTTTTTTTAAAGAAAGGGTTATCACTCCAAAGTGTCTCTTAAAATCATTTCGTCTTAAGAACCAGCTTACGTGGTATTTTAAATAGCATTATATAGTATCTAATATAACACATGACATATCAAATTTTAACCAGAAAAATTAATTATCCAATTTTTTTTTATGTTAATGATTTTTAAAGTTAATTTTAGTTTTAAAATTTTTTATGTCAGCTGTCATATTAACTGTCACGTCAGCTACTACACAAGGAATAGTGGTTTGGAGGAACAATTCGGAGGGATGAATAACATTACTTTTTAGAAAACAAATTTCTCCCAACAATAATTTCTATAATACGTGGCACTGATGTAAAGAGAAATTTTTATGAGAATCTCTACAGGTAAAAACTTTTATAAAAATTCTGCATCTCTACTAGAATTTAATATTGGGCTCCACATTCAAACAAGTTCATTAAATTTATTATCCTATCTTCTCGTCGTATTCCGAAGAACGCACGAAGAATAATTTTAAAATTACGAAAAATATCCATACGGTGAAATTCGAAAGATACAAGCGAAATTCGTCGCGCACAATCGACGAATTCGAGTTCCCTTAATTTCTATAGGTTGGCTATGATCGTGCGCATCTTTCGATACAAATAGTTAAGTTCGTGTAGGGATCATCCGAATCAACGAGACTATAGCCCAGTTTGTGAATAACTTGGGCTCCGGAGAATTTTCATAAAATTTAATTTGTTATAAAAACACTTGTTAGAAATGATATTATTATTGTTCTACTACAACTACTACTTCAGGGGGTGTATTGGGCCAGTCCGAGCCGGCCCGAGTCAACCGGGTTTGACTGGATCCGTACCGGGCCGGGCTCAACCCGAGTGGACAGGTGGGCCGACCGGGCCCGGTCATAAACAACTCTGGCCCAACCCGGACCCATGACCCGGTCAGGGGATGACCGGGCCGAACCGGTCTAGGCAGGGCCAATTTTTAAATTTTATTTTTTTTATAGTTTATTTATATATATTTTTTATATATAATCTATATGATATAACTTATAAGTTATATGTTAACAAATTCAAGTTAAATTTTATAGATTTTTTGTTACAAAGTTATTTTTGTATAATTTAAAATTTATAAGTTATTTGTTAGAAAGTTTTTTTTATATAATTTTAAGTAAAACTTTAAGTATAGATTTATTTGAAATTTATAAGTTATTTGTTAGAAATTTTGTATATAACTTTAAGTATAAATTTATTTAAAATTTATAAGTTATGTTAAGTATAATTTTAAATTTATAAGTTATATGTTAAGTATAATTTGAAATTTACAAATTTATTTGTTAAAAATTTATTTAATTTCTTTATATCAATATTTATATAACTTTAAGTATAAATTAAAATCTAAATATTTATAAGTTGAATATTTTTTTAAATCTTTTTTAATAACTTATAAAAAAATGTATAAATATAGCTTGTAAAAAATAGAAACAAGCTTGTAAAAAATAGAAACTTGTATTATAACATTAAGTAACAAAAAAAATAGAAACTTGTAAATGATATTTTATTTGCATAAAGCTTGTAAAAAAATGTACAAGTATTTTAAAATAATTTCGTCGTTCGTCGTCCTTCGTCCATCTTTCGTTGAAGTTTATTGCTCAGCTCCCCCTTTAGTAGCGTCATCTATAGTAAGAGATTCAAAGTCCAGCCCTGCGATATCGGCACTTTCATCTCTTGAGTCTTGAGTTCTTTCTTCAGTACGGGTCCAATCTTGAACGCAGACACAAGCTTCTAAAATATCTGGCAGCAACCGACTCCTCTTCTTGCTTAACATCCTTGAACCTACACTAAAATAAAATTTTGATGCTACCGTGGACACCGGGACCATTAGAATATCGCGTGCTATAGAAGAATGTACATGATACATTTTTTCGTATCTCTTCCACCATTCTAAAATTTAATAATGAGATGAAGATTCATCTTCATATGGTTCATTAGAATTTAGATATAAGGAAAATTCTTGCGTAGGTTGAGAAAATTATTTTTTCTTCTTCCTTTGTAGTACACATTTAGCATATGATAATTTAGACGAAAAAGTAGATCTACTACCTTGAATGGTTGTACCGGGTCGGGTGGATACAACTCTTTCTTCATATGAAGTAATTAAACTATCTAAAATATCATTAACATATACTTTCAAACTACCTACGTCAACTCTCATATTATCTTCAAAATCGTCTAATAAAATATATACACCATCTAATTTAATCTTAGGATAAAAAACCGAAGCCAAACAATATAGAAGAGGTATATCACCCCAATATTTTTTAAATTTGGCTTTCATTTTGACAACAACATAATCAAAACCAGGAACATTTCTATATTTACAAAATAAATTAGACATGTTAAGAATTTTGGTTAAAGCTAAAGGAGAAGTTGGATAATAAACTCCAGATAAAGTACATGTAGCAATGTAAAATAGTTCTAAAAATTTAAAAATAGAAGTAACAATTAACCAATCATTCTCAGTTACTTGATAATCAAAACTAGGATTAACATTACAATAATGAGAAATCACATCTTTAAACTTAATTCAAGATTGTAACATTAAATAAGTAAAATTCCATCTATGTGGTGCATCCTTAACAAATCACCTAAAAGTAACACCATATTGTGTACATAAATTTTTAAAAGCTTGTTGTCTACTTGCAGAAGAGTTCAAACTATGTAAACATGATATAAGATTTTCTAAATTTACTTGAAAGAATTCAATACATTCTTGTACAATCAAATTAGTAATATGACAAGCACATCTAACATGAAAAGGTCTACCTACTAACATAGGCAGAAATTGTGTTTTCAAAAGATTAATAGAAGAAGTGTTATTACTAGCATTATCAAAAGAAATCAAAAATATTTTATTGTGAATATCATATTCACGCAAAAATTGTATTATGGCGCCACCGATTACAGTGCCAGTATGTAAAAATTCTAAAGACCTTAGACAAATGATGCACTTTTGCAACATCCATCTTGCATCTATATAATGTGTCGTGATACAAATATAAGCATAATTTTGCTTAGTAGTCCATATATTAAAAGTTAAAGCTAATTTACTAACATGCATAAAACTTTCTTTCAAAGCAGCCTTATCTTTTTAAAAATATTTCAGAGCCTCTGCTCTAGCAGTAGATCTATAAACTTTACTAAAACAAGGATTACGAGTATTACTTGTGTATTTATAATAGTATTTACTGTCAAGCCCCAGTCCCAAAATATCGAGGGACTGGACACGTGGCAATGGCCAGCAGCACGCACCGATGGACAATCCAATTTAATGGATCCATCAGGGCATGCTTAAGCTGTAGTCTAACAGGAAATAGAGCAAATGTTACAGGTCACAGTCTATACTAATCTCATCCACAACAGATAATCACAGATTAAATGCCAGAGTAATGCAAATAGAAATAACTATCAAATCTCAATAAAAGTGTCTCGGTGAACAATCCGAGCACAAGTCTGTTACATCAAATCAAATAGACAGGAAACAAAGGAACTGAAATAGAAACAGGAATAACCGACTATGAACAGCCAATGCTCAGGGGAGGTCCTCTGGTACGATCTCGTCCTCAGGTCCTGGTACAGCTCCTGGAAGTGCTCCTGTACAGTGTATCTCTGGATGGATCTCTTCGGCTATACCTGGAGACATAATCCAGACCCAGGTCCTCAGGGGACATAGCAAGGTACAAAATAACTCATTCCAAAACAAATAAAGCAGTGCAGCAATAAATAAACAATAGGGTAAACTATGTAACCAGCTAAGTGATATGCAATATGAGAGCAGCACCAGAACTCAGGCTGATACTACTACAAGCTCTGTGTCGGGGAGCCGGGTAGCAGTAATATCATGTAGTTGTCTAGCTCAATGGGAGACTATGACGCCGGCATAATATAAAATCAACCTGTAGCCTGTGTGTCTCTCCCCACCCAATGTAACCACGCATATCATGACCATAACGTCTCATGTCCATGTCAAGCGGGATCATAGCTAATGCAACAAGTCATAAAGTATCATTAAGTACAATATCTCTGTCAAGTCCTGTATCCTATACAGAATCACCATGAATGTCTCAGGAAGACTCTGTCTCATGAATAGTGTCCGGTGTCCTGGGTTATGATGTACTTGATAAGACAAATACGAGAAATATTGGGTCTCGGTATCCATGTCTATGTGACGTTACACAACTCCGCGTACGGGGTTGGCACCCGACTAGTAATCGGACGCTAAGTAAAGCCACTCGGTCCTGGGTTGAACAGTTTAAAACAAGTTTATATATGAATCTACAAGAACTTAAGTAAAATGCTATAACAGGAATCACTGCGAGTTGGAAAGGTCTACTTGCCCACTGATGCATAAATAAGTCAAGAAAAATAAGTAGCAAGCTGCAGGGTTTGGCAAGGTACACTTGCCTGTGGTTCCGGTTCCAATTGCGGCTCTGACTTCAGCTGAAATTGCAGGCGGTACTCCAGTTGCTGAAATAAACATCATCATCAGATCCAGAAAATATCAATCAGCTAGAAACGCCTGTCCTTGATTCCAATTTGGAGACAAGGGCAAAAAGGCAATTTTGGGTCAAACGGGGTCCACATGTGGACCCGCCTTGCACCGAAAAACGTGTCAGGGTCAAAGGTCTCCAAATTCACCAAACTTAGCGTCAACAGGTCAGGAACGATGATACGAACCCAACGGAACTTCCAAAATTGGATTCCGATGAGCCGATCACAAAATCGCCCGTCGAGTGGAGCCTGTGGGGCCCACGACACGCGATTTCGTCAACGTTCTCAGAATCGAACCAAACTTGGGTCACAGGACCAGCGTATCGCTACGAGTCCGATGGCGCAAGTTTCGTTTCAATCCGACGTGTGTACACAAAGTTAGGGTATGATTCAGAAAAGTCGGATACGGGGCGTTGTCCGCGGATACGCGTTGATTCCGGTGTGCACGCACACCCGAATCGGCTTCTGCGAAATCCCGCACGTCCGTATCAACGATGCGCACGTATCTGTGAAGACCGCACGCGACCAAGTCATCCCGTTTGGCGGGGCATACCCAGTTCCGGGGTGAATCGAGGCGTTGTTTTTCCTGTTTTTGGATCGCGGTTCGCGATCGCCACAGGACGCGATGCCCCGAGCGGGTTACACGGACACCGAGAGGGTCACGCAGGCTTAGCAACGCAACTGACAGAATCAAAAATGGGTAAACGAGCAGGGAGGTACATGTACCTGAACAGGGTCCGAAAAACCCGTGTCCGACACAAGGACCTAGGGTTAGGGTTCAGGGTGGAGCTCCGGCGGCTCGGGGCGGCTCTGCGGCGGGGGAGGCCGGCCGGGGGCTAGAGCGGGGGCGCGCGGCCGCGGGCTGCTGCTGCCGGAGGCGGCGCAGCCGCTGCTGTTTGACTGGCTGCTGCGGCGGGGTGCTGTCGGGGCGGAGGAAGGAGGAGGAGAGGGGAGAAGGAGGAGGAGGCTGGGCGGCCTCGCGGGGGTGGCGCCGGAGGCTGGCGGCGGCGCGAGTGCGGCGAGGTCGGGGCGGCGCGCAGCGGGGGCGTCGGCTCCGACGAGAGGTGGCGGTGAGGGAGGAGCGGCCATGGGATTCTTATATAGGGGAGGGAGAGGGAGGAGCGGCCGGAAATGGTGGGGAGTCGTGGCGGCCGGTGCGGGATCGTGGGGGAGCGGCGGACGGAGCGGCGGGCGGCGCAGGCGGCGGAAGCGGCGGGAGAAGCGGGGGTTCGACCGGGTCAGGGAGAGGGGAGCTGGGTGCGGGTCGCGGGTGCGGGTCGGGTTCGGGTGGACCCGACCCGACCCGTTAGCCCAATGGCTGGGCCGCGGTTTGGGCCGAAGGGCTGGGTTGGGTTAGATTTTAGGATTTTATTAGTTAAATAAATAAATAAATAAATAAATATTAAATAAATATTTGTGTTTAGGTGATTTAAAAATAGGTTCGGGGCCCAATAAATTCCAGAAAAATTACCCTAAGTCTAGTTTTTCATTTTACACCCAAAAATATTATTTTCATAATATTTTAATATCATTTATTATCATTTAAAAATTATTTAATAATTAAAACCCTGATTTTAATTACAGAAAAATCCTAAAAAATTCCAGAAAATTGTGAAAAATCCAAATTTAAATTTTTTTGAAAAATCAGGGGGTTTACATTTACTCTCACCAAATGTAAAGGGTTGTTCCTCACAAATCATAAATCTTTCTAACTCAGTCTTGTTACGAGCATTAGAATAAATAAATGTACCTAAAGAAGATCCTTGACCACCAGTACTTAGTTGTGTTTGTGTAGCCTGCGGTGTGTCTTTACCATACTAACTTTCGTAGTATCTTTTTTAAGTGCCCGTGCCATTTTTTTTCCACTTGTAAACCCGCTTACATCTCTTATATTCTGCAGACTTAGGTATTGGTTTTTGTTCTTTTGGATCTAAAATCGGATTGCCCTCACTATCAGTTACAAATATTTTTATAAAATAATTTCATAAAATAGATTTTTTTTCTATTGCCAATATTTGTAGCCTCAGTCATACTCCTAACTTCAAGAGGTGACATTTGTGTCGGTGGCGCAGATTCAGGAATATGATTATTTTTAAACATATTATTATAATAATCATAGTTTTCAAAAGGTTGGTTTGAACATTGTCCATCCATATTTAAAAAAAAATAAAAAAAATTAGAGCAAAATTAAATATTCATTGAGTGTGGATTTAAATATTATTTAGACGATCTGAGCTTGCGTGACAGGAGGGCACGCGATGCTCTAGTGGTATGTGTTCTTATTTGCATAAACTATCATCTTTATATATGTTACGTTTATATTCATTGAGTGTGGATTTAAATATTCAGGCGGAGACTGTTGTAAACCCCCTAATTTTTCAAGAATTTTTAAATTTAGATTTTCACAATTTTTTGGAATTTTCTGGGATTTTTCCCTAATTAAATTCAGGGTTTTAATTATTAAATAATTTTTTAATGATAATAAATAATATTAAAATATTATGAAAATAATATTTTTGGGTGCAAAATAAAAAACTGGACTTAGGGTAATTTTCTGGGAATTTATTGGGCCCCGAGCCTATTTTTAAACACCTAAAAAGTATTTTTAAACCCTAAGTTAAACCAAGCCAAACCAAACCAAACCAAACCAACCCAAACCCATTAGCTGCGGGTCGGATCCGGGTCCAACCTGTGACCCGAACCCGCAAGAGCCTAACCCGTTTTCGCCTAGCGGGTCGGGCGGGTCTGCCAGACCCGAACCACCGCCCGACCCGACCCGGGGACCCCTCTCCTCCCCCACGCCCTGTGCCCGCTTTCCCCGCCGCACCCTCCGGCACGTCGCCGGAGACCCGCCCGTGCCTCACCCCACGACCCCCCGCGGCTCCGCCTTCTCTGCCACGACCCAGCGCCCGACCCCCGCCGTTCGCCCTATTTAAACTCCTCCGCAGACCTCTCCGCCACCACCACGAACCCCCCGCCGACGAACCTGCTCCGCCGACGAACCTGCTCCGCCGACGACCCTGCTCCGCCGACGACCCCGCTCTGCCGCCGGCCTCTTCCTCCTCCTCCACCTTCTTCCCTGCCCTCTCAGCGCGGCTCCGGCCTCTCCCTCTTCCTCCTCCTTCTTCTCCACAGCGCCGCCCAGAGCCCGCCTCCGGCCGCCGTGCCGCTCAGCGCCGCCTCCCAGCGCGCCGCCGCCCCCGACCGAGCCTTCCCTCGCTGCCCCCAACCTCCGGCCGCCGCGGCTCCGCCAGACCCAAACCCTAACCCTAGGCGACTCGAGACGCGGACACGTGTCGGACACGACGAAAACCCGATTTTCGAACCCTGTTCAGGTACGCGTATCTCCCTGCTCGTTTACCCGTTTTCGATTCCGTCAGTTGCATCGCGAACCCTGCGTGACCCTCTCGGTGCCCGTGCAACCCGCTCGGTTCATCGCGTCCTGTGGCGATCACGAACCTCGATCCAAAAACAGGAAAAATAATGCCCCGATTTACCCCGGAACTGGGTACGCCCCGCCAAACGGGATGACTTGGTCGCGTGCGGTCTTCACAGATACGTGCGCGTCGTCGATACGGACGTGTGGGATTTCGCAGAAGCTGATTCGGATGTGCGTGCACACCGAAATCAGTGCGTATCCGCGGACAACGCCCCGTATCCGACTTTTCTGAATTACGTCCTAACTTTGTGTACACACGTCGGATTGAAACGAAACTTGTGCCATCGTACTCGTAGCGATACGCTGGTCCTGTGACCCAAGTTTGGTTCGATTCTGAGAACATTGACGAAATCGCGTGTCGTGGGCCCCACAGACCCCACTCGACGGGCAATTTTGTGATCGACTCATCGGAATCCAATTCTGGAAGTTCCGTTGGGTTCGTATCATCGTTCCTGACCTGTTGACACTAAGTTTGGTGAATTTGGAGACCTTTGACCCTGACGCATTTTTCGGTGCAAAGCGGGCCCACATGTGGACCCCGTTTTGACCCGAAATTGTCATTTTTGTTCTTGTCTCCAAATTGGACTCAAGGACAGGCGTTTCTAGCTGATTGATATTTTTTGGATCTGATGGTGATGTTTATTTCAGCAACCGGAGTACCGCCTGCAATTCCAGCTGAAGTCAGAGCCGCAATTGGAACTGGAACCACAGGCAAGTGTACCTTGCCAAACCCTGCAGCTTGCTACTATTTCCTTGGCTTATTTATACATCAGTAGGCAATTAAACCTTGCCAACTCGCAGTAATTTCGGTTACAGTACTTTCCTGAGTTCTTTTGTTTACCTATATAATCTTGATTTAAACTGCTCAACCCAGGACACCTGACACTATTCATGTGACGGAATTTCCCTGAGATATACATGGTAATTCCGTATAGGATACATATTCATGGCATATATGTAACACCCCGTTCCGCTCAAGCGGACTACCGACTCAATCGGTGATAGTGCAGCTGTCCCGACCCGCTTTGCCTCAAGAAGAATGCAAAGGATATCCAGACTTGTCCCTACAGGAATCCGGCTTAGGCTTTCAGAGGCTCGCTCAGACGTATCGCTCTACCGAGGCGAATCATCGCTAAGGTGGGTGGCTACGGTGAACTTGTCTTTGCTTAGCCAGCACACATAAAATCTGGAATATTTCATGCTAGTCGCTAGGTGAATCACCCCCTGCATGCTAATAAATCCAACGCACCTAGCTAAGGGAATAATCCCAACTTGTATTGCTTGCTAGAACATGGAAAATAAAATACTGCTTATATTCAGACCCTCGCATGCTAAGTCCCTTAACGGTTTCATCTCTCGGCTTACCTTCGGGTCCGAGCAACGTGCCTGTTTATGTTCCTTAGTGTAATCCCCCTGATTTTCATAATTTTTAATTTGGAATTTTTGACAATTTTCTGGATTTTCTGAGATTTATCTGAAATTTAACTAAGTTGTTTCAATAATTAAAGGATTTTTAATTAATAATAAATAATATTAAAATATTATAAAAATAATATTTTATGGTATAAAATGAAAAACTAGAAATATGGTAATTTTCTGGGAATTTATTGGACCCCGGATGGATTTTAAAAGCCCTAAAAAAAACTATTATTATTAATTGTTATTTAATTAATTATTTAAATGAGTTAATTATTTATTTAAAACCAATCCGGCCCAACCCATCGAGCCCGGCCCAGCCCGCCTATTGAATTCGGATCGGGTCAGATCCGCCTGACCCGACCCGACCCGACCCGGCCGCCCGAACCCAACTGCTACAGTTCTCCCTCTTCCCCCGACCCTAACCCTTCCTCTCCGGCCGCCCGTTACACCCGCCGCCTCTTCCTCTTCGGCTTCCCCTCACCGGACAACCCCTCCGCTCCGGCTTCCCCGTACCCGCCGCCGTTTCCTTTCCTCCTCCTCCCTATAAGAACCCGCCGCCTTCGTCCCCGTTGTAACCCTAGCCGCCTCGACCAGCCTCTCTCTCTCCCCAGCCTCCGCCGCACCCGCAGAGCCCAGCACCGGCGCCGCCTTCTTCCGACGACCTCGCCGGCTCCACCGCCCGCAGGCCGCCCCACCAGCACAGCTGTCCCCGCTGCCAAAAACTCCTCGCCTCCCCTCCTGTGCATCACCCGAGCTCCGCCTGGCTCCGCCGGCCGTCCTCGAGCCTCCGACGCCGAGACCCGCTGCTCCGCCCAGCGCCTCCTCCTCCGGCCAGTGCTCCACCGCTACCCTGCCTCCCTCCGGTGAGTTTCAGAGGACACGGACACAGACTGGACACTGACACAGAGACCTGACACAGTAAACCCTAGCCCCCTTTGTACAGTGTTGACACAGGACACAGTGTCGTGTCGGACACGATTTTGCCTTGGTTTTTCAGCCCATTTTAGGTATCCATAACTTTTTGCTCGTAGCTCGGAATTCGATTCCGTAAATTGTATCGCGTAGCCTGTATGACCCTCTCGGTGCCCGGACAAACCGCTCGGGGCATCGCGTCCTGTGGTGATCGCACACCGCGATCCAAAAACAGGAAAAACCAGACCCTGATTCACCCCGGAATCGAGTACGCCCCAACAAACGGGACGACTTGGTCACGTGCGGTCTTTACCGATACGTCAGCGTCGTTGATACGGACATGCGGGATTTCGCAGAAGCTGATTCGGAAGTGCGTGCACACCGAAATCAGTGCGTATCCGCGGACACCGCCCCGTATCCGACTTTTCTGAAACTTGCTGTAACTTAGTGTGTACACGTCGGATCGAGACGAAACTTGCGCCATCGGACTTGTAGCAATACGCTGGTCCTGTGGGTCAAGTTTGGTTCGATTCTGAGAACGTTGGAAAAATCGCGTGTCGTGGGCCCCACAAGCTCCACCCGACGAGCGATTTTGAGAACGGCTCATCGGAATCCAATTCTGGAAGTTCCGTTGGGTTCGTATCATCGTTCCTGACCTATTGACACTAAGTTGGACTATTTTTGAGACCTTTGACCCTGACGCATTTTTCGGTGCAAAGCGGTCCACATTTGGACCCCGCCTTGACCCGAAATTGACGTTTTTGCCCTTGTCTCCAAATTGGACTCAAGGACAGGCGTTCCTAGCTGATTGAAGTGTTCTAGATCTGATGGTGATGTTTGTTTCAGCAACAGGAGCAGTCTTTGCAAATCCAGCAATTGCCAGAGCTACAACTGAAACAGGAAATCCAGGCAAGTGTACCTTGCCATAAAATGCAGTTATTTATTCATTTTGATTCTCTTGCTTAAATTTCTGTGACTTTTGTACTTGTCCTATCAAGTACTTATTACCCAGGACACCTGACACAAAGCATGATACAGAATCTTCCTGATTATTCAAGAGGGTTTTGTATAGGTTATAGATTTCATGACTTAGCTTTATTTTCTTAGAACATGACTGACTGCATTAGTTTTAATCTTGCATAACATGAACATTGAGAACTGTGATGTGAGATTTCATTGGGTGGGGAGAGTATTACCATATCAAGGCTGATTATATTATATATATATGGTTATCTGGAAGTGTCCTAGTCTCTGACACAGAGCTTTGGCACCTGTACTGGCCCTTCGAGAAAACACTGCTATGGTTTCTTGTCACTGATCCTGTAGTAGTCTCAGCCTGAAGTATGATTAATAACTCTCACTTGCATGATCACTTAGCTGGTTTAGTTACTTACCCTGTTATTTCTTTATTTCTGCACTGTATTATATTTTGGCTTGTTTTATCTGTACCTTGCTATGTCCCCTGAGGACCTGGATTTGGATTATGTCCCCAGATTTAGCAGACGAGATCTACCCTGAGGTGTACGGAACATGAGCACTACTCGGAGCAGTACCTGATCCTGAAGACGAGGTAATTGCAGAGGACTTCTCTTGAACAATTGCTTCGCCATGCTCAGTCTGATGGCAATAGACTTTATTTTCCTGTTATTTAAACTCTTTTAATTCCTGTCTTTGAGAACTTGTGTAAACAGACTTAATATCGGATTGTTCTCCGATTTATTTGCTTTGTCTGATTTTAGTATTATATTTCTTTTGCTGATGTTGCTATCTTGTATCTGTGGATGAGAATAGTAAACCCTGACTGATGTAATACAGCTTAAGTATGCCCGATGGATCCATTAAATTGGGTTTGTCCATCGGTGCATGCTGCTGGCCATTATCACGCATCCAGTCCCTCGATATTTTGGGATTGGGGCGTGACATAGTTTTTGTGGTGGCCCATGCAGGTCAACGACTAAAATTGTTCGGTTTCAACTTAGGGACCGAACAGGCCTGCAATAAGAATAGGATAAGTTTTAGGATCTCATCCACTTGCTTGCAAACGTTCTTGATATCTGTATCGTATTCGAACTAATTTTTGAATTGCATCTTGCCTTGATTCCTGTGCCCCTCTTATAGTTTATTTTGATGCAGAAAAATGGATTCACAAACAAATGACGGAACTCCAGCAAGAACATCAATAGGTGCTGAAGCCACCTACGGAGAAGATGAAGTGACGCTGTTGAGTGGAGATCCCTCTACTCACCGAAGCAGACAAGCAGATCCGCAATCTTCTAGATTTCGGCGTGATGATATTCCACCTCCGCCCCAGTTCACTCCTCAGATGCCTGTCTTCCCACCAGGCCAAGCAATGGACGGACAGCAGATGTTCCAGATGTTCTTCGCAATGATGCAAGCTCAGCAACAAGTTCAAACTGAAGCCCAACGTCGCGAAGCTGAGTACTTGAGGAACAGTATAGTAAATGCACTAGAGCAGGCCAACTTACCAGCTAGACGGCAACCGACGGGCTCTATCACAGACTTCCGCCAGCTGTAGCCCCGTACTTTCTCTGGCAAGGAGGGACCAACAGAAGTGCATGAATGGCTCACCAACATTCGGCATCAATTAGAAGCAGCTGAGCTTCCCCAAGATCGTTGGATGACTGCCGTCAGAATGCAATTGACGGACAATGCTCATCACTGGTGGCTATCCGAAGAGACCAGGCTCGGACCAGACCGAGTTACTTGGGAAGAGTTCTCCAGACTCTTCCAGGAGATGTACATACCTGCTATCGCTCGATCTGAACTTCGGGACAAGTTCAATCGCCTTACTCAGGACGCTATGACGGTGGAAGAGTACAATGCCGAGTTCATTCGTCTGAGTCGCTTCGCTCCTACCTTGATCCCGACAGAAGTAGAGAAGGCCGAGAAGTTTTTCGACGGACTCAACATCGAACTACAGAAACTGATTGGATCTGTCGTACCAACTTCGTACACGGACGTCCTTGCTGCAGCTAGACGCATGGAGCGCGTCACCAGGAGAGAAACCAGTCTGAAGAGGCCTTCCACATCAGTACCAGCCAGAGTAAACAATGGAGAAGCTGCCAAGAAACCTCATCTGCAACAAGCACCACAGGGATCTGCATCCAAAGCCCTGGCTCTTCCTACTTGTTATTACTGCGGCAAGATAGGCCATGTTGAGAAGGATTGTAGACGTAAGCACGGACTGTGCTTAGGTTGCGGATCCAGACAGCATGCAGTGAAGGACTGCCCTGATCGTAGGGAAGCACCAAGGGCAAACCAATAAGCTCTACCAGCACCAGGAGGGCATCAACCAAGGCCACCCTTGGCACATCAAGCAGCACCCTACCAGCAAGCCCAGCAACATCAGAGAGCACCACCTCAAGGACGCGGCCAAGTTTTCGCGATGACTGTGGGAGACGTGCAGAACCGTGGCGTAGCTAATGCGAGTAAGTCTTTATAGTTGTTCTGTTTCTAGCATTGCTTTAGTTGTGCCTGCTGGTTCGTGACCCCAGACTTGACCTGATAACCTTGACTTGATAACTTTAACCTGTTAATAATTGATAACTTAGTATTAATTTAGTAATTTTGAACTTGATGATAACCTAGAATTGTTAATCTAATATGTTTCGAAAGTTAACCTGGTTTTATAAAAACAGTAATTTTTCTAAGATTTCCCACATTTGGGAAATTATATAACTTTTAATGCTTAGGAAAATAATTTTTCCTAGGTGCTTCTTGATTTTGATGTGCTTTGAATAAATTTTGCAACCGTGTCATCTCTGTTGACAGGTTATTCCTTGATTGCGAGGACGCAATCCTCTTAAGGGGGGTATATTGTAATCCCCCTGATTTTCATAATTTTTAATTTGGAATTTTTGACAATTTTCTGGATTTTCTGAGATTTATCTGAAATTTAACTAAGTTGTTTTAATAATTAAAGGATTTTTAATTAATAATAAATAATATTAAAATATTATAAAAATAATATTTTATGGTGTAAAATGAAAAACTAGAAATATGGTAATTTTCTGGGAATTTATTGGACCCCGGATGGATTTTAAAAGCCCTAAAAAAAAAACTATTATTATTAATTGTTATTTAATTAATTATTTAAATGAGTTAATTATTTATTTAAAACCAATCCAGCCCAACCCATCGAGCCCGGCCCAGCCCGCCTATTGAATTCGGATCGGGTCGGATCCGCCTGACCCGACCCGACCCGGCCGCCCGAACCCAACTGCTACAGTTCTCCCTCTTCCCCCGACCCTAACCCTTCCTCTCCGGCCGCCCGTTACACCCGCCGCCTCTTCCTCTTCGGCTTCCCCTCACCGGACGACCCCTCCGCTCCGGCTTCCCCGTACCCGCCGCCGTTTCCCTTCCTCCTCCTCCCTATAAGAACCCGCCGCCTTCGTCCCCGTTGTAACCCTAGCCGCCTCGACCAGCCTCTCTCTCTCCCCAGCCTCCGCCGCACCCGCAGAGCCCAGCACCGGCGCCGCCTTCTTCCGACGACCTCGCCGGCTTCACCGCCCGCAGGCCGCCCCACCAGCACAGCTGTCCCCGCTGCCAGAAACTCCTCGCCTCCCCTCCTGTGCATCACCCGAGCTCCGCCTGGCTCCGCCGGCCGTCCTCGAGCCTCCGACGCCGAGACCCGCTGCTCCGCCCAGCGCCTCCTCCTCCGGCCAGTGCTCCACCGCTGCCCTGCCTCCCTCCGTTGAGTTTCAGAGGACACGGACACTGACTGGACACTGACACAGAGACCTGACACAGTAAACCCTAGCCCCCTTTGTACTGTGTTGACACAGGACACAGTGTCGTGTCGGACACGATTTTGCCTTGGTTTTTCAGCCCACTTCAGGTATCCATAACTTTTTGCTCGTAGCTCAGAATTCGATTCCGTAAATTATATCGCGTAGCCTGTATGACCCTCTCGGTGCCCGGATAAACCGCTCGGGGCATCGCGTCCTGTGGTGATCGCATACCGCGATCCAAAAACAGGAAAAACCAGACCCTGTTTCACCCCGGAATCGAGTACGCCGCGCCAAACGGAACGACTTGGTCACGTGCGGTCTTTACCGATACGTCAGCGTCGTTGATACGGACGTGCGGGATTTTGCAGAAGCTGATTCGGAAGTGCGTGCACACCGGAATCAGTGCGTATCCGCGGACACCGCCCCGTATCTGACTTTTCTGAAACTTGCTGTAACTTAGTGTGTACACGTTGGATCGAGACAAAACTTGTGCCATCGGACTCGTAGCAATACGCTGGTCCTGTGGGTCAAGTTTGGTTCGATTCTGAGAACGTTGGAAAAATCGCGTGTCGTGGGCCCCACAGGCTCCACCCGACGGGCGATTTTGAGAACGGCTCATCGGAATTCAATTCTGGAAGTTCCGTTGGGTTCGTATCATCGTTCCTGACCTGTTGACACTAAGTTGGACTGTTTTTGAGACCTTTGACCCTGACGCATTTTTCGGTGCAAAGCGGCCCACATTTGAACCCCGCCTTGACCCGAAATTGACGTTTTTGTCCTTGTCTCCAAATTGGACTCAAGGACAGGCGTTCCTAGCTGATTGAAGTATTCTGGATCTGATGGTGATGTTTGTTTTAGCAACAGGAGCAGTCTTTGCAAATCCAGCAATTGCCAAAGCTACAACTGAAACAGGAAATCCAGGCAAGTGTACCTTGCCATAAAATGCAGTTATTGATTCATTTTGATTCTCTTGCTTAAATTTCTGTGACTTTTGTACTTGCCCTATCAAGTACTTATTACCCAGGACACCTGACACAAAGCATGATACAGAATCTTCCTGATTATTCAAGAGGGTTTTGTATAGGTTATAGATTTCATGACTTAGCTTTATTTTCTTAGAACATGACTGACTGCATTAGTTTTAATCTTGCGTAACATGAACATTGAGAACTGTGATGTGAGATTTCATTGGGTGGGGAGAGTATTACCATATCAAGGCTGATTATATTATATATATATATGGTTATCTGGAAGTGTCCTAGTCTCTGACACAGAGCTTTGGCACCTGTACTGGCCCTTCGAGAAAATACTGCTATGGTTTCTTGTCACTGATCCTGTAGTAGTCTCAGCCTGAAGTATGATTAATAACTCTCACTTGTATGATCACTTAGCTGGTTTAGTTACTTACCCTGTTATTTCTTTATTTCTGTACTGCATTATATTTTGGCTTGTTTTATCTGTACCTTGCTATGTCCCCTGAGGACCTGGATTTGGATTATGTCCCCAGATTTAGCAGACGAGATCTACCCTGAGGTGTACGGAATAGGAGCACTACTCGGAGCAGTACCTGATCCTGAAGACGAGGTGATTGCAGAGGACTTCTCTTGAACAATTGCTTCGCCATGCTCAGTCTGATGGCAATAGACTTTATTTTCCTGTTATTTAAACTCTTTTAATTCCTGTCTTTGAGAACTTGTGTAAACAGACTTAATATCGGATTGTTCTCCGATTTATTTGCTTTGTCTGATTTTAGTATTATATTTCTTTTGCTGATGTTGCTATCTTGTATCTGTGGATGAGAATAGTAAACCCTGACTGATGTAATACAGCTTAAGTATGCCCGATGGATCCATTAAATTGGGTTTGTCCATCGGTGCATGCTGCTGGCCATTATCACGCATCCAGTCCCTCGATATTTTGGGATTGGGGCGTGACACTTAGAACGCATGCTTGTCTACTTGTAATGTTGCCATGTTTTCATCCAAACCCCGGAAGACTACTACGTAGTCGTTCCGTGCCTGAATGAACCTGCTAGTATCCGGGACCGTTGGGTCGCCAAGGCAATCCCCGAACCAGGGGCACGCATCAGGGTAATGAATATTGAACGTGAATCCAATAACGTGACAACTGAATGATAATCACATCAAGTTTATGTCTGAACGAGAATCACGTCATGTAACTAACGAATCTCAGCTCTTGGAGCAAACGTTCGTTCAGATCACGAATCATGGATTATCATTCAAGTTGTGGATTAAAACTGACCCTGGCCCTGACTTGCATGTCGCGGACAACTTGGAAACGAGGTATAGTTCCATGGACGGTTCTGGGGCACCGGGACCGATCCGGTCCGGATGGAACTCACGGTTCAGTCTCACGTTCTTGGACGGGATGGTTTGTAGCACTCACGTTCTTGGCTGCATTCCATTCTTGTCATAGACTGAATGAACGATAGTCTCACGTGCGGACAGGATGGCGTGTAGCGCCTCACGTGCTTCGTTGCACACCATCCTTGTTCAAAGACTATAAACGGTCCTTTATGGCTATGCCAGCGACTAACGTTTATATAGATAAGTCATCCTCGCTTAGCGGCTATCCGCGTAAGAGTCACTGCATCGCATCAATGAACAACTGAACACCTGAACGATCATGCTATAAAACGACCCTCATGTTTGCATATGCTATGCCTCCTGAATGTTTATACTTGCCCATGCTCGAATTAACAATGTTTGCCTCAATGTTTGCCTTGGACAGGGAAGGAGATGGTAAGTTGGTAAGTCTCGCCGTGTTTTCTCTCATGTTGCATGGTGCACTGCCCGACACGTTAGGCTATTCAAATCTTGCATGAAACTGATCCTAAGGCAACTAGAAAGACAACTTAATAGTTGTGCACGGAACCTGTATTACGTGTTTGGATTTGTCGAGCGGGCGAGTAGCTTCCCTACCAGTGCATTCAATGTACTGATAATCCACCAGTATGCTTGGAGGGTGCGGGAGAACCTTGTTCGGTGCGGATGCCTCCAACGTGCGTGCTAAGGCCAGGAGTTCCCTCTGAAGCCTTGCAACGGTGTGTCCGGAACAGAAGCACATATACAAGACATAATGTTGTGAACATAGCCCGAACTCGTCTGTACAATCATTCCACAGTTGTAGCCACTTGACACGCTTTTACTGTTTCGGAGAGAGAGGCTTGAGCGACTTGTAATCTCGGCTATACCCCGCCTGTAACACATATTTATATCAATAAAAGAGCTTGCTTTACATCAATTTGTGTTTCAATGCTTCCGCTATATTGTCGACTCAGTGAACCTGTTACCGAATCGCTATGCGTTCATGACTCCGCTGCACTCGGACAATCTGTGCGACTCTGTGGCTTAGAACTCTTACCGCCAGCCAATGAATCACGGCCTTGCACGGGCGCGGTTCACGCTCGTGCGGCATCATGCCCGGATGGGTCAAAGCGATCGTTCCGCGGGAGCGCTGGCGAGGGTGATTCCCGCCTAGCGGGAACGGCCGAAATAGCCTGCGGGAGATCGGGGCGTGACAATATACAGTTTATATGCTTAGATTCTATCCTGACTCATTGCATTAGTTCGATCTTGCGTGACTTGTACCTGAGATTCTGGAACTGTGACGTGAGATTACATGGGGTGGGGAGAGTATTACCATATCAAGGCTGATTATAATATAAATACTGTCATCTGGAGGTGTCTTAGTCTCTGATACAGAGCTTTGGCGCAAGTTCTGGCCCTTTCGAGAAAATACTGCTATGGGTATCTCCAACACCGATCCTGTAGTGGTCTCAGCCTGAGTATGACTAAAACTCTCACTTGCATATTATTTAGCTGGTTTACATATTTACCCTGCTGTTTTATTTATGGCTGCACTGATATTTATTTTGGCATGAGTTATTTTGTACCTTGCTATGTCCCCTGAGGACCTGGATTTGGATGATGTCCCCAGGTATAGCTGAAGAGATCTACCCTGAGGTGTACGGTACAGGAGCACTCCTTGGAGCAGAACCAGGAACCGAGGACGAGATAGTGGCCGAAGACTTCTCCTGAGTATTGGCTCTACATACTCAGATATTTCTATTTTCAGTATTTATTTCATGTCTATTTCCCTTAAATGTAACAGACTTATTCTCGGATTGTTTCCCGAGACACTCTTATTTGAGATTTGCTTATTTATTCTATTGCATTATTTCTGGCAATTAATCTGTATTTATTCTGTGGATGAGATTAGAAATACCTGAGACTTGTAACATTGGCTCTATTTACTGTTAAACTACAGCTTAAGCATGCCCTGATGGATCCATTAAATTGGGTTGTCCATCGGTGCGTGCTGCTGGCCATTGCCACGTGTCCAGTCCCTCGGCATTTTGGGACTGGGGCGTGACATGGTTTTTGTGGTGGCCCATGCAGGTCTTCGACTAAATTGTTCGGTTTCAACTTAGGGACCGAACAGGCCTGCAATAAGATAGGATAAGTTTTTAGGATCTCATCCACTTGCTTGAATCGTTCTTGATATCTATTCGAATTTATTTATTGACTTGCATCCTGCCTTGATTCCTGTGCGCCTCTTATTGTTTATTTTGGATGCAGGGAAATGGACCCACAAGAGTGCAACGAGACTCCCGCCGGAACACCACAAGTTACAGGTATCACCTATGACGATGAAGTGACACCAGTCGGTGGAGTCCCATCAACTCAACAGAGCCAGCAGGCAGGTCAACCTACCTCCCGATTTCGGCGCGATGACATCCCACCTTCGCCGCAGTTCGTTTCACCAATGCCCGTATTCCCACAAGGACAGCCGATTGACGGACAACAGATATTCCAAATGATCTACGCGATGATGCAAGCTCAGCAACAAGTCCAACACGAGGTTCAACGTCGCGAGGCTAATTTTTTGAGAAGCAGCATCGTAACTGCACTGGAGCAGGCCAACCTACCAGCTCGACGGCCATCGACGGGCTCTATCACTGACTTCCGCCAACTGAAGCCCCACACTTTTTCTTGAAAGGAAGAGCCCACAGAAGTTCATGAATGGCTCACCAACATACGGCATCAACTAGAAGCAGCTGAGCTTCCCCGGGAACGCTGGATGACTGCCGTCAGAATGCAATTGATGGACAATGCTCATCACTGGTGGCTATCCGAGGAGACACGGCTCGGACCCGACCGAGTTACTTGGGAGGAGTTCTCCAGACTCTTCCAGGAGATGTATATTCCAGCCATCGCTCGATCCGAACTTCGGGACAAGTTCAATCGCCTCACTCAGGATACTATGACGGTGGAAGAGTACAACGCTGAGTTCATTCGTCTAAGCCGCTTCGCCCCAACCCTGATCCCGACAGAGGAAGAGAAGGCCGAGAAGTTCTTCGCCGGACTGAACTTTGATCTGCAGAAACTGATTGGGTCCGTCGCACCAACATCATACTCGGACGTCCTTGCTGCGGCTCGACGCATGGAGCGCGTCACCAAGAGAGAAACCAGTCTGAAGAGGCCTTCCCCATCAGCAACATCCAGAACGCCACAAGAAGAAGCTGCAAAGAGACCGCACCAACAGCAGAAAGCAACCACTCCACAAGTGATAGTCCTTCCTACTTGTCACTACTGTGGCAAAGCAGGTCATCTCGCCAAGGAATGCCGACGCAGATTAGGATTGTGTTTGGCATGCGGATCCCGTCAGCATTCGGTAAGGGATTGCACTCAACGTGGAGAAGGAGCACCAAGGGCGAACCAGCAAACTCCACCAGCGCCTCGAGCAGCACCCTACCAGCAAGCCCAGCAGCAGCAGAGGAATCTACCTCAAGGACGAGGACAAGCTTACGCGATGACTGTGGAGGACGCTAATGCGCGTAAGTGATTCGTGTCACGCCCCGATCTCCCGCAGGCTATTTTGGCCGTTCCCGCTAGGCGGGAATCACCCTCGCCAGCGCTCCCGCGGAACGATCGCTTTGACCCATCCGGGCGTGATGCCGCACGAGCGTGAACCGCGTCCGTGCAAGGCCGTGATTCATTGGCTGGCGGTAAGAGTTCTAAGCCACAGAGTCGCACAGATTGTCCGAGTGCAGCGGAGTCATGAACGCATAGCGATTCGGTAACAGGTTCACTGAGTCGACAATATAGCGGAAGCATTAAAATACAAGTTTGAAGTAAGGCAAGCTCTTTTATTGATATAAACATGTGTTACAGGCGGCGTATAGCCGAGATTACAAGTCGCACAAGCCTCTCTCTCTGAAACATAAAGCGTGCCAAGTGGCTTCAGGCGATGATCGGGCGATGTTCAACATTATGTCTTGTATATGTGCTTCAGTTCCGGACGCACCGTTGCAAGGCTTCAGAGGGAACTCCTGGCCTTAGCACGCACGAAGGAGGCATCCGCACCGAACGAGGTTCTTTCGCACCCTGCACACAAACTGGTGGATTATCAGTACATTGAATGCACTGGTGGGGAAGCTACTCACCCGCTCGACAAATCCAAACACGTAATACAGGTTCCGTGCACAACTATTAAGTTGTCTTTCTAGTTGCCTTAGGATCAGTTTCATGCAAACATTGAATAGCCTTACGTGTCGGGCAGTGCGCCGTGCGATGTTTGAGGAAACACGACGAGACTTACCAACTTACCATCTCCTTCCCTGTCCAAGGCAAACATTGAGGCAAACATGTTAATTCAAGCACGGGCAAGTATAACATTCAGGAGGCATAGCATAAGCAAACACGAGGGTCGTTTTATATCATGATCGTTCAGGTGTTTAGTTATTCTTGATGCGATACAGTGACTCGCACGCGGATAGCCGCTAAGCGAGGATGACTTATCTATATGAACACGGTCGCTGGCAAAGCCATTATAGACGTAGCCGAGGACAAGGATAGCTTGCTACAAGAGTACACGATGCGCTGCAAGCTACCCAGTCCCGAACACGACGACTACACACGAGTTCCATCCGGATCGGATCGGTGCCAGTGCCCCAGCACCGTCCGTGGAACAATACCTCGGGTCCGAGTTATCCGCGACATACAATCATTGGGTCTTTCCAATTACACGAGATACATGGGAACACGAGAACACGCGTGCACTAGAACAAGAGAACACGAGAACACGAGTGCACGGGAACACGAGTACACGAGTACACGGGATACTTGAATCATGATTCTGTACAGTAGCTTGCCTTGATGCATTCCCCTGGTTCGGGGCTGCTTGGTGACCTAACGGTCCCGGATACTTGCAGGGTCAATCATACACGGAACGACTACTGAGTAGTCTTCCGGAGTTGGATGAAAACAAGGCAACATTCAAGCAGACAAGCATGCGTTTCTAAGAAACGTAAGCAGGCACGTTTGCTCGGGCCCGAAGGTAAGCCGAGAGATGAAACCGTTAAGGGACTTAGCATGCGAGGGTCTAAACATAAGCAGTATTTCATTTCCATGTTCTTGCAGGCAATACAAGTTGGGATTATTCCCTTAGCTAGGTGCGTTGGATTTATTAGCATGCAGGGGGTGAATCACCTAGCGACTAGCATAAATATTCCAAATTTTATGTGTGCTGGCTAAGCAAAGACAAGTTCACCGTAGCCACCCACCTTAGCGATGATTCGCCTCGGTAGAGCGATACGTCTGAGCGAGCCTCTGAAAGTCCAAGCCGGATTCCTGTAGGGACAAGTCTGGATATCCTTTGCTTCTTGATCGAGGCAAAGCAGGTCAGGACAGTTGCACGATTGCCGATTGAGACGGCAGTCCGCTTGAGCGGAACAGGGTGTTACATCCTATCCAACTCAGAAAAAGTCTCGTCCTCGAGACTTACTGAGGACAAGCAGTAATCTAGGTTGAGGCAATCCTAGTCAAGTCGTTTGTACTTGTTCATTTGGATCTTTACTTGCACAAGCTTCAAAATCAGCATACCGCTTAGACTGGATCGTGCACACCTTCGACATGCATTTCTAGTGTGAACACGTCAACCAGCTTAGTGATAGCGAAGTCTCAGCACTCGAGTTCACCTTTTCCCAAGTCTTGGATGGTGCACTAGTTCAAGGCGTCCCTCGAATAGATGCATTCAACCAAACTTAGAGTTAGTGAAAATCGGACAAGCTACTAGCGATACTCTCAAGGGTTCGCACAGGTTGACACAAAGGCCACTCGCAGCACAACAGCAGACAAGCATTCATATCATTCAAAACGCATTTTGAAAGTATTTAGACTTATTGTTGGAACGCTCTTTGCAAAACCATATCGATAATATCTCAGAGTCATAGCAACGGATTTTGGGCCAGAAGATCGATTCCGCTCTGATACCACTATGTCACGCCCCGATCTCCCGCAGGCTATTTTGGCCGTTCCCGCTAGGCGGGAATCACCCTCGCCAGCGCTCCCGCGGAACGATCGCTTTGACCCATCCGGGCATGATGCCGCACGAGCGTGAACCGCGCCCGTGCAAGGCCGTGATTCATTGGCTGGCGGTAAGAGTTCTAAGCCACAGAGTCGCACAGATTGTCCGAGTGCAGCGGAGTCATGAACGCATAGCGATTCGGTAACAGGTTCACTGAGTCGACAATATAGCGGAAGCATTAAAATACAAGTTTGAAGTAAGGCAAGCTCTTTTATTGATATAAACATGTGTTACAGGCGGCGTATAGCCGAGATTACAAGTCGCACAAGCCTCTCTCTCTGAAACATAAAGCGTGCCAAGTGGCTTCAGGCGATGATCGGGCGATGTTCAATATTATGTCTTGTATATGTGCTTCAGTTCCGGATGCACCGTTGTAAGGCTTCAGAGGGAACTCCTGGCCTTAGCACGCACGAAGGAGGCATCCGCACCGAACGAGGTTCTTCCGCACCCTGCACACAAACTGGTGGATTATCAGTACATTGAATGCACTGGTGGGGAAGCTACTCGCCCGCTCGACAAATCCAAACACGTAATACAGGTTCCGTGCACAACTATTAAGTTGTCTTTTTAGTTGCCTTAGGATCAGTTTCATGCAAACATTAAATAGCCTTACGTGTCGGGCAGTGCGCCGTGCGATGTTTGAGAAAACACGGCGAGACTTACCAACTTACCATCTCCTTCCCTGTCCAAGGCAAACATTGAGGCAAACATGTTAATTCAAGCACGGGCAAGTATAACATTCAGGAGGCATAGCATAAGCAAACACGAGGGTCGTTTTATATCATGATCATTCAGGTGTTTAGTTATTCTTGATGTGATGCAGTGACTCGCACGCGGATAGCCGCTAAGCGAGGATGACTTATCTATATGAACACGATCGCTGGCAAAGCCATTATGGACGTAGCCGAGGACAAGGATAGCTTGCTACAAGAGTACACGATGCGCTGCAAGCTACCCAGTCCCGAACACGACGACTACACACGAGTTCCATCCGGATCGGATCGGTGCCAGTGCCCCAGCACCGTCCGTGGAACAATACCTCGGGTCCGAGTTATCCGCAACATACAATCATTGGGTCTTTCCAATTATCACGAGATATACGGGAACACGAGAACACGCGTGCACTAGAACAAGAGAACACGAGAACACGAGTGCACGGGAACACGAGTACACGAGTACACGGGATACTTGAATCATGATTCTGTACAGTAGCTTGCCTTGATGCATTCCCCTGGTTCGGGGCTGCTTGGTGACCTAACGGTCCCGGATACTTGCAGGGTCAATCATACACGGAACGACTACTGAGTAGTCTTCCGGAGTTGGATGAAAACAAGGCAACATTCAAGCAGACAAGCATGCGTTTCTAAGAAACGTAAGCAGGCACGTTTGCTCGGGCCCGAAGGTAAGCCGAGAGATGAAACCGTTAAGGGACTTAGCATACGAGGGTCTAAACATAAGCAGTATTTCATTTCCATGTTCTTACAGGCAATACAAGTTAGGATTATTCTCTTAGCTAGGTGCGTTGGATTTATTAGCATGCAGGGGGTGAATCACCTAGCGACTAGCATAAATATTCCAGATTTTATGTGTGCTGGCTAAGCAAAGACAAGTTCACCGTAGCCACCCACCTTAGCGATGATTCGCCTCGGTAGAGCGATACGTCTGAGCGAGCCTCTGAAAGTCCAAGCCGAATTCCTGTAGGGACAAGTCTGGATATCCTTTGCTTCTTGATCGAGGCAAAGCAGGTCGGGACAGTTGCACGATTGCCGATTGAGACGGCAGTCCGCTTGAGCGGAACAGGGTGTTACAATTCGTAGTTATTCGTTTCTAGTCTTGTTGTAGCTCGTGCCTATTGGTTCGTGACCTCAGCCCCAACCTAGTAATTTGAACCTTGTTAATAATAACCTAGTAGTTTTCTTGCTGTAACTGGATTTTCTTTACTCTGGAAAGTGCATAACTTTCATTCTTAGGGAAACGGTATTTCCCTAAGTATCTTGTGATGTGTTTCGAACGATACTTGCAACCGTGTCATCTCTGCTGACCGGTTATTCTTTGATTGCGAGGACGCAATCCTCTTAAGGGGGGTAGATTGTAAACCTCCTGATTTTTCAAGAATTTTTAAATTTGGATTTTCACAATTTTTTGGAATTTTCTGGGATTTTTCCCTAATTAAATTCAGGGTTTTAATTGTTAAATAATTTTTTAATGATAATAAATAATATTAAAATATTATGAAAATAATATTTTTGGGTACAAAATGAAAAACTGGACTTAGGATAATTTTCTGGGAATTTATTGGGCCCCGAGCCTATTTTTAAACACCTAAAAAGTATTTTTAAACCCTAAGTTAAACCAAGCCAAACGAAACCAAACCAAACCAAACCAACCCAAACCCATTAGCTGCGGGTCGGATCCGGGTCCAACCCGCGACCCGAACCCGCAAAAGCCCAACCCGTTTTCGCCTAGCGGGTCGGGCGGGTCTGCCAGACCCGAACCGCCGCCCGACCCGACCCGGGGACCCCTCTCCTCCCCCACGCCATGTGCCCGCTTTCCCCGCCGCACCCACCGGCACGTCGCCGGAGACCCGCCCGCGCCTCACCCCACGACCCCCCGCGGCTCCGCCTTCTCCGCCACGACCCAGCGCCCGACCCCCGCCGTTCGCCCTATTTAAACTCCTCCGCAGACCTCTCCGCCACCACCACGAACCCCCCGCCGACGAACCTGCTCCGCTGACGACCCTGCTCCGCCGACGACCCCGCTCTGCCGTCGGCCTCTTCCTCCTCCTTCTCCTTCTTCCCCGCCCTCTCAGCGCGGCTCCGGCCTCTCACTCTTCCTCCTCCTTCTTCTCCACAGCGCCGCCCAGAGCCCGCCTCCGGCCGCCGTGCCGCTCAGCGACGCCTTCCAGCGCGCCGCCGCCACCGGCCGAGCCTTCCCCCACTGCCCCCAGCCTCCCTCCGGCCAGCCTCCGACCGCCGCGGCTCCGCCAGACCCAAACCCTAACCCTAGGCGACTCGAGACGCGGACACGTGTCGGACACGACGAAAACCCGGTTTTCGAACCCTGTTCAGGTACGCGTATCTCCCTGCTCGTTTACCCATTTTTGATTCCGTCAGTTGCATCGCGAACCCTGCGTGACCCTCTCGGTGTCCGTGCAACCCGCTCGGTGCATCGCGTCCTGTGGCGATCGCGAACCGCGATCCAAAAATAGGAAAAACAACGCCCCGATTCACCCCGGAACTGGGTACGCCCCGCCAAACGGGAAGACTTGGTCGCGTGCGATCTTCACAGATACGTGTGCGTTGTCGATACGGACGTGTGGGATTTCGCAGAAGATGATTATGATGTGCGTGCACACCGGAATCAGTGCGTATCCCCGGACAACGCCCCGTATCCGACTTTTCTGAATCATGCCCTAACTTTGTGTACACACGTCGGATTGAAACGAAACTTGTGTCATCGGACTCGTAGCGATACGCTGGTCCTGTGACCCAAGTTTGGTTCGATTCTGAGAACATTGACGAAATCGCGTGTCGTGGGCCCCACAGGCCCCACTCGACAGGCAATTTTGTGATCGACTCATCGGAATCCAATTCTGGAAGTTCCGTTGGGTTTGTATCATCGTTCCTGACCTGTTGACACTAAGTTTGGTAAATTTGGAAACCTTGGACCCTGACACGTTTTTTGGTGCAAAGCGGGCCCACATGTGGACCCCGTTTTGACCCGAAATTATCATTTTTGCCCTTGTCTCCAAATTGGACTCAAGGACAGGCGTTTCTAGCTGATTGGTATTTTCTGGATCTGATGGTGATGTTTATTTCAGCAACCGGAGTACCTCCTGCAATTTCAGCTGAAATCAGAGCCGCAATTGGAACCGGAACCACAGACAAGTGTACCTTGCCAAACCCTACAGCTTGCTACTATTTCCTTGGCTTATTTATACATCAGTAGGCAATTAAACCTTGCCAACTCGCAGTGATTTCGGTTACAGTACTTTCCTGAGTTCTTTTGTTTACCTATATAATCTTGATTTAAACTGCTCAACCCAGGACACCTGACACTATTCATGTGACGGAATTTCCCTGAGATATACATGGTAATTCTGTATAGGATACATATTCATGGCATATACAGTTTATATGCTTAGATTCTATCCTGACTCATTGCATTAGTTCGATCTTGCGTGACTTGTACCTGAGATTCTGGAACTGTGACGTGAGATTACATGGGGTAGGGAGAGTATTACCATATCAAGGCTGATTATAATATAAATACTGTTATCTGGAGGTGTCTTAGTCTCTGATACAGAGCTTTGGCGCAAGTTCTGGCCCTTTCGAGAAAATACTGCTATGGGTATCTCCAATACCGATCCTGTAGTGGTCTCAGCCTGAGTATGACTAAAACTCTCACTTGCATATCATTTAGCTGGTTTACATATTTACCCTGCTGTTTTATTTATGGCTGCACTGATATTTATTTTGGCATGAGTTATTTTGTACCTTGCTATGTCCCCTGAGGACCTGGATTTGGATGATGTCCCCAGGTATAGCTGAAGAGATCTACCCTGAGGTGTACGGTACAGGAGCACTCCTTGGAGCAGAACCAGGAACCGAGGACGAGATAGTGGCCGAAGACTTCTCCTGAGTATTGGCTCTACATACTCAGATATTTCCATTTCCAGTATTTATTTTATGTCTATTTCCCTTAAATGTAACAGACTTATTCTCGGATTATTTCCCGAGACACTCTTATTTGAGATTTGCTTATTTATTCTATTGCATTATTTCTGGCAATTAATCTGTGTTTATTCTGTGGATGAGATTAGAAATACCTGAGACTTGTAACATTGGCTCTATTTACTATTAAACTACAGCATAAACATGCCCTGATGGATCCATTAAATTGGGTTGTCCATCGGTGCGTGCTGCTGGCCATTGCCACGTGTCCAGTCCCTCGGCATTTTGGGACTGGGGCGTGACAACTGCGGACATTATTACTAAATTTTGAAATAATACGACGCAAACTAGCTAAAGTGATATTTTGATAAGTGGTTATAAGATGAGTATTACCCCATGGTAAGATAATCCATCTAGTATACATGGTAGCAAATTATTACTATATTTTGATCCATAGTTAAAAATTGTCGTCTGAATTGAGACTTACAGAAGTATGTCAGGAAAAAGCTTAGACGAAAATGGTAGAAGATAATGGATGAAAGTAACTTCTGACTTCAATTTGACTTCTTAATTCACCGATTGTAAGCTATTTTCTGTATGAGATAAATATGGTAAAGAGAGAGAGAGTGAATGTGATATACAAAAATACGCATGAGTCATATATATATATATATATATATATATATATATATATATATATATATATATATATATATATATATATATATATATATATATATATATATATATATATATATATATATATATATATAAAAGCTAAATTTAACCGTTAAAATATAAACGTTACAAATTGAACGTTATAAATTTAACGTTACCTATTATACATAGACTGGTACTACCTAGTTTCCTAGCATAAAGAAAAATTTGATAACAGAAGAAAAAGTGAAGGAGAGAGAAAAGAAAGGCATGAGAGTGATACAAGAGTAAAGAGAGAGAGAGAGAGTCTGCTAGGGGTGTTAGGGAGCTAGAAAGCGAACCTAAGTGAGAGCAAATGTTAGGAAAAGAGAGAGAGTGGGAGCAAAAAAATACAACTCTTAAGCAATGGGTCCCAATTTTTTACGGGATCGTTGCGGGAAGAGATAGCAAGGGTCATAGGGAGAGAGAGAGAGAGAGGGTGAGAGAGAGTGAGAGTGAGAGAGTATTAGGGGAGAGAGAGAGAGAGAGAGAGTTAGGGAGAGAGAGAGAGAGCAGAGATTGAGTGGGAGAGAGAGCAGGAACGAGAGTGAGAGAGAGCGAGCACGAGAGTGAGAGAGAGAGAGAGAGAGTTAGCACATAGAGACAGAGAGTAGAGAGAGAGATGAGCAGGAACGAGAGTGAGAGAGAGAGAGAGAGAGAGAGAGAGAGAGAGAGCACACCGAGATTAGAGAGAGAGGGAGAGAGTGAGAGAGAGAGAGAGAGTGAACAGAGAGAGAAGAGAGAAGAGAGAAGAGAGTGTGAGTGAGAGAAGGAGAGAAAGAGTGAGACTGAGAGAGAGGAGAGATATTTAAAATAAAAAAAAGTAAAATGTCCTTAGGAATGACGTTTCTCTGGGAAAATGCCATTCCAAAAAGCGTTTTTTTATTCTTTTTATTTCATTTTTTTAACGGAGTTTTTTTTTAACGGAGTTGGATGGTAATGTTATTGAAAAGCATAAAACGTCCTTAGAAAGGCCGTTCTTATGCTATTTTTGCAAAATTTCAGAATTGTTTGCTTTGAATGAAATTTTTAGTATTTTCATTGCCTTGAACAAAATTTTCCGATTATTTTTTGAGAAAGTCCTCACAGATCGCAGGAGAGATCGCAGACCAGTCTGAAAGCCATTTGTCCCACTTCCCCCTTCCCTTCCACACACACACCTCATCCACCACCCATTCCCACCCAACCTCCGGCTAGGCAAAAAAAATCAAACGTCATTCCTCCTGCTAACGTAAGGACGACATGTATCCTTCGAACTAAACCACCACCACCCTCCGGTCTGTGTAGAAGTATATATATAATTTTCAAGCGGTCAGTACAAAACATCATTTGTTGTGATAGGACATAAACAATAGCAGCTGCGAACAGCATGGCAATCTTCATTCTGGCACCAAGTCCAGCATTGGCTTGTTTGCATAGCAAGTACTCCTCCACATGGTCAACCGGCGGTGCAACATGCAGTCACCCTTTGCTTGCTTTTGAAGTGTTGGAGTTATTGCTTAGGAAAATAACATATGAACCGCAAAATTGGCCCACCAGTCTGTACGTCATGTGGCACAAATTCATTGGCCTCTCCTATTTGCTCGAATCCGTCACAGGTTGACCTGTCAATTAGATGCTGACACGTGACGAACAATTCAAAACTATGGAGATAATTCTACGATTTACGTAGCATTATCGCATTGCTTAACATGAGATTGTCTCAAGCATCTGCACCCAAGTAATTAGGAACATTAACCAATCTCTCTTAGGCTACTTATATATACCATAATCTTCTTTATATATACCGTTATTTATATTTGAGTTTAGGTTTTCGTATTGTCCAAAAAAGAATTTGGATCTCATCTTAATGGTTGACTTTATGACTTGTCTGACCTCCAAAATTGACACACAAATGCAAATTTTGAATATCAACGAGACACTAAAACTAAATAAAAATATGTGAGAGTTGTTTGACTTGAGTTATTTAAATTTTTTTGGAATTTTTTGACTTTAGTCCCACTTAATAAGTGATATTTAGACTTATATTCCACTTTTTAATTTTATTAGACTTTAGTCCCACTTTTGTCACGAAAAGTATTTGTTTTGTCACGAAAAACCGTCGTTAAATATTTTTTATGACTTTTTTTTGACAAAAGTGGAACTAAAGTCTAATAAAATATTTTTTTTCATGACTAATTGGGAATCAGACTTGCGATCATTGTTGTTTGCTTCTATCCCGATCTCATCAGCCACACAATCATGAGGAACTTATTGAGTTACAAATATTCAACAATGCGATCGAGACGAGAGACATATATCTAGCGATGCATGATGTCCATTAAAACGTTTCCATCGAAACTACCCTCAAGAGGATTGTATCTTTGTAATCACCTGAATTTTTTTAGAATTTTAAAACTTAATTTTCAGAATTATTGAGAATTTTCTGTTATTTTTAACAAAATAAAACTAAGGTATTCTGATTTTAAATAATTTTTAAAAGATATTAATTAATAAGAAAATATTATGAAAATAATGTTTTTGGGTGTAAAATGAAAATCTAGACATAGGATAATTTTCTGGGAATTTATTGTACCTCGAAAGCATTTTTAAAGCCCTAAAAACTATTTTATAATTAAACCTAATTAAACCCTGAACCCGGTTCACTCAGCCAGCTGCCCCAAGCCCGGCGAGTCTCTGGACGCAGAACCCGGACACATCCAGGACACAAAAACTGTGTCGAATTGACACGCGGACACGAAGAACATCGTTCCACGTAGCCCTGTTCAGGTAACCCGTTCTCTCTCCTCGCTGCTCCGTTTTCTGTTCTGTCAGTTATGACGCGTAGACTGTGTAACCCTTTCGATGCCCGTGCAACCCGCTCGGTGCATCGCGTCCTGTGGTGGTCGCGAACCGCGATCCAAAAACAGGAAAACTAATGCCCTATTTTACCCCAGAACTGAGTACGCCCCGCCAAACATGACGCCTTGGTCGCGTGCGGTCTTCACCGAAACATGTGCGTCGTTGATAGGGACGTGCGAGATTTTGCAGAAGTTGATTTGGATGTGCGTGCACACCGGAATCAACGCGTATCCGCCGACAACGTCCCGTATCCGTCCGTTCTGGAACACGTCGTAACTTTGTGTACACACGTCGGATCGAAATGAAACTTGCGCTATCAGACTCGTAGCAATACGCTGGTCCTGTGACCCAAGTTTGGTTCGATTCTGAGAACGTTGACAAAATCGTATATCGTGGGCCCCACGGCTCCACTTGACGGACGATTTTGTGATCGGCTCATCGAAATCCAATTCTGGAAGTTCCGTTGGGTTCGTATCATCGTTCCTGACTTGTTGACACTAAGTTGGACGAATTTGGAGACCTTTGGTTCTGACATGTTTTTCGGTGCAAAGCGGCCCACATGTGGACCCCGTTTTGACCAAAAACTGTCATTTTTGCTCCTGTGTCCAAATTGGACTTAAGGACAGGCGTTTCTAGCTATTTGATATTTTCTGAGTCTGTTGGTAAGTTTTATTTCAGCTTTTGGAGGAGTACCTACAGGACCCACTGATACAGGGACAGCTGTTGGTATTCCAACCCCAGGCAAGTGTACCTTGCCAACTTGCTGTTCTTTTATTTATTACTTTGACTTAATTACAATTGCTGCATGCTTAAACCTAGAACCGTGTGACTTACTTAGCGTCCGATTAATAGTCGGGTGCCAACCCCGTACGCGGAGTTGTGTACGTCATCTAGAGATGGACATTCGTGACCCTTTACATTATCGTACTTGTTTTATCAAGTACATTATAATCCAGGACACTTGACACCATACATATGACAGAATCTTTCTGAGATATTCATGGTAATTCTGTGTAGGATGCAGGATTGACATAGACATTATATTCTTAGAGATTATATGACTTGTTGCATTAGCTATGATCTCGCGTGACATGGACATGAGACGTTATGGACATGAGACGTGTGGTTACATTGGGTGGGGAGAGACACACAGGCTACAGGCTGTTATATATATATCTACTACTATTGTGAGGTTGTAAACTCTCGAGCAGAGCTAGACCCATTACTTGTTATTACTGCTACCGGCTCCCCGACACAGAGCTTGTAGCGGTCTCAGCCTGAGTACTAGTATCACATAGATGGTTATATAGTTACCCTAATTGTTTCATTTACTATTTCACTGCATTTATTTTAGCTTGTATTATTTGTACCTTGCTATGTCCCCTGAGGACCTGGATTCTGGATGATGTCCCCAGGTTTAGCAGAGGAGCATTATCCCGAGGTTTACGGGACAGGAGCAGAAGCTGTAGCAGAACCTGATACTGGAGCTGAACCAATCCCAGAGGAAGAGGTGATGGCTGAATACTTTTCCTGAGTATATGTTATTTTGTAATCAGCAGTTACTTTATTTTGGACTCTTTTGTTCTGGTATGTTGAACCAGTGTATTAGACTATTATCGGGTTGTTCCCCGAAATACTTTGTTGGGACTGGTTGTTGTTTTACATTTCTTAGTGTTGTTGATCTTATTATCTTTTGTGGATGAGATTAGTTGTGACAGTTTGTAGTAGACCTTATTTTACAGCTTAAGTACACCTTGGTGGATCCATTAAATTGGGTTTGTCCATTAGTGTGTGCTGCTGGCCATTGTCACGTGTCCGGTCCCTTAGTATTTTGGGACTGGGGCGTGACATGGTTTTTATGGTGGTCCATACAGGTCAACGACTAAATTGTTCGGTTTCAACTTAGGGACCGAGCAAGCCTGTAACAAGGATAGGATAGGTTATAAGATCTCATCCATTGTTTGAATCGTTTTTGAACTCTATATCGAATTCGAATTAATTACTTGATTTGTATCCTGCTTTGATTCCACTGAGCGTTCTCATAAAGTTTATTTTTGGATACAGAGTAATGGATCCGAGAATCGAAGATGAGAATCCCTTGGGTACACCACAAGATGCTGTGGTTACCTATGGAGACGGAGTGACACCAGAGAATATAGGGCAATCATCTCAAAGCGATCCAGCTGGACAGCATAATTCAAGGTTCCGGCGTGACGACATCCCACCTCCGCCATAATTCACTCCACCGATGCCTGTCTTTCCACCAGGGCAAGCCATGGACGGGCAGCAGATATTTCAGATATTTTATGCCATGATGCAAGCCCAACAGAAGGTTAAACAAGAGGCGCAGCGTCATGAGGCAGAGTATTTGAGAACCAGCCTAGTAACCGCATTGGAGCAGGTGAACCCATAAACTAGGCGACCAACGACGGGATCTATCACTGATTTTCGTCAACTCAAGCCCCGTACCTTTTCGGGCAAGGAGGGATCAACTGAAGTGCACGAGTGGCTCACGAACACACAACACAAGTTGGAAGCAGCTGAACTTCCGAGGGAGAGATAGATGACTGCTGTCAGGATGCAGTTGACTGACAATGCACATCATTGGTGGCTATCAGAAGAGAGGAGGCTCGGACTGGACCGAGTCACTTGGGAAGAGTTCTTCAGACTCTTCCAGGAGATGTATATCCCAGCTATTGCTCGATCGAAACTCCGAGACAAGTTCAACCGCCTTATCCAAGGCAATATGTCGGTGAAAGAATACAATGCTGAATTCATTCGCCTGATTCGCTTTGCCCCTTCTCTAATTCCTACCGAAGAAGAGAAGGCGGAGAAGTTCTTCGACGAACTCAGGTTCGAGCTCCAGAGGTTGATCGAATCTGTTGCACCTACATCATACACCGACGTCCTTGCTGCAGCACGACGCATGGAGTGCGTTACCAGGAGGGAGTCAAGTCTGAAGCGGCCATTCACATCAGCACCATCCAGGGCATCACAGGGGGATTCTGCAAAGCGACCCCAGAAGAATCTACCTCAGAGAGAAGCACCAAGAACCCTACCTACTTGTCATTACTGCGGCAAGGTAGGTCACATTGAAAGGGAGTGTAGACGCAAGTTGGGACTATGCCTGGTTTGCGGATCCAACCAGCATCTATCCAAGGACTGCTCTGAACGCAGAGAGGGAGCACCAAGACTAGCTTTACCTGCACCAAGGCCAGCTTATCTAGCAGTGGGAGCACCGCAGACGGGAGTTGGAGGAGTCAGACCACCAGCTCCAGGAGGATATCAGCAGAGACCACCACTGCCACCACAGGCAGCACTATTCCAGCAGGCTCGTCAGCAGAGGGGTCCAGCTCAGGGACGATGACAGGCATTTGCATTGGCTGTTGAGGAGGAAGCTACTGCTGGAGAGGTTATAGCAGGTACTATATTAGTAGCTTCATTACCTGCTGTAGCTTTATTTGATTCTAGAGCATCGCATTCATTCATAGCTGCTAGCTTCGTAGCCACCCATAGAGTAGCTACTGCACCCCTTCCGAAGACTAAGAGAATTCTTACGGGAGGTAAAATTATCCCGATTAGTGACATCTGTAGATCTTGTTCGGTAGTAGTCTATGGAAGAGAGATGCGAGCTCAATTTCTGATCTTTTCTATGCCGGATTATGATGTTGTACTTGGTATGGACTGGTTAAGTCAGTACCATGCGACTCTTGATTGTCGGCTTGGAAATGTTATATTTAAACCGCCTGGGCATTCAGAGTTTGAGTTTCTTCGGGGAGCTGTAGAGCAAGGTGTTCAGCCAACTATTAGGGTATTATCTGTAGAAGGGGAGTCAGGTTACCCAAGAGTCATATCAGAGTTTGTGGATGTATTTCCTGATGATCTTCCAGGTTTACCACCTGATCGGAAAATAGAATTCATAATAGACTTAACTCCAGGAGCAGAGCCTATCACTTCATTAGTATATCGGCTAGCACCTAAGGAGTTAGTGGAGTTGAAGGAACAAGTTAATGATCTTCTGCAGAAGGGTTTTATTCGGCCCAGTGTTTCACCTTGGGGAGCACCTATATTATTTGTACCGAAGAAGGATGGAACAGTACGCTTGTGTATTGATTACAGGACACTAAACGTTGTAACCATTAAGAACCGGTATCCCTTGCCATACATTGATGATCTATTCGATCAATTAAGTGGTGCTAGGGTATTCTCGAAGATTGACCTTAGATCTAGTTATCACCAGATTAGAGTGAGGAAGGAAGATATACCGAAGCCAGCCTTCAGGACCAAGTATGGACACTATGAGTTCTTAGTAATACCGTTTGGTTTAATCAACACGCCAACTGTGTTCATGAGTTTGATGAACAGAGTTTTTCATCAGTACTTGGACAAATTTGTGGTTGTGTTTATTGATGATATTCTAGTATATTCCAAGAGTCACGAGGAGCACGAGGAGCATCTCAGAATCGTGCTAGAGACGTTGAGACATGAGAAGTTATATGCCAAACTCAGTAAATGTGAGTTTTGTATGGATAAAGTGCCTTTTTTGGGATATATCATCTCAGGAGAAGGACTTTCAGTTGATCCGGAGAAGGTTGCTGCCATAGAGACTTGGCCTACACCAACATCAGTTGCTGAAGTGAGAAGTTTTCTAGGACTTGCTGGATATTACCGGAGGTTCGTAGAAAGTTTCTCAAGGATTGCGGAGCCTATGACAAAGTTGACACGTAAGGACAAGGAGTTTGCATGGACGGAAGAATGCCAGAAGGCCTTTGAAGAATTGAAGAGGCGTCTAACAACAGCACCAGTCTTGACTCTTCCTTCAGGGTCAGGGGGTTTTGTTGTTTATAGTGATGCGTCAGGTAGTGGACTAGGATGTGTTTTGATGCAGCATGGCAAAGTTATCGCCTATGCATCAAGACAGTTGAAGGTCCATGAGAAGAACTACCCAACGCATGATCTTGAGCTAGCTGCAGTAATATTTGCACTGAAGATTTGGAGGCACTATCTTTATGGAGAGAAGGTGAAAATCTTTACTGATCACAAGAGTCTGAAGTATGTATATACTTAGAAGGAGCTTAATATGAGACAGAGACGTTGGCTTGAGTTGATGGTAGACTTTGATATAGATCTGCAGTACCACCCGGGGAAGGCGAATGTAGTAGCAGACGCACTCAGCAGGAAGCCCACGGCGTATTTCTTGACGATGCAACCCCAGCTATTGAAAGATCTACAGGAGCTTCAGATAGAGATTATTTTACCAAGACAAAGTGGCTTGCTGGCTAATCTCGAAGTTAAGTCATCGTTTGTGGAGAGGATTAAAGAAGCTTTGCCTACTAATGCTAGATTTCGAAGACTTAAAGAGAAGACAGAAGCAGGCATGCAGACGGGACTTCGTATACATGAGGATAGGACATTAAGGTGCGGAAATCACCTATATGTTCCAAACGGAGAATTGAGACATGAGTTAATGACTGAAGCACATAGCTCTATGTACTCTGTTCATCCAGGAGGAACAAAGATGTATCAAGATTTAAGACAGTATTATTGGTGGCATGGAATAAAGAGGGAGATTGCACGATTTATGGCAAAAAATTTAGTCTGCCAACAAGTAAAGGCCGAGCATCAAAGGACTGCTGGTATGTTGCAGCCGCTTCCCATACCAGAATGGAAGTGGGAACATATCACTATGGATATCGTCACAGGATTTCCAAGAAGCCCCAGTGGAAAAGATGCAGTATGGGTTATTGTGGATCGACTCACTAAATCCGGCGCATTTTTTGCCATTTAGAGTTGGACAGTCCACAGAAGTATTAGCCGACATGTATATACGACAAATCGTAAGATTACATGGAGTGCCGGTTAGTATTGTGTCGGATCGTGACTCGAGATTTACATCTCATTTTTGGCGAAGCAAGTAAGAGAGTCTTGGCACCAGACTCAAATTCAGCACTGCCTACCATCCATAGACAGATGGCCAATCAGAGCGCACAATTCAGATCTTGGAGGATATGCTGCGATCGTATATGTTAGACTTTGGAGGGTCTTGGGAAGACCATTTGCACTTGGTGGAGTTCTCTTACAACAGTTATCAGGCAAGCATCCAGATGGCACCTTTTGTCACGCCCCAGTCCTAAAATATCGAGGGACTGGACACGTGGCAATGGCAAGCAGCACGCACCGATGGACAACCCAATTGAATGGATCCATCAGGGCATGCTTAAGCTGTAATCTAACAGTAAATAGATCAATTATTACAAGTCCCAGGTTATTCTAATCTCATCCACAAAATATAAACACAGATCAAAGCCAGAATAATGCAAATAAATATAAACTAGCATCTCAACAAGCGTATCTCAGGAAACAATCCGAGAATAAGTCTGTTACATTAAAGGAAATAGACATGAAATAAAGTACTGGAAATAGAAATATCTGAGTATGTAGATCCAATACTCAGGAGAAGTCTTCGGCCACGATCTCGTCCTCGGTTCCTGGTTCTGCTCCAAGGAGTGCTCCTGTTCCGTACACCTCGGGGTAGATCTCCTCGGCTATACCTGGGGACATCATCCAGATCCAGGTCCTCAAGGGACATAGCAAGGTACAAAATAACTCATGCCAAAATAAATATCAGTGCAGCAATAATGAAACAGCATGGTAAATATGTAAACCAGCTAAGTGATATGCAAGTGAGAGTTTTAATCATACTCAGGCTGAGAATACTACAGGATCGGTGTTGGAGATACCCATAGCAGTAATTTCTCGAAAGGGCCAGAACTTGCGCCAAAGCTCTGTATCAGAGACTAAGACACCTCCAGATGATATTATTTATATTATAATCAGCCTTGATATGGTAATACTCTCCCCACCCCATGTAATCTCACGTCTCAGTTCCAGAATATCTCAGGTATAATTCACGCAAGATCAAACTAATGCAATGAGTCAGAATAATTCTAAGCATGTAAACTGTATATGTCAGGAATATGTATCCTATACGGAATCACCATGAATATCTCAGAAAGATTCTGTCACATGAAATAGTGTCAGGTGTCCTGGGTATAATGTACTTGATAATGCAAGTACGAGAATTTACAGGGTCACGAATGTCCATCTCTTGATGACGTACCCAACACCGCGTACGGTATTGGCACCCGACTATAATCGGACACTAGGTACTTCACACAGTTTCTAGGTTAAGCATGTACAACAGTTAATTAAATCAAGTAATTAGGTAATGATACTGCAGGATTTTGGCAAGGTACACTTGCCTGGTATTTTGGCTCCAATTTTAACCCAGGCAGCAGTGGGATTTGAAGGCAGTACTCCGGTTACTGAAATAAACATCACCATCAGATCCAAAAAATATCAATCAGCTAGAAACGCCTGTCCTTGAGCCCAATTTGGAGACAAGGGCAAAAATGGCAATTTCGGGTCAAAACGGGATCCGTATGTGGGCCCGCTTTGCACCGAAAATGTGTCAGGGACAAAGGTCTCCAAATTCGTCCAACTTAGTGTCAACAGGTCAGGAACGATGATACGAACCCAATGGAACTTCCAGAATTGGATTCCGATGAGCCGATCACAAAATCGCCCGTCAAGTGGAGCTTATGGGGCCCACGACACGCGATTTTGTCAACGTTCTCAGAATCGAACCAAACTTGGGTCACAGGACCAGCGTATTGCTACGAGTTCGATGGCGCAAGTTTCGTTTCGATCCGACAAGTGTATACAAAGTTAGGAGGCGTTCCAGAATTGACTGATACGGGACGGTGTCCGCGGATACGCGTTGATTCCGGTGTGCACGCACACCCGAATCGACTTCTGCGAAATCCCGCACGTCCGTATCAACGACGCGCACGTATCGGTGAAGACTGCACGCGACCAAGTTGTCCCGTTTGGCGGGGAGTACTCAGTTCTGGGGTGAATCAGGGCATTATTTTTCCTGTTTTTGGATCGCGGTTCGCGATCGCCACAAGACGCGATGCCCCAAGCGGGTTGCACGGGCACCGAGAGGGTCACGCAGGGTCCGCGATACAACTGACGGAATCGAAAATAGGTAAACGAGCAGGGAGATACGCGTACCTAAAAAGGGTTCGAAAAAGCTAAAATATTTCGTCTCCGACACGAAGCGAAGGGCCGTGTCCGTGTCCTGAGTCCTGTGTCCTAGGTTAGGGTTTGGGGACGCTGCTGGCCGGAGCTCGGGAGGGCCGGAGGGAGGCTGGGGTCGGGTGCCGCTGGCCGGAGGCGGGTGTCGTCGGCGGCGGCACGCGAGGGGCGGCAGCGCTGAGCGGCACGGCGGGCCGGAGTCGGGCTCGGGGCGGCTGGGAGGAGAGAGGGGGAAGGAAGAAGGAGGAGGCGAAGGAGGGAGCTGCGGGGGGTGCGACGGAGCTGGGAGGCGGGGCACGGCGGGTGAGTGGTGGCGGCGTCTCGGCGAGGGGAGGCGGCCGGAGGGGTTGATCTGGACGGAGGGACGGGGGTTCTAGGGTTTATATAGGGTTGAGGCGAGGTCGGGGAGACCGAGGGAGGCGGGCGGAGCGGGCGACGTGGCCGCGGGGTACGGGGTACGGGGCCGGGCGAGGCGCCGTGTGGCCAGTGGCGCGACGGATTCAGCGGTGGACGCGGGGGATCGACCGGGTCGTGGGAAGCTGGGAGCGCGGGCGGGTCTGCGGGTTTGGGCGGGTCGGGTTCGGCCGGGCGGAACCGACCCGACCCGACCCGCTAGGCCGGTCGGACCGGTCGGGTCTAGCTGAACCGGGTTCGGCCGGTTCAGTCCGGTTTGAACCCGATTCAGTCCGGTCTATTTTGGTTTTTAATAATTTATTTAATTTAACAATTGGTTTTCGGGCATTTAAAAATATTTTCGGGGTCCAATAAATTCCCAGAAAATTATTCTAAGTCCAGTTTTTTATTTTACACCCAAAAATATTATTTTCATAATATTTTAATATTATTTATTATTATTTAAAAATCATTTAATAATTAAAATCCTGAATTTAATTACAGAAAATTCCCAGAAAATTCCAAAAAATTGTGAAAAATCCAAATTTAAAAATTCTTGAAAAATCAGGTGGTTTACAATCTATCCCCCTTAAGAGGATTGCGTCCTCGCAATCAAAGAATAATCGGTCAGCAGAGATGACACGGTTGCAAGTATCGTTCGAAACACATCACAAGATACTTAGGGAAATATCGTTTCCCTAAGAATGAAAGTTATGCACTTTCCAGAGTAAGAAAATTCTAGTTAAAGAAAGAGAACCACAATTTTTAGAAAGCTAGGTTATTATTAACAAGTGTCAAATTACTAGGTTGGGGCTGAGGTCACGAACCAAGAGGCACGAGCTAAAATAAGACTAGAAACGGTATCTACGAATCACTTACGCGCATTAGCGTCCTCCAAAGTCATCGCGTAAGCTTGTCCGCGTCCCTGAGGTAGTGCCCTCTGCTGTTGCTGGGCTTGCAGGTAGGGTGCTTCTTGAGGCGCTGGTGGAGCTTTCATGGTTCGCCCTTGGTGCTCCTTCTCCACGTTGAGTGCAATCCCTTACCGAATGCTGACGGGACCCGCATGCCAAATACAATCCTAATCTGCGTCGGCATTCCTTGGCGAGATGGCCTGCTTTTCCACAGTAGTGACAAGTAGAAAGGACTATCACTTATGGTGTAGATGCTTTCTGCTATTGGTGCGGTCTCTTTGCAGCTTCTTCTTGTGGTGCTCTGGATGTTGCTGATGGGGAAGACCGCTTCAGACTGGTTTCTCTCCTGGTGACGTGCTCCATGCGTCGAGCCGCAGCAAGAACGTCCGAGTATGATGTTGGTGCGACGGATCCAATTAGTTTCTGTAGCTCGAAGTTTAATCCGTCGAAGAACTTCTCGGCCTTCTCTTCTTCTGTCGGGATCAATGTTGGGACGAAGCGGCTTAGACGAATAAACTCAGCGTTGTAATCTTCCACCGTCATAGTATCCTGAGTGAGGCGATTGAACTTATTCCGAAGTTCTGATCGAGCGATGGCTGGAATGTACATCTCCTGTAAGAGTCTGGAGAACTCCTCCCAAGTAATTCGGTCTGGTCCGAGCCGTGTCTCCTCGGATAGCCACCAGTGATGAGCATTGTCCGTCAATTGCATTCTGACGGCAGTCATCCAGCGTTCCCGGGGAAGCTCAACTGCTTCTAGTTGATGCCGAATGTTGGTGAGCCATTCATGAACTTCTGTGGGCTCTTCCTTGCCTGAGAAGGTACGGGGCTTCAGTTGGGGGAAATCGGTGATAGAGCCCGTCGATGGCCGTCGAGCTGGTAGGTTGGCCTGCTCCAGTGCATTTACTAGACTGTTCCTCAAGTAGTCAGCCTCGCGACGCTGAGCCTCATGTTGGACTTGTTGCTGGGCTTGCATCATCGCGTAGATCATTTGGAATATCTGTTGCCCATCAATCGGCTGTCCTTGTGGGAATACGGGCATTGGTGGAACGAACTGCGGCGGAGGTGGGATGTCATCACGCCGGAATCTGGAGGTAGGTTGACCTGCCTACTGGCTCTGTTGAGTTGATGGAACTCCACCGACTGGTGTCATTTCGTCGTCATAAGTGACACCTGTAGCTTGTGGTGTTCCTGCGGGAGTCTCATTGCACTCTTGTGAAACAATTGCCCTGCATCCAAAATAAACTATAAGAAGCGTACAGAAGAATCAAGGCAGGATGCAAGTAAATTATTTTTGAAGTCGATATAGAGATCAAGAATGATTCAAGCAAGTGGATGAGATCCTAAAACTTATCCTATTCTTATTGCAGGCCTCTTCGGTCCCTAAGTTGAAACTGAACAATTTAGTCGTTGACCTGCATGGGCCACCACAAAAACTATGTCACGCCCCAGTCCCAAAATATCGAGGGACTGGACATGTGGCAATGGCCAGCAGCACGCACCGATGGACAACCCAATTGAATGGATCCATCAGGGCATGCTTAAGCTGTAGTCTAACAGTAAATAGATCAATTGTTACAAGTCCCAGTTTATTCTAATCTCATCCACAGAATATAAACACAGATCAAAGCCAGAATAATGCAAATAAATATAAACTAGCATCTTAACAAGCGTATCTCGGGAAATAATCCGAGAATAAGTCTGTTACATTAAAGAAAATAGACATGAAATAAAGTACTGGAAATAGAAATATCTGAGTATGTAGAGCCAATACTCAGGAGAAGTCTTCGGCCACGATCTCGTCCTCGGTTCCTAGTTCTGCTCCAAGGAGTGCTCCTGTTCCGTACACCTCGGGGTAGATCTTCTCGGCTATACCTGGGGACATCATCCAGATCCAGGTCCTCAGGGGACATAGCAAGGTATAAAATAACTCATACCAAAATAAATATCAGTACAGCAATAATGAAACAGCAGGGTAAATATGTAAACCAGCTAAGTGATATGCAAGTGAGATTTTTAATCATACTCAGGCTGAGACTACTACAGGATCGGTATTGGAGATACCCATAGCAGTAATTTCTCGAAAGGGCCAGAACTTGCGCCAAAGCTCTGTATCAGAGACTAAGACACCTCCAGAGGACATTATTTATATTATAATCAGCCTTGATATGGTAATACTCTCCCCACCCCATGTAATCTCACGTCTCAGTTCCAGAATATCTCAGGTACAATTCACGCAAGATCAAACTAATGCAATGAGTCAGAATAATTCTAAGCATGTAAACTGTATATGTCAGGAATATGCATCCTATACGGAATCACCATGGATATCTCAAGAAGATTCCGTCACATGAAATAGTGTCAGGTGTCCTGGGTATAATGTACTTGATAATGCAAGTACGAGAATTTACAGGGTCACGAATGTCCATCTCTTGATGACGTACCCAACACCGCGTACGGGGTTGGCACCCGACTATAATCGGACACTAGGTACATCACGCAGTTTCTAGGTTAAGCATGTATAACAGTTAATTAAATTAAGTAAATAGGTAACGATACTGCAGGATTTTGGCAAGGTACACTTGCCTGGTATTTCGGCTCCAATTGTAACCCTGGCAGCAGTGGGATTTGCAGGCAGTACTTCGGTTGCTGAAATAAACATCACCATCAGATCCAGAAAATATCAATCAGCTAGAAACGCCTGACCTTGAGTCCAATTTGGAGACAAGGGCAAAAATGGCAATTTCGGGTCAAAACGGGGTCCGTTTGTGGGCCCGCTTTGCACCGAAAACGTGTCAGGGACAAAGGTCTCCGAATTTGTCAAACTTAGTGTCAACAGGTCAGGAACGATGATACGAACCCAATGGAACTTCCAGAATTGGATTCCGATGAGCCGATCACAAAATCGTCCGTCAAGTGGAGCCTGTGGGGCCCACGACACACGATTTTGTCAATGTTCTCAGAATCGAACCAAACTTGGGTCACAGGACCAGCGTATTGTTACGAGTCCGATGGCGCAAGTTTTGTTTCGATCCGACGAGTGTACACAAAGTTAGGACGCGTTCCAGAACTGACAGATACGGGACGGTGTCCGCGGATACGCGTTGATTCCGGTGTGCACGCACACCCGAATCAACTTCTGTGAAATCCCGTACGTTTGTATCAATGACGCGCACGTATCGGTGAAGACCGCACGCGATCAAGTCGTCCCGTTTGGCGGGGCGTACTCAATTTCGGGGTGAATCAGGGCGTTGTTTTTCCTGTTTTTGGATCGCGGTTCGCGATCTCCATAGGACGCGATGCCTCGAGCGGGTTGCACGGGCACCGAGAGGGTCACGCAGGGTCCACGATGCAACTGACGGAATCAAAAACGGGTAAACGAGCAGGGAGATACGCTTACCTGTACAGGGTTCGAAAAAGCCAAAATATTCCGTGTCCGACACGACGCGAAGGGCCGTGTCCGTGTCCTGAGTCCTGTGTCCTAGGTTAGGGTTTGGGGACGCTGCTGGCCGGAGCTCGGGAGGGCCGGAGGGAGGCTAGGGTCGGGCGGCGCTGGCCGGAGGCGGGTGTCGTCGGCGGCGGCTCGCGAGGGGCGGCGGCGCTGAACGGCACGGCGGGCCGGAGTCGGGCTCGGGGCGGCTGGGAGGAGAGAGGGGAAGGAAGAAGGAGGAGGCGGAGGAGGGAGCTGCGGGCGGTGCGGCGGAGCTGGGAGGCGGGGCACGACGGGTGAGCGGTGGCGGCGTCTCGGCGAGGGTAGGCGGCCGGAGGGGTTGATCTGGCCGGAGGGGCGGGGGTTCTAGGGTTTATATAGGGTTGAGGCGAGGTCGGGGAGGCCGAGGGAGGCGGCCAGGGAGGCGGGCGGAGCGGGCGACGTGGCCGCGGGGTGCGGGGCGCGCGGCCGGGCGAGGCGTCGCGTGGCTGGAGGCGCGGCGGATTCGGCGGTGGACGCGGGGGATCGACCGGGTCGTGGGAAGCTGGGGGCGCGGGCGGGTCTGCGGGTTTGGGCGGGTCGGGTTCGGTCGTGCGGACCCGACCCGACCCGCTAGGCCGGTCCGACCGGTCGGGTCATTTGAACCGGGTTCGGCCGGTTCAGTCCGGTTTGAACCCGGTTCAGTCCGGTCTATTTTGGTTTTTAATAATTTATTTAATTTAAAAATTGGTTTTCGGGCATTTAAAAAGGTTTTCGGGGTCCAATAAATTCCCAAAAAATTATCCTAAGTCCAATTTTTCATTTTACACCCAAAAATATTATTTTTATAATATTTTAATATTATTTATTATCATTTAAAAATCATTTAATAATTAAAACCCTGAATTTAATTACAGAAAATTCCCAGAAAATTCCAGAAAATTGTAAAAAATCCAAATTTAAAAATTCTTGAAAAATCAGGGGGTTTACACCTTTTGAGGCGTTGTACGGTAGAAAATGCAGATCGCTGATATGTTGGAGTGACGTTGGAGTGCGTTAAATATTGGGGCCAGAGTTGGTAATACAGACAGTTGAAAAGGTAAAACAAATTCAGAATCATCTTCGTGCAGCTCAGGACAGACAGAAGCATTGGGCTAATACACACAGACGTCCCCTGGAGTTCAAAGAAGGAGAGCACGTATTCTTGAGGATTTCTCCCACTCGAGGTACTATTAGATTTGGGAGCAGAGGCAAGTTGAGCCCAAGGTATATTGGGCCATTTGATATTATGGAGCGCATTGGTGAGGTGGCTTATCGTCTTGCATTACATCCATCCTTAGAGGGAGTGCATGATGTATTCCATGTCTCACAGCTGAGAAGGTACGTGACTGACCCAAGTCACGTAGTAGATCATTCTGAGATTGCAGTGGGCCCAAGCCTGAGATATGAAGAACAACCAGTGGGTATACTCGGCACCAGTGAGAAGACACTGCGAGGAAAGACAATTAGACTGGTTCGTGTGGCTTGGAAGCAACACTCTCCTGGTGTATCTACCTGGGAGCGGGAGGATATCATGCGCCAGCGTTATCCTCACTTATTCGAGGATGCAAGTATAACCTAAGCAATTTTTGTAATTCCCATAGTTCTTTTCTTTTAGTAGTCTATTCTTTGATCGCGAGGACACAATCTTCTTAAGGGGGGTAGATTGTAATCACCTAAATTTTTTAGAATTTTAAAACTTAATTTCCAGAATTATTGAGAATTTTCTATAATTTTTAACAAAATAAAACTAAGGTATTCTGATTTTAAATGATTTTTAAAAGATATTAATTAATATGAAAATATTATGAAAATAATATTTTTGGGTGTAAAATGAAAATCTAGACATAGGATAATTTTCCGAGAATTTATTGGACCCCAGAAGCATTTTTAAAGCCCTAAAAACTATTTTATAATTAAACCCTAAACCCGGTTCACTTAAAACGAATTAAACCAAACCAAACTGACCCGAACCGAACCCGGTCTAGTTGAACCGGCCCAAATCTTAGCGGGTCAAATCCGGGGTCAACCCGACCCGCTTAGACCCGACCCAACCCGCCTGAAACCCTAACCCCCAAATCCCTTCTTCATCCCGACCTCTCTCCTCCCGGCGGCCGTTTCCGCCGCCGTGGCCGCCGGTGACCATTCCCCTTCCTCTTCCGTCAACCCCGACCGATCCACCTCCCTTTTCCCCCTCTATATTACTCTCTCCCCCTCCGGCCGAGTTTTCCCTTCCCCTCTCCTCGCCGTCCTTCTCCGACCACAGCCGACCACCTTCGCCACCCTCTTCGACGACCAGAACACCCGAGCAACCGACTCCACAGCGCCCGCAGCACCAGACTCCGGCGGAGAAGCTCCTTCCTGACCTCGATCCCTCATCACCACAGCCGCCTACCAGAACTTCATCTCCCACCACCGGCACCACCACGACTCCGCCGCTCCCCCACTGAACCCCTCATCGACCGGACCTCGCCGACCCCCAGCAACACCCTAGCCCGGCCGCCCTCTCCCAGCTCGGCCAGCTCCAGCAGCTCGGCCCAGCCGCCCGACTCCAGCCACAGTAGCAGCCGAGCCCTAGCCCGCTGTCCCTCCTCTGCCGGCCGCTTGAGCAGCCACCGGCGCCGCCCGACCTCGCCGCTGTCGCCCCCGAGCCCCGGTCGACTCGGTCCAGCACCTCAGCCAGCCGCCCTGAGCCCGGCGAGTCTCTGGACGCAGAACCCGAACACATCCAGGACACAGAAACTGTGTCGAATCGACACGCGAACACGAAGAACATCGTTCCACGTAGCCCTGTTCAGGTAACCCATTCTCTCTCCTCGCTGCTCCGTTTTCTGTTCCGTCAGTTGTGATGCGTAGACTGTGTAACCCTCTCGATGCCCGTATAATCCGCTCGGTGCATCACATCCTGTGGTGGTCGCGAACCGCGATCCAAAAATAGGAAAACCAACGCCCTGTTTCACCCCAGAACTGAGTATGCCCCGCCAAACGGGACAACTTGGTCACGTGCTGTCTTCATCGAAACGTGCGTGCCGTTGATATGGACGTGTGGAATTTCGCAGAAGTTGATTTGGATGTGCGTGCACACCGGAATCAACGCATATCCGCCGACAATGTCCCATATCCGTCCATTCTGGAATACGTCGTAACTTTGTGTACACACGTCGGATCATAACGAAACTTGCTCCATCGGACTCGTAGCAATACGCTGGTCATGTGACCCAAGTTATTTCGATTCTGAGAACGTTGACAAAATCGCGTATCGTGGGCCCCACGGCTCCACTTGACGGACGATTTTGTGATCGGCTCATCGGAATCCAATTTTGGAAGTTTCGTTGGGTTTGTATTATCGTTCCTGACTTGTTGACATTAAGTTGGACGAATTTGGAGACCTTTGGTTCTGACACGTTTTTCGGTGCAAAGCGGCCCACATGTGGACCCCGCTTTGACCAGAAACTGTCATTTTTGCCCCTGTGTCCAAATTGGACTTAAGGACAGGCGTTTTTAGCTATTTGATATTTTCTAAGTCTTTTGGTAATGTTTATTTCAGCTTTTGGAGGAGTACCTACAGGACCCACTGATACAGGGACAACTGTTGGTATTCCAACCCCAAGCAAGTGTACCTTGCCAACTTGCAGTTCTTTTATTTATTACTTTGACTTAATTGCAATTGTTGTACATTATTAAACCTAGAACCGTGTGACTTACTTAGCGTCCGATTAATAGTCGGGTGCCAACCCCGTACGCGGAGTTGTGTACGTCATCTAGAGATGGACATTCGTGACCCTTTATATTCTCGTACTTGTTTTATCAAGTACATTATAACCCAGGACACTTGACACCATACATATGACAGATTCTTCCTGAGATATTCATGGTGATTCTGTGTAGGATGTAGGATTGACATAGACATTATATTCTTAGAGATTATATGACTTGTTGCATTAGCTATGATCTCGCGTGACATGGACATGAGACGTTATTGACACGAGACGTGTGGTTACATTGGGTGGGGAGAGACACACAGGCTACAGGATGTTATATATATATCTACTACTATTGTGAGGTTGTAGACTCTCGAGCAGAGCTAGACCCATTACTTGTTATTACTGCTACCCGGCTCCCCGACACAGAGCTTGTAGCGGTCTCAGCCTGAGTACTAGTGATGCTCTCACTTGTATTTCACATAGATGGTTATATAATTACCCTAATTATTTCATTTACTATTTCACTGCATTTATTTTGGCTTGTATTATTTGTACCTTGCTATGTCCCCTGAGGACCTGGATTCTGGATGATGTCCCCAGGTTTAGCAGAGGAGCATTATCCCGAGGTTTACGGGACAGGAGCAGAAGCTGTAGCAGAACCTGATACTGGAGCTGAACCAATCCCAGAGGAAGAGGTGATGGCTGAAGACTTTTCCTGAGTATATGTTATTTTGTACTCAGCAGTTACTTTATTTTGGACTCTTTTGTTCTGGTCTGTTGAACCAGTGTATTAGACTATTATCGGGTTATTCCCCGAAATACTTTGTTGAGACTGGTTGTTGTTTTACATTTCTTAGTGCTGTTGATCTTATTATCTTTTGTGGATGAGATTAGTTATGACAGTTTGTAGTAGACCTTATTTTACAGCTTAAGTACACCCTGATGGATCCATTAAATTGGGTTTGTCCATTAGTGTGTGTTGCTAGCCATTGCCACGTGTCCGGTCCCTTGGTATTTTGGGACTGGGGCGTGACAATCTTCACTCTCCTCTAATCCCTCTTTTCTTCCAATTCTATCTCCTACCATGAAAGAAATAACATTCTTCAAGAAAAATATAATTCCCCTTTATTCAAATCTAATATACTACACAAGGTCCTGTGGCCATAATGACTAGGGGTGAGCAAAAACCGGTTTAAAATCAAAAACTGGACCGAACCGAACCGAGTTAGCAATTCGGTTCGGGTCCAAAATATTTTCGGTCGGGTTTGGTTATCAAAAACCAAAATTTCGGTTATCGGGTCGGTGTTCGGTTATTGGGTTTCGGTTTCGGTTTAAAACCGAAACCGATTTGCAATGTAAATTGACAACTATACCCTTAACCCTAACCTAAGTATATATAATAAAAACTCCCTCTCTCCTCTCATTCTCATAACCCTAACCGAGTCTGCCGACCGCCGCTCTCTAATGTCTAAACCCCTCTGCCCTGAGTTCCCTCTCTGCCGGCTCTGAGACTCTGTCTCCTCTTCCGTCTTCACTGCATCCCCTCTCAGCCTCTGACTGACTCTGAGACTCAGAGACTCTGAGTCTCCTCTTCAGTCTCTCCAACTCCATCTAACCTAGATCTGACACATCGGCTCTCTCGATCTTACCTAGATCTGTCCAGATCTTAGATCTAACCTAGATCTGGTAAAAAATTACCTTAATATCTCATTATTATTATTTTTGCAAATATTTATTTATTTAATTTCATTTTTTTCTAATTTTTTGTTATTTTCTTGTTTCATCTTTGGTGCAGGGCTTGATACGTCTCCAGATCTAAGATCTAACCTAGATCTGGTAAGAAATTACCCTGATCTAAGATCTAACCTAGATTTGGTGCAGGGCTTGGTACGTTTTAATTTTATTGTGCCATTGTGGTATATATACCTACATTATCTTGCTGTTAGACTGTTAGTTACTAGTGAGTACTGAGTATGCTTATTTTAATTGTAACCCTGTTACCAGCAGAAGCAGTAACTAACAGCAAGTCACTACTCATTCACTGTAAGTAACCCTGTTACCTGGCCCCTATTCGAAAAAAATGATTATGTCTAATAGATAGACTGTTAGTTACTAGTGAGTACTGAGTATGCTTATATTAATTGTTTCTAGTGACTACTGAGTATGCTTATGTTAATTATTTCCTGCCAAAAAAAATGTCTAATTGATAATTGTTTCCTGCTTCTAGTGAGTAGTGAGTACTGAGTATGCTTACCCTACCTACATTATCTTGCTGTTAGACTGTTAGTTACTAGTGAGTACTAAGTATGCTTATGTTAATTGTTTCCTGCCAAAAAAATTGCAGGTTTGCAAAAAAATTGATAATTTGCATTTTGGTACTTTGAACTTTGAAGAGTAAAGATTATATATGTAGGTTTGAACTTTGACCTAAAAAATTTGATAATGTTAATTATTTCCTGTTAGACTGTTAGTTACTGAAGAGCAAAAAAATGCAGGTTTGAACTTTGACCAAATATATGTATATTCTTCACTTTGAAGACACTTTATTAGTGTATTTTGGTACATCATTGAATTTTTGGATTCTGGCACATTGATTCTGCATTCTGTGAGTGTGTTGCACATTGATTTATTTTGACTAAGACACTTTTTTTTGATACATCATTGCTTTTTGGTACCTCAGTGAGTTTGTGACTTACACCGCATAGTGCATTGACATTCTATATTTGACTTAATATATTTTTACACTACATTCTGCAGTCTGCACTCTAATTCTTCACATTCATTAGTAGGTCAGTGACTAAGACACTGTATTTTGGTACATCATTGAATTTTTTATTCTGGCACATTGATTCTGCATTCTGTGATTGTGTTGCACATTGATTTATTTTGTCTAAGACACTGCTTTTTGGTACATCATTGCTTTTTGGTACCTCAGTGAGTTTGTGACTTACACTGCATAGTGCATTGATATTCTGCATTTTGATTAATTCTGGTCTTTAAATTTGGACTTTTGGAGGGATATTTGGGAACGCAAACATTTAGTTGGAAACTTGGAAGACAATGTGTAATATTTTTGGATACCTGTTAGGCTGTTACTGGCTTACTGCTGCTATTTTCTTGCTGTTCTCATCTTTGCTGACTTACTGTTAGTTACTGCTTCTGCTGACTGCTGTTATTGCTTGTTATATAATTTATACTACCTGTTACTTGCTGACTTGCTGTTAGTTACTACTGCTGCTAACTGCTGTTATTGCTTGTTATATAATATATACTACCTGTTACTTGCTGACTTGCTATTAGTTACTGCTGCTGCTAACTGCTGTTATTGCTTGTTATATAATATCTACTACCTGTTACTTGCTGACTTGCTGTTAGTTACTGCACTCTGCAGTCTCTCCAATCCAACTAATGGCTTAATGCTTTGCTGTTCTCATCTTGCTGTTAGTTACTGGGAGCTTTATTGCTGGGAGCTTTGTTGCTTCTGTTGTTATTTCTGCCTCTGTAGACTGTAGTTATTTCTGGGAGCTTTATAGCTTTATTGCTGGGAGCTTCTGTTGTTATTTCTTTCTGTTGTTATTTCTTCTTGTTGTAGGTGCATAAAATGAAGCCACTGGCGAGGCATAAAATGCAGCCATTGGCGACAGACAATGGCGTGGCATAAAATGCAGCCATTTGGTAAATCTATGATGCTAGTTTATTTAGTCTTTTCTTGAGAAATTTACTAACATATTACATGATAAAGTGGCAATGATGATGATGGCTTGAGAATAGGAGAACTGATACTACATGGCATCAAACAATGATGCAAAAATAAGCCTTATCTGAGCCACAATTTAGTTTTTTTCCCTTCTTTTTATTGTGTTGTCCAGGTCCTCCAGGATAATCTAGGACTTGATGATGATGACTTGTTTATGAAGAGAACTATGCACTTGAATGGTTGAACCTGGGAACTCTTGTTACTAGCAACTGGCAAGGTAGTTATAAACTTATAAATACACTTTCTAAATACAGTTTGATATCTGTAGGCTGCATATATGTTTGGTATCTTTATTTCATTGTGTTGTTCTTCAGGGGAAGATATTCTTCTTCTATTAATTTCATACTATAATGAAATATTCTTCTTCTATTAATTTGGCCTGAGCCAGGGCCCAACATCATACTATAATGAAATATTCTTCTTCTATTAATTTCATTGTGTTGTTCTTCAGGGGAAGATATGAGATTCAGTGAGATGAGCACCAGTTTGAAATTGGAGGGCTTAGGAATTAAATCTCAGCTGCATTTCATTGTTGTAATTTTTTTTTATCTAAACTGGAAACAATATTTCATTTGTTAGTGTGTACATTTTGTTTTGTGTGTACAATTTTAATTTTTTTTGTACAATATCAAAACTGGTACTGTGTGTGACTGTGTAGTCTAGTGTGTACATTTTGTTTTGTTAGAATTTTTTGCTTCAAATTTTTTTTTTTAATTGAAATTTGGTTTGTATATTTGATTGCCCAGGGTTGGGTTTGAAGTTATTTGTTGTAAAATGGGCCAAACAACAATATATTGGATGGGCCAAGGATAACTTTATTAGTTGGGCCGTTCAATTAGTCTATTTTGTTCGTTGTAAAATGAAGCGTCCCGGCCCATTACACAAAGGCCCATAAACCGAATAATTAAAATAACCGAACCAAAAATTTTCGGTTCGGTTTATTTCAGTTTTGAAATATTTCGGTTCGGTTCGGTTCTTCAATAGGTCGGTTCGGTTTATGTTCGGTTTTTAATAATGCGGTCCGGTTTGGACCGAACCGAACCGTTGCTCACCCCCAATAATGACCATGTTTGATACAACATAAATTGCAAACAAAATTTTATCAATCAGCCCAATTCTAAAGCAAGGAAAAATAATTGCAACTAAATTTTATCTAAAAAGACATAATAATAATAATAAGTTCAGGGGCATTCCGAGAATTGAGCACGGAACCTCACGCACCCTAAGCGAGAATCGTACCACTAGACCAAATGTCCATTGTTTCTATAGTTGCTTGAGTTCACTAAAGAAGTTCCAACCAGTGTTTTAAAAACTTTGAACATGTTAGATTTTATGTTAGATGTTTGCTGGATTTGTTAGATATTTGCGGGATCGATGTAATTCTTAATAAAAAATATAGAGAATGGATGATTTTTTCTCTGTTGAGTTGAGTTGAGTTGATTTAATTTTTTTTTTCTAATAGATAACAAATCAAATATTGACATAGAGCCTTTTGGTCTGATTGATCAAGTTTAGGATTGTTCTAGTTAATTTTTTAAACATAATGGAAATTTGTGTCTGATTGATCAAGTTTAGGATTGTTACAACTTGAAAAACTATGTTTGAGAAATTTAGAGAGGTTCATTGTTGTGGATGGAAAATATTTTTTTTTATATCTAGGTTGTTGCGTAGCTAGTTAATATTATAGGAAACATAAGAATTATAATGTTGACTGGGACTAAAAGATTTGAATTAAGATGACAGATTAGGTTGTTGCGGTTACATATGTTTGGACAGTTATGTTCGATTTTTAAGTTTAGAGAAAAAAAATTGATGGTCAGGTGCATAATTGGCCTAACCAAACCAGGCCAAACCGAACGTGCTCACTCGTCTGCCTACCTGCTTGTGCTTGGGGAGGAAGTCTGCCCTAATTGAGTTACCCTTTCTTTTACAATAAATTATACCCTCTACCCCTGCTTCTTGGGGCGTAAGCTTCCTTTCCATCAATCCCTCTCCATTCCTCTTCTTTTTAACCAAACACACCGCCACTACCATCACCACCACTACCATGCCCCAGTTCAACCACGCCCAGTGCAAATTTTATCACGCGTTGTTTTCCGACACGGAGGGAGGCGAGGAGCCTGCAAGAGCCCATCAAATTTTGTGCATTGAATCTGAGTTCCGACGAGTATGAGGATGGATGAGAGCAACATCAGGCATCTTAGATGCTTTAGTAGACTCAACCGAGAGCTTAACAACAATCAAGGATGATCTGATGGTTATCACAAGAAGAATGACTCTGGTTCTACTTCTGGGTCTACTCTTTGTTATAACGAGCAACCCGACATCTTTATTAGTTATATTTGTTCTGTTATTTTATGTTGTTTGTGTCTTTATTTTATGTTAGATATTTGCTGGATATGTTAGATTTTCTATTAGATGTTTGTTGGATCTGTTAGATGTTTGCTGTATTGGTGTAATTCTCAAAAAAAAATTGAGAGAATGGGTGATTTTTCTCTGTTGAGTTGAATTAATAATTTTCTCTCTAATAGATAACAAATCAAATTATGTTTATTATGTTAGGATTGTTCGAGTTAATTTTTTAAACATAATTTTTATTATGTTAGGTCTGATTGATTAAGTTTGGGATTGTTCGAGTTAATTTTTTAAACATAATAAAAAATTTGGTATAATTTATTAAGTTTAGGATTGTTACAACTTGAAAAACTATGTTTGAGAAATTTACAGAGGTCCATTGTTGTAGATGGAAAATAAATTCTTTATATCTAGGTTGTTGGGTAGCCAGTTAATTTGATAGTAAATATAAGAATTATACTATAAACTGGGACTAAAAGATTTGAATTAAGATAATAGATTAGGTTATTGCGGTTCCATATGTTTGGACAGTTATGTTCGATTTTTAAGTTTAGAGAACAAAAAAATGATGATCATGTGCATAATTGGCCTAACCAAATCAAGCCAAAGTGAACGTCCTCACTCGTATGCCTACCAGCTTGTGCTTGGGGAGGAAGTCTGCCCTAATTGAGTTACCCTTTTTTTACAACAAATTACACCCTCTACCCCTGCTACTTGGGGCACAAGCTCCTTCTCCATAAATCCCTCTCCATTCCTTTTCTTTTTAACCAAGCACGCCGCCAGTACCATCACCACCACTAACACGCCCCAGTTCCACCATACCCCAGTAAAAATTTTGTCACATGTTGTTTCCCGACGCAGAGGGAGACGTGGAGGCTGCAAGAGCCCATCAAATTTTGTGCATTGAATCCGAGTTCCAACGAGTATGGGGATGGATGAGAGCAACACCAAGCATCTTAGATGCTTTAGCAGACTCGGCCGATAGCTTAACAACAATCAAGGATGCTCTTATGGTTATCACAAGAAAAATGACTCTGGTTCTACTTCCGGGTCTACTCCTTGTTATAACGAGCAACCCGACATCATTGTTGGTTATATTTGTTCTGTTATTTTTGTTGTTTGTGTCTTTATTTTCTGTTATATATTTGCTGGATATGCTAGATTTTCTGTTAGATGTTTGCTGGATCTATTAGATGTTTGCTGAATCGGTGTAATTCTCAATGAAAAATAGAGAGAATGGGTAATTTTTGTCTGTTTAGTTGATTTAATAATTTCTCTCTCTAATAGATATCAAATATTGACATAGAGCCTTTTGGTCTGATTAATTAAGTTTAGGATTATTCCAGTTAATTTTTTAAACGTAATGGGAATTTTGGTCTAATTGATCAAGTTTAGGATTGTTACAACTTGAAAAACTATGTTTGAAAAATTTAGAGAGGTCCATTATTATGGATGGAAAATAAAATTTTATTTATATCGAGGTTGTTGCGTAGCCAGTTAATTTTATAGAAAATATAAGAATTATATCATTAACTGGGACTAAAAGATTTGAATTAAGATGACAGATTAGGTTGTTGTGGTTCCATATGTTTGGACAGTTATGTTCAATTTTTAAGTTTAGAGAACAAAAAAATGATGATCAGGTGCATAATTGGCCTAACCAAACTCACTCGTGTGCCTACATGCTTGTGTTTGGGGAGAAAGTCTGCCCTAATTGAGTTACCCTTTCTTTTACAATAAATTACACCCTCTACCCCTGTTGCTTGGGATGCAAGCTCCCTCTCCATAAATCCCTTTCCATTCCTCATTTCTCTCAATTCCTCTTCTTTTTTAACCAAGCACGCCGCCATTACCATCACTACCACTAATATGCCCCAGTTCCAGCACGTCCCAGTGCAAATTTTGCCACGCGCTGTTTCCCGACACAGAGGCAGGCGAGGAGGCAGCAAGAGCCCATTAAAGTTTGTGCATTGAATCCGAGTTTCGACGAGTATAGGGACGGATGAAAGCAACACCAGGCATCTTAGATGCTTTAGCAGACTCGGCCGAGAGCTTAACAACAATCAAGGATGATCTTATGTTTATCACAAAAAGAATGACTCTGATTCTACTTCCGGGTCTACTCCTTGTTATTACGAGCAACTCGACATCTTTGTTAGTTATATTTGTTCTATTATTTTCTGGTGTTTGTGTCTTTGTTTTCTGTTAGATATTTGCCGGATATGTTTGATTTTTTTTTTGATGATTGCTGGATCTGTTAGATGTTTGCTGGATTGGTGTAATTCTCAATAAAAAAAAGAGAGAATGGATGATTTTTTGTCTGTTGAGTTGATTTAATAAGTTTACTCTTTAATAGATAACAAATCAAATATTGACATAGAGCCTTTTGGTCTGATTGATCAAGTTTAGGATTGTTACAACTTGAAAAAATATGTTTGAGAAATTTAGAGAGGCCCATTGTTATGGATGGAAAATAAAATTTCTTTATATCTAGGTTGTTGCGTAGCCAGTTAATATTATAGGAAACATAAGAATTATACTATTAAATGGGACTACAAGATTTGAATTAAGATGACAGATTAGGTTGTTGCGGTTCCATTTTTTTGACAATTATGTTCGATTTTTAAGTTTAGAGAACAAAAAAATGACGGTCGTGTGCATAATTGGCCTAACCAAACCATGCCAAACCGAACGTGCTCACTCGTATGCCTACCTGCTTGTGCTTGGGGAGGAAGTCTGCCCTAATTGAGTTACCCTTTATTTTACAATAAATTACACCATCTACCCTTGTTGCTTGGGGCGCAAGCTCCCTCTCCATTCCTTTTCTTTTTAACTAAGCATGCCGCTACTACCATCACCACCACTAACACGTCCTAGTTCCACCATGTCCCAGTGAAAATTTTGTCACGCGTTGTTTTCTGACACGGAGGGAGGCGAGGAGGCTGCAAGAGCCTATTAAATTTTGTGCATTGAATCCGAGTTTCGACGAGTATGGGGATGGATGAGAGCAACACTAGGCATCTTATATGCTTTAGCAGACTCGATCGAGAGCTTAACAATAATCAAGGGTGGTCTGATGGTTATCACAAGAAGAATGACTCTGGTTCTACTTTCGGGTTTACTCCTTGTTATAACGAGCAACCCGACATTTTTTTAGTTATATTTGTTCTGTTGTTTTCTCTTGTTTGTGTCTTTGTTATCTGTTAGATATTTGCTGGATATGTTAGATTTTCTGATAGATGTTTGCTGGATCTCTTGGATGTTTGCTGGATCGATGTATTTCTCAATGAAAAATAGAGAGAATGGGTGATGTTTCTCTGTTGAGTTGATTTAATAATTTTTCTCTCTAATAGATAACAAATCAAATATTGACATAGAGTATTTTGGTCTGATTGATCAATTTTAGGATTGTTCCAGTTAATTTTTTAAACAAAATGGGATTTTGGTCTGATTGATCAAGTTTAGGATTGTTACAACTTGAAAAAACTATGTTTGAGAAATTTAGAGAGGTCCATTGTTGTTGATGGAAAATAAAATTTCTTTATATCTAGGTTGTTGCGTAGCTAGTTAATATTATAGGAAACATAAGAATTATACTATTAACTAAGACTAAAAGATTTGAATTAAGATAACATATTAGGTTGTTGCGGTTTCATATGTTTGGACAGTTATGTTGGATTTTTAAGTTAAGAGAACAAAGAATTGATGGTCAGGTGCATAATTGGCCTAACCAAACCAGGCCAAACCGAATGTGCTCACTCGTATGCCTACCTGCTTGTGCTTGAGGAGAAAGTTTACCCAAATTGAGTTACCCTTTCTTTTATAACAAATTACACCCTCTACCCCTGCTACTTGGGGCATAAGCTCCCTCTCCATATGTCACGCCCCAGTCCCAAAATACCAAGGGACTAGACACGTAGCAATGGCCAGCAGCACACACCAATGGACAAACTCAATTTAATGGATCCATTAGGGTGTACTTAAGCTGTAAAACAACAGTAAAAAGGTCTATGATACAAGTCATAGTCTAATTCTAATCTCATCCATAGAAAGTAATCATAGATCAAATGCCAGAATAATCGAAATAAAATATAATCTAACAAGTTTCAATAAAAAGTATCTCGGGGAACAACCCGAGAATAAGTCTGATACATCAATTTAATAGACAGGAAATAAAGTAAATATAAACAGAAATAACTGAGTATATAAATCCAATACTCAGGAGAAATCCTCTGGCATGACCTCGTCCTCGGGTTCTGGTACTGCTCCAATGTATGCTCCTGTCCCGTATACCTTGGGATAGATCTCCTCAGCTATACTTGGGGACACAATCCGGATCCAGGTCCTCAGGGGACATAGCAAGGTACAAGAATAACTCAAGCCAAAATAAATGCAGTGCAATAATAAATGAATCAATAGGGTAAACTTTGTAACCAGCTATATGATATGCAAGTGAGAGCATTAATCATACTCAGGCTAAGACTACTATAGGCTCTGTGTTGGGGAAACCCATAGCAGCATTTTCTCGAAGGGCCAGTAAATGTGCCAAAGCTCTGTGTCAGAGACTAAGGCACCTCCAGTAATGTAATATATATATATATAATCAGCCTTTATATGGTAAGTCTCTCCCCACCCAATAAAATCATATATCTCATGTTCATGATGTCTCATGTCCATGTCACGCAAGATCATATCTAATGCAGCAAGTCATACGATAGTTCTGGATATAAAAAAGTCTATGTCACGAATCATGTAACCTATATAGAATCACCAGGAATAACTCAGAAGATTCTGTCTCATGAACAGTGTCAAGTGTCCTATGGTATGACGTACTTGATAACGCAAGCACGAAGATATATATAGTGTCGCGATAGCAATCTCTAGTGACGTTACACGACTCCGCGTACGACGTCGACACCCGAATGTTATTCAGACGCTAAGCAATGTCACACGGTCCTAGGTTGAACAGATATATCAAGAGTACATATATATGAACAAAGAACTCAAACAAATACTATAACAGGAATCACTGCAAGTTGGCAAGGTACATTTGCCTGGTGTTTGGTTTCCAACTGTTGCTCTGGTGTCAGCGGGATCTGCAGGTACTCCTCCGGTTGCTGAAATAAACATTACCATAATGCTCAGAAGATATCAAATAGCTAGAAATGCTTGTCTACAAGTCCAATTTGGACACAGGGGCAAAAGTGACAGTTTTTGGTCAAAGTGGGGTCCACATGTGGCCCGCTTCGCACCAAAAAATGTGCTAGAGACAAAGTTTTCCAAATTCGTCAAACTTAGTGTCTAAAAGTCCATAACGACGATAAGAACCCAACGAAATATCCAGAACTGGATTCCGATGAGCCGATCATAAAATCGCCCGTCAAGTGGAGCCATTGGGCTCACAATACGAGATTTTATCAATATTCTCAGAATCGAACCAAACTTGGGTCACAGGACCAGAAAAATGTTACGAGTCTGATGGCACAAGTTTCGTTTCAAAACGACAAGCACACACAAAGATACAATGAGTTTCAGAACATGGCCGATACGGGGCGTTGTCGACGGATACGCGTTGATTCCGGTGTGCACGCATAATCAAATCAACTTCCGCAAAATCCAACATGTCCGTATCAACGGTGCGCACCTTTCGATAAAGTTCGAACATGGCCAAGTCGCCTCATTTAGCGGGGTGCACCCAGTTCCGAAAAAAATTAGGGTTTTAAAAGACAGTTTTTGGCCATTTTCACCCTCGAATAAATCATAATCTACAACACCAAAAATTGAACAAAAATAGGGTTTTAAAACTAGGTTATATGGTCTAAATTACTGTTCAAGTGGATTTTGAAAACTGTTAACATGTTACACGCAAAACGGTCGTGAACTTGCGAGTTCGGGACCAATTTCTGAATTTTCAGAAATGGAAGTTTTTTTCCTGATTTTGCGTCGCGATTTGCGACCGACACAGGACGCGATACCCCGAACGAGTTACACGGGTTTCGAGAGGGTCACGCGGTCTACGCGCAGGATTTGACAGAATGAAAAACGGGTCTATGCATAGAGAGATACAAGGCTGGGAAGACAGGTACCTTGATGCTGCGACGGGATGCGGCGCGGTGGGGCACGGCGGCGACGGTGCTGTGTACTGCTGGGGTTGTTGCTGTCGGCTACTGGCGGATCGGCCGTGGGTCGTCGACGGGTCGGGGAGCTCGAGCTGGAGTCGGGGTGGGCCGACGGAGCTCGGGGACGTCGGGGTGGGCCGGCTGTGGTGGAGAGAAGGGGAGATGGCAGTGGCGGTGAGGAGAGGCTCGGGGGTTTATAAAGGGGGAGAGGCCGAGCGGGGGGGGGGGATCATGGCGGCGTTGCCGAGGGGGTCGTGGGGTCGTGGCCCGCGGGAGGGGCGGCGGAGTCGGTCGGGAAAGGCGGGGGAAGTGGGTCGTGCGGTTGAGGGGAGAGGGGTTTGGGGGCGGGTCGGGTTCGGGTCGGGTCGGGTCTAGATCCGATCTGATCCGTTAGGCAGTTGGGTCCGGTTCAGCAGGGTTAGCCAGTCCGGTTTGGTTCAACTAGGGTCCGGTTCAGTCTGGTTTAATTAAAACCTTAGTTTTAGCTATTTTAAAAATAGTTTTTGAGCCCAATAAATTCCAAAAAAATTGTAAAGCATCCAATAATTAATAATACACCAAAAAATATAATTTTTTATAATATTTTAATAATTAATTTAATACATAAAAATATTAATCCCTGAAGGACATTTTTAATAATTAATTAAAAATTATTGAAAATTCCAAAAATTTCATTTTTAATTTCTTTTAAAAAAAATAGGTTGTTATACCATAAATCCCTCTCCATTCCTCTTCTTTTTAACCAAGCACGCCGCCACTACCATCACATCCTTTAACATGCCCGAGTTCCAGCATGCCCTTGTGCAAATTTTGTCAAGTGTTGTTTCTCGACGCGGAGGGAGGCGAGGAGGCTGCAAGAGACTATCAAATTTTGTGCATTAAATCCGAGTTCCGACGAGTATGGGGATGGAAGAGAGGAACACCAGGCACCTTAGATGCTTTACCAGACTCGGCCGAGAGCTTAACAACAATCAAGGATGATCTGATGGTTATCACAAGAAGAATGACTCTGGTTCTACTTTCGGGTCTACTCCTTGTTATAACGAGCAACCCGACATCTTTGTTAGTTATATTTGTTCTGTTGTATTCTGTCGTTTGTGTCTTTATTTTCTGTTAGATATTTGCTGGATATGTTAGATTTTTTGTTAGATGTTTGCTGGGCCTTTAGAAGTTTGCTGGATCGGTGTAATTCTCAATAAAATAATAGAAAGAATATGTGATTTTTCTTGGTTGAGTTGATTTAATATTTTATCTCTAATAGATAACAAATCAAATATTGACCTAGAGTCTTTTGGTCTGATTGATCAAGTTTAAGATTGTTCCAGTTAATTTTTTTAAACTTAATGGGAATTTTGGTCTGATTGATCAAGTTTATGATTGTTACAACTTGAAAAACTATGTTTGCAAAATTTAGAGCGATCCATTATTGTGGATGAAAAATAATATTTCTTTATATCTAGGTTGTTGCGTAGCAGTTAATATTAAAGGAAACAAAGGAATTATATTATTATCTGGGACTAAAAGATTTGAATTAAGATGACAGATTAGGTTGTTGCGGTTCCATATGTTTGGACAATTATGTTCTATTTTTAAGTTTATAGAACAAAAAAATGATGGCCAGGTGCATAATTGGGCAAACCAAACTTGGACAAACCGAACTTGCTCACTCGTATGCCTATCTCCTTGTGCTTGGGGAGGAAATCTGCCCTAATTGAGTTACCCTTTCTTTTACAACATAATATACCCTCTATCCCTGCTGCTTGGGGCGTAAGCTCCCTCTCTATAAATCCCTCTCCATTCCTCACCCCTCTCCATTCCTCTTCTTTTTAACCAAGCACGCTGCACTACCATCACCACCATTAACACACTCCAGTTCCACCATGCCCTAGTGCAAATTTTGTCATGCGTTGTTTCCCGACACGGAGGGAGGCGAGGAGGAAGCAAGAGCCCATAAAATTTTTTGTATTGAATTCGAGTTCCGACGAGTATGGGGATGGATGGGAGCAACACCAGGCATCTTAGATGCTTTAGCAGACTCGGCCGAGAGCTTAACAAAAATTAAGGATGATATGATGGTTATCACAAGAAGAATGACTATGGTTCTACTTCTGGGTATACTCCTTGTTATAACGAGCAACCCGACATCTTTGTTAGTTATATTTGTTCTGTTGTTTTATGTTGTTTGTGTCTTTATTTTCTGTTATATATTTGCTGGATATGTTAGATTTTCTGTTAGATGTTTGTTGGATCTGTTAGATGTTTGCTGGATCAATGTAATTATTAATAAAAAATAGAGAGAATGGGTGATTTTACTTTGTTGAGTTGATTTATTAATTTTTCTCTCTAATAGATAACAAATCAAATATTGACATAGAGCCTTTCGGTCTGATTGTTCTGGTTAATTTTTTAAATATAATGGAATTTTTGGTCTGATAGATCAAGTTTAGGATTGTTGCAACTTGAAAAACTACGTTTGAGAAATTTACAGAGGTTCATTGTTGTGGATGGAAAATAATTTTTTTTATATCTAGGTTGTTGCATAGCCAGTTAACATTATAGGAAATATAAGAATTATAATGTTAACAGGGACTAAAAGATTTGAATTAAGATGACAGATTAGGTTGTTGCGGTTCCATATATTTGGACAGTTATGTTCAATTTTTAAGTTTAGAGAAAAAAAATTGATGGTCACGTGCATAATTGGCCTAACCAAACCAAGCTCACTCGTATGCCTACCTGCTTGTGCTTGGGGAGGAAGTCTTCCCTAATTGAGTTACCCTTTCTTTTACAATAAATTATACCCTCTACCCCTGCTTCTTGGGGCGCAAGCTCCTTCTCCATCAATCCCTCTCCATTCCTCTTCTTTTTAACCAAACACACCGCCACTACCATCACCACCACTACCATGCCCCAGTTCAACCACGCCCCAGTGCAAATTTTGTCACGCATTGTTTCCCGACACGGAGGGAGGCGGGGAGGCTGCAAGAGCCCATCAAATTTTGTGCATTGAATCCGAGTTCCGACGAGTATGGGGTTAGATGAGAGCAATACCAGGCATCTTAGATGCTTTAGTAGACTCGGCCGAGAGCTTAACAACAATCAAGGATGATCTGATGGTTATCACAAAAAGAATGACTCTGGTTTTATTTCTGGGTCTACTCCTTGTTATAACGAGCAACCCGACATCATTATTAGTTATATTTGTTTTGTTGTTTTATGTTATTTGTGTCTTTATTTTATGTTAGATATTTACTGGATATGTTAGATTTTCTATTAGATGTTTGTTGGATCTGTTAGATGTTTGCTGGATTGATGTAATTCTCAATAAAAAATTGAGAGAATGGGTGATTTTTCTCTGTTGAGTTGAATTAATAATTTTCTCTCTAATAGATAAAAATCAAATATTGACATAGAGCCTTTTGGTCAGATTGATCAAGTTTAGGATTGTTCCAGTTAATTTTTTAAACATAATGGAAATTTTGGTATAATTTATTAAGTTTAGGATTGTGACAACTTGAAAAAACTATGTTTGAGAAATTTACAGAGGCCATTGTTGTAGATGGAAAATATATTTTTTTATATCTAGGTTGTTGCGTAGACAGTTAATATTTTAGGAAACATAGGAATTATACTATAAACTGGGACTAAAAGATTTGAATTAAGATAACAGATTAGGTTGTTGCGGTTCCATATGGTTGGACAGTTATGTTCGATTTTTAAGTTTAGAGAACAAAAAAATGATGGTCATGTGCGTAATTGGCCTAACCAAATCAAGCCAAACTGAACGTCCTCACTCGTATGCCTACCAGCTTGTGCTTGGGGAGGAAGTCTGCCCTAATTGAGTTACCCTTTCTTTTACAACAAATTACACCCTCTACCCCTGCTACTTGGGGCGCAAGCTCCCTCTTCATAAATCCCTCTCTATTCCTCTTCGCTCTCCATTCCTCTTCTTTTTAACCAAGTACGCCACCAGTACCATCACCACCGCTAACACGCCCCAGTTCCACCATGCCCCAGTGAAAATTTTGTCACACGTTGTTTCCCGACGCGGAGCGAGACGTGGAGGCTGCAAGAGCCCATCAAATTTTGTACATTGAATCCTAGTTCCGACGAGTATGGGGATGGATGAGAGCAACACCAAGCATCTTAGATGCTTTAGCAGACTCGGCCGATAGCTTAACAACAATCAAGGATGATCTGATGGTTATCACAAGAAAAATGACTCTGGTTCTACTTCCGGGTCTACTCCTTGTTATAACGAGCAACCCGACATCATTGTTAGTTATATTTGTTCTGTTATTTTTGTTGTTTGTGTCTTTATTTTCTGTTATATATTTGCTGGATATGTTAGATTTTCTGTTAGATGTTTTCTGGATCTATTAGATGTTTAATGGATCGGTGTAATTCTCAATGAAAAATAGAGAGAATGGGTGATTTTTGTCTGTTTAGTTGATTCAATAATTTTTCTCTCTAATAGATAATAAATCAAATATTGACATAGAGCCTTTTGGTCTGATTGATTAAGTTTAGGATTATTCCAGTTAATTTTTTAAACGTAATGGGATTTTGGTCTAATTGATCAAGTTTAGGATTGTTACAACTTGAAAAACTATGTTTGAAAAATTTAGAGAGGTCCATTGTTATGGATGGAAAATAAATTTTTATTTATATCTAGGTTGTTGCGTAGCCAGTTAATTTTATAGAAAACATAAGAATTATATTATTAACTGGGACTAAAAAATTAGAATTAAGATGACATATTAGGTTATTGTGGTTCCATATGTTTGGATAGTTATGTTCAATTTTTAAGTTTAGAGAACAAAAAAATGATGATCAGGTGCATAATTGGCCTAACCAAACTCACTCGTGTGCCTACATGCTTGTGTTTGGGGAGGAAGTCTGCCCTAATTGAGTTACCCTTTCTTTTATAATAAATTACACCCTCTACCCCTGTTGCTTGGGGCACAAGCTCCCTCACCATAAATCCCTCTCCATTCCTCATTCCTCTCAATTCCTCTTCTTTTTTAACCAAGCACGCCGCCATTACCATCACTACCACTAACATGCCCCAGTTCCAGCACGCCCCAGTGCAAATTTTGCCATGCGCTGTTTCCCGACACTGAGGGAGGCGAGGAGGCAGCAAGAGCCCATTAAATTTTGTGCATTGAATCCGAGTTCCGACGAGTATAGGGACGGATGAAAGCAACACCAGGCATCTTAGATGCTTTAGCAGACTCGGCCGAGAGCTTAACAACAATCAAGGATGACCTTATGTTTATCACAAGAAGAATGACTCTGATTCTACTTCCGGGTCTACTCCTTGTTATTACGAGCAATCCAACATCTTTGTTTGTTATATTTGTTCTATTTTTTTATGTTGTTTGTGTCGTTGTTTTCTGTTAGATATTTGCTGGATATGTTTAATATTTTTTGATGATTGCTAGATCTGTTAGATGTTTGCTGGATTGGTGTAATTCACAATAAAAAAAATAGAGAGAATGGGTGATTTTTTGTCTGTTGAGGTGATTTAATAATTTCTCTCCCTAATAGATAACAAATCAAATATTGACATATAGAGCCTTTTGGTTTGATTAATCAAGTTTAGGATTGTTCCAGTTAATTTTATAAACATGATGGAAATTTTGGTCTGATTAATCAAGTTTAGGATTGTTACAACTTGAAAAACTATGTTTGAGAAATTTAGAGAGGTCCATTATTGTTGATGGAAAATAAAATTTCTTTATATCTAGGTTGTTGCGTAGCAGTTAATATTATAGGAAACATAGGAATTATATTTCTTTATATCTAGGTTACACACTCTACCCCTCCTGCTTGGGGCGCAAGTTCCCTCTCCATTCCTCATACCTCTCCATTCTCTTCTTTTTAACCAAGCACGCTGTCACTTCCATCACCACCAATAACACGTCCTAGTTCCACCACGTCCCAGTGAAAATTTATTCACTCGTTGTTTCCCGACATGGGGGGAGGCAAGGAGGCTGCAAGAGCCCATCAAATTTTGTGCCTTGAATCAGAGTTTCGACGAGTATGTAGATGGATGAGAGCAACACCATGCATCTTCGATACTTTAGCAGACTCGACCGAGAACTTAACAATAATCAAGGATGATCTGATGGTTATCACAAGAAGAATGACTCTGGTTCTACTTCCGGGTCTACTCCTTGTTATAACGAGGAACCCGACATCTTTGTTAGTTATATTTGTTCTGTTTTTTTCTATTGTTTGTGTCTTTGTTTTCTGTTTCATATTTGTTGGATATGTTAGATTTTCTATTAGATATTTGATGGATCTGTTGGATGTTTGCTGGATCGGTGTAATTCTCAATAAAAAAGATTTGTTATCTATTAGAGAGAATGAGTAATTTTTGTCTGTTTAGTTGATTTAATAATTTCTCTCTAATAGGTAACAAATCAAATATTGACATAGAGCCTTTTGGTCTGATTGATCAAGTTTATGATTGTTCCAGTTGATTTTTTAAACATAATGGGAATTTTGGTCTGATTGATCAAGTTTAGTATTGTTACAACTTGAAAAACTATGTTTGAGAAATTTAGAGAAGTCCATTGTTATGGATGGATAATAAAATTTCTTTATACCTAGGTTGTTGCGCAGCCAGTTAAAATTATAAGAAACATAGGAATTATACTATTAACTAGGACTAAAAATTTTGAATTTAGAAAACAGATTAGGTTGTTGCGGTTCCATATGTTTGGATAGTTATGTTCGATTTTTAAGTTTAGAGAACAAAAAAATAATGGTCAGGTGCATAATTGGCCTAACCAAACCAGGCCAAACCGAATGTGCTCACTCGTATGCCTACCAGCTTGTGCTTGGGGCGGAAGTCTGCCCTAATTGAGTTACCCTTTCTTTTACAAAAAATTATACCCTCTACCACTGCTGCTTGGGGCATAAGCTCCCTCTCCATAAATGCCTCTCCATTCCTCTTCCTTTTAACCAAACACGCCGCCATTACCATCATCACCACTAATACGCCCAGTTCCACCATGCCCTAGTGTAAATTTTGTCACGCGTTGTTTCCCAACTCGGAGAGAAGAGAGAAGGTTGCAAGAGCCCATCAAATTTTGTGCATTGAATCCGAGTTCCGACGAGTATGGGGATGGATGAGAGCAACACCAGGCATCTTAGATGCTTTAGCAGACTCGGCCGAGAGATTAACAACAATCAAGGATGATTTGATGGTTATCACAAAATTTATGACTCTGGTTCTACTTCCAGGTCTACTCCTTGTTATAACGAGCAACCCGACATCTTTGTTAGTTATATTTGTTATGTTATTTTTTGTTGTTTGGGTCTTTGTTTTCTGTTAGATATTTGCTAGATATGTTAGATTTTCTATTAGACGTTTGCTCGATCGATGTAATTCTCAATAAAAAATATATAGAATGGGTGATTTTTCTCTGTTGAGTTGATTTAAAAAAATTCTCTCTAATAGATAACAAATCAAATATTGACATAAAGCCTTTTGGTATGATTGACCAAGTTTAGGATTGTTCCAGTTAATTTTTTAAACATAATGAAAATTTTGGTTTGATTGATCAAGTTTAGGATTGTTATAACTTGAAAAACTATGTTTGAGAAATTTGGAGACGTCCATTGTTGTGGATGGAAAATAAATTTTTTTTATATCTAGGTTGTTGCGTAGCCAGTTAGTATTATAGGTAACATAGGAATTATACTATTAACTGGTTCTAAAAGATTTAAATTAAGATGACATATTAGGTTGTTGCGATTCCATATGTTTGGACAGTTATGTTCGATTTTTAAGTTTAGAGAATAAAAAAATAACATAATTGGCCTAACCAAACAAGGCCAAACCGAACGTGCTCACTCGTATGCCTACCTGCTTGTGCTTGGGGAGGAAGTCTGCCCTAATTGAGTTAACCTTTATCTTACAACAAATTACACCAGCTACCCCTGCTGTTTAGGGCGCAAGCTCCCTCTCCATAAATCCCTCTCCATTCCTCATCCCTCTCCATTCTCTTCTTTTTAACCAAGCACGCCGCCACTTCCATCACCACCAATAACACGTCCTAGTTCCACCACGTCCCAGTGCAAATTTTGTCACGCGATGTTTCCCGACATGGGGGGAGGCGAGGAGGCTGCAAGAGCCCATCAAATTCTGTGCCTTGAATCTGAGTTTCGACGAGTATGTGGATGGATGAGAGCAACACCAGGCATCTTAGATGCTTTAGCAGACTCGACCGAGACCTTAAAAATAATTAAGGATGATCTGATGGTTATAACAAGAAGAATGACTCTGGTTCTACTTTCGGGTCTACTCCTTATTATAACGAGCAACCCGACATCTTTGTTAGTTATATTTGTTCTGTTGTTTTCTATTGTTTGTGTCTTTGTTTTCTGTTAGATATTTGCTGGATATGTTAGATTTTCTATTAGATGTTTGCTGGATCGGTGTAATTCTCAATGAAAAATAGAGAGAATGGGTGATTTTTGTCTGTTGGGTTGATTTAATAATTTTTCTCTCTAATAGATAACAAATCAAATATTGACATAGAGCCTTTTGGTCTGATTGATCAAGTTTAGGATTGTTCGAGTTAATTTTTTAAACATAATGAGAATTTTGGTCTGATTGATCAAGTTTAGGATTGTTACAACTTGAAAAACTATATTTGAGAAATTTTGAGAAGTCCATTGTTGTGGATGGAAAATAAAATTTCTTTATATCTTGGTTGTTGCGTAGCCAGTTAATATTATAGGAAACATAGGAATTATACTATTAACTAGGACTAACATATTTGAATTAAGATGACATATTTGGTTGTTGCGGTTCCATATGTTTGGACAGTTATGTTCAATTTTTAAGTTTAGAGAACAAAAAAATGATGGTCAGATACATAATTGGCCTAATCAAACCAGGCCAAACCGAACGTGCTCATTCGTATGCCTACCTGGTTATGCTTGGGGAAGAAGTCTACCCTAATTGAGTTAACCTTTATTTTACAATAAATTACACACTCTATCCCTACTGCTTGGGGCGCAAGCTCCCTCTCCATAAATCCCTCTCCATTATTCATCCCTCTCCATTCTTCATCCCTCTCCATTCCTCTTCGTTTTAACCAAGCACGCCACCACTACCATTACCACCACTAACAAGGCCCAGTTCCACCACGCCCCAGTACAAATTTTGTCACGCGTTGTTTCCTGACACGGAGGGAGGCGAGGAGGCTTTAAGAGCCCATCAAATTTTATGAATTGAATCCGAGTTCCGACGAGTATGGGGATGGATGAGAGCAACACCATGCATCTTAGATGCTTTAGCAAACTCGGCCGAGAGCTTAACAAAAATCAAGGATGATCTTATGGTTATCACAAGAAGAATAACTCTGGTTCTACTTTCGGGTCTACTCCTTGTTATAACGAGCAACCCGACATCTTTGTTAGTTTTATTTGTTCTGTTATTTTTTGTTGTTTGTGTCTTTGTTTTCTGTTAGATTTTTGCTGGATATGTTATATTTTCTGTTAGATGTTTGCTGGATCTGTTAGTTTTTGCTGGATCGATTTAATTCTCAATAAAAAGATTTGTTATCTATTAGAGAGAATGAGTAATTTTTGTCTGTTTAGTTGATTTAATAATTTTTCTCTCTAATAGATTACAAATCAAATATTGACATAGAGCCTTTTGGTCTGATTGATCAAGTTTAGGATTGTTCCAGTTGATTTTTTAAATATAATGGGAATTTTGGTATGATTGATTAAGTTTAGTATTTTTACAACTTGAAAAACTATGTTTGAGAAATTTAGAGAGGTCTATTGTTGTGGATGGAAAATAAAAAAATATTAATATCTAGGTTGTTGCGTAGCCAGTTCATATTATAGGAAACATAAGAATTATACTATTAACTGGGACAAAAAGATTTAAATTAAGATGATAGATTAGGTTGTTGTGATTCCATATGTTTGGACAATTATGTTCCATTATTAAGTTTAGAGTACAAAAAATTAATGGTCAGGTGCATAATTGGCCTACCCAAACCAGGCCAAACCGAACATGCTCACTCGTATGCCTACCTAGTTGTACTTGGGGAGGAAGTATGCCCTAAATTAGTTACCCTTTTTTACAACAAATTACACCATCTACCCCTGCTGCTTGGGGCGTTAGCTCCCTCTCCATAAATCATTCTCCATTCGTCATCCCTCTCCATTCCTCGTCTTTTTAACCAAGCACGCCGCCACTACCATCACCACCACGTACATGCCCCAGTTCCACCATGCCCCATTGCAAATTTTGTCACGCGTTATTTTCCGACACGGAGGGAGGTGAGGAGGCTGCAAGAGCCCATAAAATTTTGTGCTTTGAATCCGAGTTCTAACGAGTATGGGGATGGATGAGAGCAACACCAGGCATCTTAGATATCTTTGCAAACTCGGCCGAGATCTTAACAACAATTATGGATAATCGGATAGTTATCAAAAGAAGAATGACTCTGGTTCTACTTTCGGGTCTACTCCTTGTTACAACGAGCAACACGACATCTTTGTTAGTTATATTAATTTTGTTGTTTTATGTTGTTTGTGCCTTTGTTTTCTGTTAGATATTTGCTGGATATGTTAGATTTTCTATTAGATGTTTGCTGGATCGGTGTAATTCTCAATAAAAAATAAAGAGAATGGGTGATTTTTCTCTGTTGAGTTGATTTAATAATTTCTTCTCTAATCGATAACAAATCAAATATTAACATAGATCCTTTTGGTCTGATAGATCAAGTTTAGGATTGTTCCTGATAATTTTTCAAACATAATATGAATTTTGGTCTGATTGATCTAGTTTAGGATTGTTACAACTTGAAAAACTATGTTTGAGGAATTTAGAGAAGTCCATTGTTGTGGATGGAAAATAAAATTTCTTTATACCTAGGTTATTGCGTAGCTAGTTAAAATTATAAGAAACATAGGAATTATACTATTAACTAGGACTAAAAGATTTGAATTTAGAAAACATATTAGGTTGTTGCGGTTCCATATGTTTGGACAATTATGTTCGATTTTTAAGTTTAGAGAACAAAAAAAATAATGGTCAGGTGCATAATTGGCCTAACCAAACCATGCCAAACCGAACGTGCTCACTCGTATGCCTACCTGCTTGTGCTTGGGGAGGAAGTCTACCCTAATTGAGTTACCCTTTATTTTACAAAAAATTACACCATCTACCCCTGCTGTTTGGGATACAAGCTCCCTCTCCATAAATCCCTCTCCATTCCTCATCCCTCTCCATTCTCTTCTTTTTAACCAAGCACACCGCCACTATCATTACCACCAATAACACGTCCTAGTTCCACCATGTCCCAGTGCAAATTTTGACACGCGTTGTTTCCCGACATGGAGGGAGGTGACGAGGCTGCAAGAGCCCATCAAATTTTGTGCATTGAATCCGAGTTTCGACGAGTATGGGGATGGATGAGAGCAACACCAGGCATCTTAGATGCTTTAGCAGACTCGACCGAGACCTTACCAATAATCAAGGATGATCTGATGGTTATCACAAGAAGAATGACTCCGTTTCTACTTCCGGGTCTACTTCTTGTTATAACGAGCAACCCGATCTTTGTTAGTTATATTTGTTCTGTTGTTTGTGTCTTTGTTTTCTGTTAGATATTTGCTGGATTTGTTAGATTTTCTGTTAGATGTTTGCTGGATCTGTTGGATGTTTGCTGGATTGGTGTAATTCTCAATAAAAAATAGAGAGAATGGGTGTTTTTTTTTTCTGTTGAGTTGATTTAATAATTTTTCTCTCTAATAGATAACAAATCAAATATTGACATAGAGCCTTTTGGTCTGATTGATAAAGTTTAGGATTTTTCCAGTTAATTTTTTAAACAAAATTGGATTTTGGTCTGATTGATAAAGTTGAGAATTGTTACAACTTGAAAAACTATGTTTGAGAAATTTAGAGAGGTCCATTATTGTGGATGGAAAATAAAAAAAATTTATATCTAGGTTGTTGCGTAGCTAGTTAATATTATAGGAAAGATAGGAATTATACTATTAACTAGGACTAAAAGATTTGAATTAAGATAACTGATTAGGTTGTTGCGGTTTCATATGTTTGGACAGTTATGTTCGATTTTTTAGTTTAAAGAAAAAAAATGATGGTCAGGTGCATAATTGGCCTAACCAAACCAGGCCAAACCGAACGTGCTCACTCGTATGCCAACCTACTTGTGCTTGGGGAGAAAGTTCATCCTAATTGAGTTACTCTTTCTTTTACAACAAATTATACCATCTACCCCTGCTGCTTGGGGCGCAAGCTCCCTCTCCATAAATCCCTCTTCATTCCTCACCACTCTCCATTCCTCTTCTTTTTAACCAAGCACGCCGCCACTACCATAACCACCACTAACACGCCTCAATCCAACCACGCCCCAGTGCAAATTTTGTCATGCGTTGTTTTCCGATACGGGAGTAGGGGAGGAGGCTGCAAGAGCCCATCAAATTTTTTGCATTGAATCCGAGTTCCGACAAGTATGGGGGTGGATGAGAGCAACACCAGACATCTTAGATGCTTTAGCAGACTCGGCCAAGAGCTTAACAATAATCAAGATTAATCTGATGGTTATTACAAGAAAAATAACTCTGGTTCTACTTTCGGGTCTACTCCTTGTTATAATAAGCAACCCTACATCTTTGTTAGTTATATTTGTTCTGTTGTTTGTCTTTGTTTTCTGCTAGAAATTTTCTAGATATATTAGATTTTCTGTTAGATGTTTACTGGATCTGTTAGATGTTTGCTGGATCGGTTTAATTCTCAATAAAAAATAGAGAGAATGGGTGATTTTTGTCTGTTGAGTTGATTTAATAATTTTTCTCTCTAATAGATAACAAATCAAATATTGACATAGAGCCTTTTGGTCTGATTGATCAAGTTTCGGATTGTTCAAGTTAATTTTTTAAACATAATGAGAATTTTTGTCTGATTGATCAAGTTTAGGATTGTTAAGTTGATTTAATTTTTTTAAACATAATGAAAATTTTCGGATCTGTTTAGTTGATTTAATTTTTTTTTCTCTAATAGATAACAAATCAAATATTGACATAGATCCTTTTGGTCTGATAGATCAAGTTTAGGATTGTTCTAGTTAATTTTTTTAAACAAAAAGGGAATTTTGGTCTGATTGATATAGTTTAGGATTGTTACAACTTGAAAAACTATGTTTGAGAAATTTAGAGAAGTCCATTGTTGTGGTTGGAAAATAAAATTTCTTTATACCTAGGTTGTTACGTAGCCAGTTAAAATTATTAGAAACATAGGAATTATACTAATAACTAGGACTAAAAGATTTGAATTTAGAAACAGATTAGGTTGTTGCGGTTCCATATGTTTGGACAGTTATGTTCGATTTTTAAGTTTAGAGAACAAACAAATAATGGTCAGGTGCATAATTGGCCTAACCAAACCAGGCCAAACCGAACGTGCTCACTCGTATGCCTACCTGCTTGTGATTGGGGAGGAAGTCTACCCTAATTGAGTTAGCCTTTATTTTACAACAAATTACACCATCTACCCCTGCTGCTTGGGGTGCAAGCTCCCTCTCCATAAATCCCTCTCCATTCCTCATCCCTCTCCATTCTCTTCTTTTTAACCAAGCACGTCGCCACTACCATCACCACCAATAACACGTCCTAGTTCCACCACGTCCCAGTGCAAATTTTATTACGCGTTGTTTCCCGACATGGAGGGAGGCGAGGAGGCTGCAAGAGTCCATCAAATTTTATGCATTGAATCCGAGTTTCGACGAGTATGGGGACGGGTGAGAGCAACACCAGGTATCTTAGATGCTTTAGCAGACTCGACTGAGACCTTAACAATAATCAAGGATGATCTGATGGTTATCACAAGAAGAATGACTCTGGTTCTACTTCCGGGTGTACTCCTTGTTATAAGAAGCAACCCGACATCTTTGTTAGTTATATTTGTTCTATTGTTTGTGTCTTTGTTTTCTGTTAGATATTTGCTGGATATGTTATATTTTATGTTAGATGTTTACTGGATCTGTTGGATGTTTGCTGGATCGGTGTAATTCTCAATAAAAAATAGAGAAAATGGGTGATTTTTTTTTCTGTTGAGTTGATTTAATAATTTCTCTCTCTAATAGGTAACAAATCAAATATTATCATAGAGCCTTTTGGTCTGATTGATAAAAATTAGGTTTGTTCCAGTAAATTTTTTAAACAAAATAGGATTTTAGTCTGATTGATCAAGTTGAGAATTGTTACAACTTGAAAAACTATGTTTGAGAAATTTAGAGAGGTCCATTATTGTGGATGGAAAATAAAATTTCTTTATATCTAGGTTGTGGCGTAGTTAGTTAATATTATAGGAAAGATAGGAATTATACTATTAACTAGGACTAAAAGATTTGAATTAAGATAACTGATTAGGTTGTTGCGGTTTTACATGTTTGGACAGTTATGTTCGATTTTTTAGTTTAAAGAAAAAAAATGATGGTCAGGTGCATAATTGGCCTAACCAAACCAGGCCAAACCGAACGTGCTCACTCGTATGCCAACCTGCTTGTTCTTGGGGAGAAAGTTCATCCTAATTGAGTTACTCTTTCTTTTACAACAAATTATACCATCTACCCCTGCTGCTTGGGGCGCAAGCTCCCTCTCCATAAATCCCTCTACATTCCACATCACTCTCCATTCCTCTTCTTTTTAACCAAGCACGCCTCCACTACCATAACCACCACTAACACGCCCCAGTCCAACCACGCCCCAGTGCAAATTTTGTCAAGCGTTGTTTTCCGATACGGGAGTAGGCGAGGAGGCTGCAAAAGCCCATCAAATTTTTTGCATTGAATCCGAGTTCCGACGAGTATGGGGTGGATGAGAGCAACACCAGACATCTTAGATGCTTTAGCAGACTCGGCCAAGAGCTTAACAATAATCAAGATTAATCTGATGGTTATACAAGAAAAATGACTCTGTTCTACTTTCGGGTCTACTCCTTGTTATAATGTGCAACCCTACATCTTTGTTAGTTATATTTGTTCTATAGTTTGTCTTTGTTTTCTGCTAGAAATTTTCTAGATATATTAGATTTTCTGTTAGATGTTTACTGGATCTGTTAAATGTTTGCTGGATCGGTGTAATTCTAAATAAAAAAATAGCGAGAATGGGTGATTTTTTTCTGTTGAGTTGATTTAATAATTTCTCTCTCTAATAGATAACAAATCAAATATTGACATAGAGCCTTTTGGTTTGATTGATCAAGTTTCGGATTGTTCAAGTTAATTTTTTAAACATAATGAGAATTTTGGTCGGATAGATCAAGTTTAGGATTGTTACAACTTGAAAAACTATATTTGAGAAATTTAGAGAGGTTCATTGTTGTGGATGGAAAATAAAATTTCTTTATATCTTGATAGTTGCTTAGCCAGGTAATATTATAGGAAACATAGGAATTATACTATTAATTGGGACTAAAAGATTTAAATTAAGATGACAAATTTGGTTGTTACTGTTCCATATGTTTGGACAGTTATGTTTAATTTTTAAGTTTAAAGAACAAAAAAATGATGGTCAGATGCATAATTGGCCTAATCAAACCAGGCCAAACCGAACGTGCTCACTCGTATGCCTACCTGCTTATGCTTAGGGCAGAAGTCTGCCCTAATTGAGTTACCCTTTCTTTTACAATAAATTACAGACTCTACCCCTGCTGCTTGGGGCGCAAACTCCCTCTCCATTCCTCATCCCTCTCCATTCCTCTTCTTTTTAACCAAGCACATCGCCACTACCATCACCACCACTAACACGACCCAGTTCAACCACGCCCCTGTACAAATTTTGTCACGCATTGTTTCTCGACACGGAGGGAGGCGAGGAGGCTTTTAGAGCCCATCAAATTTTATGCATTGAATCCGAGTTACAACGAGTATGGGGATGGATGAGAGCAACACTAGGTATCTTAGATGCTTTAGCAAACTCGGCCGAGAGCTTAACAAAAATCAAGAATGATCTTATGGTTATCACAAGAAGAATAACTTTGGTTCTACTTCTGGGTCTACTCATTGTTATTACGAGCAACCCGACATCTTTGTTAGTTAAATTTGTTTTCTTGTTTTTTGTTGTTTGTGTCTTTGTTTTCTTGTCTTTGTTCTCTGTTGAGTTGATTTAATAATTTTTCTCTAATAGATAACAAATCAAATATTAACATAGATTCTTTTGGTCTGATTGATCAAGTTTAGGATTGTTCCAGTTAATTTCTTAAACATAATGGGAATTTTGGTCTGATTGATCTAGTTTAGGATTGTTAAAACTTGAAAAACTATGTTTGAGAAATTTAGAGAAGTCCATTATTGTGGATGGAAAGTAAAATTTCTTTATACCCAGATTGTTGCGTAGCCAATTAAAATTATAGGAAACATAGGAATTATACTATTAACTAGGACAAAAATTTGAATTTAGAAAACCAATTAGGTTGTTGTGGTTCCATATGTTTGGACAGTTATGTTCAATTTTTAAGTTTAAAGAAAAAAAAAATGATGGTTAGGTGCATAATTAGCCTAACCAAACCAGACCAAACCGAACGTGCTCACTCGTATGCCTACCTGCTTATGCTTGGGGAGGAAGTCTGCCCTAATTGAGTTACCCTTTCTTCTACAACAAATTACACACTCTACCCCTGCTGTTTGGAGCGCAAGCTCCCTCTCCAATCCTCATCCCTCTCCATTCATCTTCTTTTTAACCAAGCACGCCGCCACTACCATCACCGCCACTAACACGGCCCAGTTCCACCACGCCCCAGTACAAATTTGTCACACGTTGTTTCTCGACACGGAGGGAGGCGAGGAGGCTTTAAGAGGCCATCAAATTTTATGAATTGAATCCGAGTTCCAACGAGTATGGGCATGTATGAGAGCAACACCAGGCATCTTAGATGCTTTAGCAAACTCGGTCGAGAGCTTAACAAACATCAAGGATAATCTTATGGTTATCACAAGAAGAATAACTCTGGTTCTAGTTCCGGGTCTACTCCTTGTTATAACGAGCAACCCGACATCTTTGTTAGTTATATTTGTTTTGTTGTTTTTTTTTGTTTGTGTCTTTGTTTTCTGTTAGATATTTGCTGGATATGTTAGATTTTCTATTAGATCTTTGCTGGATCGGCGTAATTCTCAATAAAAAATAGAGAGAATGGGTGATTTTTCTTAGTTGAGTTGATTTAATATATTTTTTCTAATAGATAACAAATCAAATATTAACATAGATCCTTTTGGTCTAATTGATCAAGTTTAGGATTGTCCAGTTAATTTTTTAAACATAATAGGAAGTTTAGTCTAATTGATCTAGTTTAGGATTGTTACAACTTGAAAAACTATGTTTGAGAAATTTAGAGAAGTCCACTGTTGTGGATGAAAAATAAAATTTCTTTATACCTAGGTTGTTGCGTAGCCAATTAAAATTATAGGAAACATAGGAATTATACTATTAACTAGGACTAAAAGATTTGAATTTAGAATACGGATTAGGTTGTTGCGGTTCCATATGTTTGAAAAGCTATGTTCAATTTTTAAGTTTAGAGAACAAAAAAATAATGGTCAGGTGCATAATTGGCCTAATTCCAAACCATGCCATACCGAACGTGCTAACTCGTATGTCTACCTGCTTGTGCTTAGGGAGTAAATCTGCCATAATTGAGTTACCTTTTATTTTACAACAAATTACACCCTCTACCCCTGTTGCTTAGGGATCAAGCTCCCTCTCCATAAATCCCTCTCCATTCCTCATCCCTCTCCATTCCTCTTCTTTTTAACCAAGCACGCCGCCACTACCATCACCACCACTAGACCAAATGTCCATTGTTCTCTTATATAAATAGACGTATTATAATAAAACAAAGATAAGATTGGCATTGCTTCTTTTGGTTGCTTGGGGTTGCTAAAGAAGTCCCAACCAGTGTTTTAAAAACTTTGAATATGTTAGATTTTATGTTAGATGTTTGCTGGATTTGTTAGATATTTGCGGGATCGATGTAATTCTTAATAAAAAAAATATAGAGAATGGATGGCTTTTTCTTTGTTGAGTTGATTTAATATTTTTTTCTCTAATAGATAACAAATCAAATATTGACATAGAGCCTTTTGGTCTAGTTGATCAAGTTTAGGATTGTTCTAGTTAATTTTTTAAACATAATGGGAATTTTGGTCTGATTGATCAAGTTTAGGATTGTAACAACTTGAAAAACTATGTTTGAGAAATTTAAAGAGGTTCATTATTGTGGATGGAAAATAAATTTTTTTATATCTAGGTTGTTGCATAGCCAGTTAATATTATAAGAAACATAAGAATTATAATTTTAACTGGGACTAAAAGATTTGAATTAAGATGACAGATTAGGTTGTTGCGGTTCCATATATTTGGACAGTTATGTTCGATTTTTAAGTTTAGAGGAAAAAAAATTAATGGTCAGGTTCATAATTGGCCTAACCAAACCAGGCCAAACCGAACGTCCTCACTCGTATGCCTACCTACTTGTGCTTGGGGAAGAAGTCTGCCCTAATTGAGTTACCCTTTCTTTTACAACAAATTATACCCTCTACCCATGCTTCTTGGGGCGCAAGCTCCCTCTCCATCAATCCCTCTCCATTCCTCTTCTTTTTAGCCAAACACACCGCTACTACCATCACCACCACTACCATGCCCCAGTTCAACCATACCCTAGTGCAAATTTTGTCACGCGTTATTTTCCGACACGGAGGGAGGCGAGGAGCTGCAAGAGCCCATCAAATTTTGTGCATTGAATCCGAGTTCCGACGAGTATGGGGATGGATGAGAGCAACACCAGGCATCTTAGATGCTTTAGTAGACTCGGTCGAGAGCTTAACAACAATCAAGGATGATCTGATGGTTATCACAAGAAGAATGACTCTGGTTCTACTTCTGGGTCCACTCCTTGTTATAACGAGCATCCCGACATCTTTATTAGTTATATTTGTTCTATTGTTTTATGTTGTTTGTGTCTTTATTTTATGTTAGATATTTGCTGGATATGTTAGATTTTCTATTAGATGTTTGTTGGATCTGTTAGATGTTTGCTGGATTGGTGTAATTCTCAATAAAAAATGAGAGAATGGGTGATTTTTCTCTTTTGAGTTGAATTAATAATTTTCTCCCTTATAAATAACAAATCAAATATTGACATAGAGCCTTTTGGTCTGATTGATCAAGTTTAGGATTGTTCCAGTTAATTTTTTAAACATAATGGAAATTTTGGTATAATTGATTAAGTTTAGGATTGTTACAACTTGAAAAACTAGGTTTGAGAAATTTACAGAGGTCCATTGTTGTAGATGGAAAATAAAATTCTTTATATCTAGGTTGTTGCGTAGCCAGTTAATATGATAGAAAACATAAGAATTATACTATAAACTGGGACTAAAAGTTTTGAATTAAAATAACCGATTAGGTTATTGCGGTTCCATATGTTTGGATAGTTATGTTTGATTTTTAAGTTTAGAGAACAAAAAATTGATGGTCATGTGCATAATTGGCCTAACCAAATCAAGCCAAACTGAACGTCCTCACTCGTATGCCTACCTGCTTGTGCTTGTGGAGGAAGTCTGTCCTAATTGCGTTACCCTTACTTTTACAACAAATTACACCCTCTACCCCTGCTACTTGTGGCGCAAGCTCCCTCTCCATAAATCCCTCTCTATTCCTCCTCTTTTTAACCAAGCACGCCGCCAGTACCATCACCACCACTAACACGCCCCAGTTCCACCATGCCCCAGTGAAAATTTTGTCACACGTTGTTTCCCGACGCGGAGGGAGACGTGGAGGCTGCAAAAGCCCTTCAAATTTTGTGCATTGAATCCGAGTTCCGACGGGTATGGGGATGGATGAGAGCAACACCAAGCATCTTAGATGCTTTAGTAGACTCGGTCGATAGCTGAACAACAATCAAGGATGATCTTATGGTTATCACAAGAAAAATGACTCTGGTTCTACTTTCGGGTCTACTCCTTGTTATAACGAGCAACCCGACATCATTGTTTGTTATATTTGTTCCGTTATTTTTGTTGTTTGTGTCTTTATTTTCTGTTATATATTGCTGGATATGTTAGATTTTTTGTTAGATGTTTGTTGGATGTATTAGATGTTTAATGAATCGGTGTAATTCTCAAGGAAAATAGAGAGAATGGGTAATTTTTGTCTGTTTAGTTGATTTAATAATTTTTCTCTCTAATAGATAATAAATCAAATATTGACATAGAGCCTTTTGGTCTGATTGATTAAGTTTAGGATTATTCCAGTTAATTTTTTAAACGTAATGGGAATTTTGGTCTAATTGTTCAAGTTTAGGTTGTTACAACTTGAAAACCTATGTTTGAAAAATTTAGAGAGCTCCATTGTTATGGATGGAAAATAAAATTTTATTTATATCGAGGTTGTTGCGTAGCCAGTTAATTTTATAGAAAACATAAGAATTATATTATTAACTGGGACTAAAAGATTGGAATTAAGATGACAGATTAGGTTGTTGTGGTTCCATATGTTTGGATAGTTATGTTCAATTTTTAAGTTTAGAGATCAAAAAAATGATGGTCAGGTGCATAATTGGCCTAACCAAACTCACTCGTGTGCCTACATGCTTGTGTTTGGGGTGGAAGTCAGCCCTAATTGAGTTACCCATTCTTTTATAATAAATTACACCCTCTACCCCTGTTGCTTGGGGCACAAGCTCCCTCTCCATAAATCCCTCTCCATTCCTCATTTCTCTCAATTCCTCTTCTTTTTTAACCAAGCACGCCGCCATTACCATCACTACCACTAACATGCCCCAGTTCTAGCACGCCCCAGTGCAAATTTTGCCACGCGCTGTTTCCCGACACGGAGGGAGGCGAGTAGGCAGCAAGAGCCCATTAAATTTTGTGCATTGAATCCGAGTTCCGACGAGTATGGGGATGGATGAGAGCAACACCAAGCATCTTAGATGCTTTAGTAGACTCGGCCGAGAGCTTAACAACAATCAAGGATGATCTGATGGTTATCACAAGAAGAATGACTCTGGTTCTACTTCTGGGTCTACTCCTTGTTATAACGAGCATCCCGACATCTTTATTAATTGTATTTGTTTTGTTGTTTTATGTTGTTTGTGTCTTTATTTTATGTTAGATATTTGCTGGATATGTTACATTTTCTATTAGATGTTTGTTGGATCTGTCAGATGTTTGCTGGATTGGTGTAATTCTCAATAAAAAATTGAGAGAATGGGTGATTTTTCTCTGCTGAGTTGAATTACTAATTTTCTCCCTTATAAATAACAAATCAAATATTGACATAGAGCATTTTGGTCTGATTGATCAAATTTAGGATTGTTCCAGTTGATTTTTTAAACATAATAAAAATTTTGGTATAATTGATTAAGTTTAGGATTGTTACAACTTGAAAAACTATGTTTGAGAAATTTACAGAGGTCCATTGTTGTAGATGGAAAATAAAATTCTTTATATCTAGGTTGTAGGGTAGCCAGTTAATATGATAGGAAACATAAGAATTATACTATAAATTGGGACTAAAAGATTTGAATTAAGATAACCAATTAGGTTATTACGGTTCCATATGTTTGGAGAGTTATGTTCGATTTTTAAGTTTAGAGAACAAAAAATTGATGGTCATGTGCATAATTGGCCTAACCAAATCAAGCCAAACTGAACGTCCTCACTCGTATGCCTACCAGCTTGTGCTTAGGGAGGAAGTTTGTCCTAATTGCGTTACCCTTACTTTTACAACAAATTACACCCTCTACCCCTGCTACTTGGGGCGCAAGCTCCCTCTCCATAAATCCCTCTCCATTCCTCTTCTTTTTAACCAAGCACGCCGCCAGTACCATCACCACCACTAACACGCCCCAATTCCACCTTGCCCCAGTGAAAATTTTGTCACACGTTGTTTCCCGACGCGGAGGGAGATGTGGAGGTTGCAAGAGCCCATCAAATTTTGTGCGTTGAATCCGAGTTCCGACGAGTATGGGGATGGATGAGAGCAACACCAAGCATCTTAAATGCTTTAGCAGACTCGGCCGATAGCTTGACAACAATCAAGGATGATCTTATGGTTATCACAAGAAAAATGACTCTGGTTCTACTTTCGGGTCTACTCCTTGTTATAACGAGCAACCTGACATCATTGTTAGTTATATTTATTCCGTTAATTTTGTTGTTTGTGTCTTTATTTTTTGTTATGTATTTGCTGGATATGTTAGATTTTCTATTAGATGTTTGCTGGATCTATAAGATATTTAATGGATCGGTGTAATTCTCAATAAAAAAAATAGAGAGAATGGGTGATTTTTGTCTGTTTAGTTGATTTAATAATTTTTCTCTTTAATAGATAATAAATCAAATATTGACATAGAGCCTTTTGGTCTGATTGATTAAGTTTAGGATTATTCCAGTTAATTTTTTAAACGTAATGGGAATTTTGGTCTAATTGATCAAGTTTAGGTTGTTACAACTTCAAAAACTATGTTTGAAAAATTTAGATAGCTCCATTGTTATGGATGGAAAATAAAATTTTATTTATAACGAGGTTGTTGCGTAGCCAGTTAATTTTATAGAAAACATAAGAATTATATTATTAACTGGGACTAAAAGATTGGAATTAAGATGACAGATTAGGTTGTTGTGGTTCCATATGTTTGGACAGTTATGTTCAATTTTTAAGTTTAGAGATTAAAAAAATGATGGTCAGGTGCATAATTGGCCTAACTAAACTCACTCGTGTGCCTACATGCTTGTGTTTGGGGAGGAAGTCGGCCCTAATTGAGTTACCCTTTCTTTCACAATAAATTACACCCTCTACCCCTGTTGCTTGGGGCGCAAGCTCCCTCTCCATAAATCCCTCTCCATTCCTCATTTCTCTCAATTCCTCTTCTTTTTTAACCAAGCACGCCGCCATTACCATCACTACCACTAACATGCCCCAGTTCCAGCACGCCCCAGTGCAAATTTTGCCACGCGTTGTTTCTCGACACGGATGGAGGCGAGTAGGCAGCAAGAGCCCATTAAATTTTGTGCATTGAATCCGAGTTTCGACGAGTGAGTATAGGGACGGATGAAAGCAACACCAGGCATCTTAGATACTTTAGCAGAGTCGGTCGAAAGCTTAACAACAATCAAGGATGATCTTATGTTTATCACAAGAATAATGACTCTGATTATACTTCCGGGTCTACTCCTTGTTATTACGAGCAACCCGACATCTTTGTTAGTTATATTTGTTCTATTATTTTCTGTTGTTTGTGTCTTTGTTTTCTGTTAAATATTTGCTGGATATGTTTGATTTTTTTTTATGATTGCTGGATCTGTTAGATGTTTGCTGGATTGGTGTAATTCTCAATAAAAAATAGAGAGAATTGGTGATTTTTTTCCTATCGAGTTGATTTAATAATTTCTCTCTCTAATAGATAACAAATCAAATATTGACATAGAGCCTTTTGGTCTGATTGATCAAGTTTAGGATTGTTCCAGTTAATTTTATAAACATAATGGAAATTTTGGTCTGATTGATCAAGTTTAGGATTGTTACAACTTGAAAAACTTTGTTTGAGAAATTAAGAGTGGTCCATTGTTATGGATGGAAAATAAAAAAAATTTATATCTAGGTTGTTGCGTAGCCTGTTAATATTATTGGGAACATAAGGATTTTACTATTAAATGGGAATAAAATATTTGAATTAAGATGACAGATTAGGTTGTTGAGGTTCCATATTTTTGGACAATTATGTTCGATTTTTAAGTTTAGAGAACAAAAAAAAATGACGGTCGTGTGCATAATTCGCCTAACCAAACCCGGCCAAACCGAACGTGCTCACTCGTATGCCTACCTGCTTGTGCTTGGGGAGGAAGTCTGCCCTAATTGAGTTACCCTTTATTCTATAATAAATTACACCATCTACCCTTGTTGCTTGGGGCGCAAGCTCCCTCTCCATAAATCCTTCTCCATTCCTCTTCTTTTTAACTAAACATGCCGCCTCTACCATAACCACCACTAAAACGTCCTAGTTCTGCCACGTCCCACTGCAAATTTTGTCACGCGTTGTTTACCGACACGGAGGGAGGCGAGAAGGCTGCAAGAGCCCATTAAATTTTGTGCATTGAATTCGAGTTTCGACGAGTATGGGGATAGATGGGAGCAATACTAGGCATCTTATGTGCTTTAGCAGACTCGATCAAAAGCTTAACAATAATCAAAGGTGATCTGATAGTTATCACAAGAAGAATGACTCTGGTTCTACTTCCGGGTCTACTCCTTGTTATAACGAGCAACCCGACATTTTTTTAGTTATATTTGTTCTGTTGTTTTCTCTTGTTTGTGTCTTTGTTATCTCTTAGATATTTGATAGATATGTTAGATTTTTTGTTAGATGTTTGCTGGATCTGTTGGATGTTTGATGGATCGGTGTAATTCTCAATGAAAAATAGAGAGAATGAGTGATGTTTCTCTGTTGAGTTGATTTAATAATTTTTCTCTCTAATAGACCACAAATCAAATATTGACATAGAGCATTTTGGTCTGATTGATCAATTTTAGGATTTTTCCAGTTAATTTTTTAAACAAAATAGGATTTTGGTCTGATTGATCAAGTTTAGGATTGTTACAACTTGAAAAAACTATGTTTGAGAAATTTAGAGAGGTCCATTGTTGTTGATGGAAAATAAAACTTTTTTATATCTAGGTTGTTGCGTAGCTAGTTAATATTATAGGAAACATAAGAATTATACTATTAACTGAGACTAAAAGATTTGAATTAAGATAACTGATTTGGTTGTTGCGGTTTTATATGTTTGGACTGTTATGTTGGATTTTTAAGTTTAGAGAACGAAAAATTAATGGTCAGGTGCATAATTGGACTAACCAAACTAAGCCAAACCGAACGTGCTCACTCGTATGCCTACCTGCTTGTGCATGGAGAGAAAGTTTGCTCAAATTGAGTTACCCTTTCTTTTACAACAAATTACACCCTTTACCACTGCTGCTTGGGGCATAAGCTCCCTCTCCATAAATCCCTCTCCATTCCTCTTCTTTTAAACTAAGCACGCCGCCACTACCATCACCACCACTAATACGCCCAGTTCCACCATGCCCTAGTACAAATTTTGTCACGCGTTATTTCCCGACACGGAGAGAAGAGAGGAGGCTGCAAGAGCCCATCAAATTTTGTGCATTGAATCTGAGTTCCGACGAGTATGGGGATGGATGAGAGCAACACCAGGCATCTTAGAAGCTTTAGCAGACTCGGCCGAGAGATTAACAACAATCAAGGATAATCTGATGGTTATCACAAGAATTTATGACTCTGGTTCTACTTCCAGGTCTACTCCTTGTTATAACGAGCAACTCGACATCTTTGTTAGTTATATTTGTTCTGTTATTTTTTGTTGTTTGGCTCTTTGTTTTCTGTTAGATATTTGCTAGATATGTTAGATTTTCTATTAGACGTTTGCTCGATCAATGTAATTCTCAATAAAAAATAGAGAGAAAGGGTGATTTTTCTCTGTTGAGTTGATTTAAAAAAATCTCGCTAATAGATAACAAATCAAATATTGACATAAAGCCTTTTGGTCTGATTGGCCAAGTTTAGAATTATTTCAGTTAATTTTTTAAACATAATGGAAATTTTGGTTTGATTGATCAAGTTTAGGATTGTTACAACTTGAAAAACTATGTTTGAGAAATTTAGAGAGGTTTATTGTTGTGGATGGAAAATAAAATTTCTTTATATCTAGGTTGTTTCGTAGCCAGATAATATTATAGAAAACATAAGAATTATACTATTAACTGGGACTAAAAGATTTGAATTAAGATGACAGATTAGGTTGTTGCGGCTCCATATTTTTGGACAATTATGTTCGATTTTTAAGTTTAGAGAACAAAAAAATGACGGTCGTGTGCATAATTGGCCTAACCAAACCAGGCCAAACCGAACGTGCTCACTCGTATGCCTACCTGCTTGTGCTTGGGGAGGAAGTCTGCCCTAATTGAGTTACCCTTTATTTTACAATAAATTACACCATCTACCCTTGTTGCTTGGGGCGCAAGCTCCCTCTCCATAAATCCCTCTCCATTCCTTATCCCTCTCCATTCCTCTTCTTTGCATGTCGCCACTACCATCACCACGACTAACACGCCCCAGTTCCACCATGCCTCAGTGCAAATTTTGTCACAAGTTATTTTCTGACACGGAGGGAGGCGAGGAGGCTGCAAGAGCCAATCAAATTTTGTGCATTGAATTCGAGTTTCGACGAGTATGGGGATAGATGAGAGCAACACCAGGCATCTTAGATGCTTTAGCAGACTTGGCCGAGAGCTTAACAACAATCAAGGATAATCTGATGGTTATCACAAGAAGAATGACTCTGGTTCTACTTCGGGGTCTACTCTTTGTTACAACGAGCAACCCGACACCTTTGTTAGTTATATTTGTTCTGTTATTTTTTGTTGTTTGTGTCTTTGTTTTCTGTTAGCTATTTGCTGGATATGTTAGATTTTATGTTAGATGTTTGCTGGATATGTTAGATGTTGGTTGGATCGGTGTAATTCTCAATAAAAAATAGAGAGAATGGGTGATTTTTCTCTGTTGAGTTGATTTAATAATTTTTCTCTCTAATAGATAAAAAATTAAATATTGATATAGAGCCTTTTTGTCTGATTGATCAAGTTTAGGATTGTTCCAATTAATTTTTTGAACATAATAAGAATTTTGGTCTAATTGATCAAGTTTAGGATTGTTACAACTTGAAAAACTATGTTTGAGAAATTTAGAGAGGTCCATTGTTGTGGATGGAAAATAATTTTTTTTTATATCTAGGTTGTTGGGTAGCCAGTTAATATTATAGGAAACACAGGAATTATACTTTTAACTGGGACTAAAAGATTTGAATTAAGATGACAAATTAGATTGTTGCAGTTCCATATGTTTGGACAGTTATGTTCGATTTTTTAGTTTATAGAACAAAAAAATGATGTCCAGGTGCATAATTTGCCTAACCAAACTAAGCCAAACCGAACGTGCTCACTCGTATGCCTATCTGCTTGTGCTTGGGGAGGAAATCTGCCCTAATTGAGTTACCCATTCTTTTACAAAAAATTACACCCTCTACACCTGCTGCTTGGGGCGCACGCTCTCTCTCTATAAATCCCTCTCCATTCCTCATTTCTCTCCATTCCTCTTCTTTTTAACCAAGCACGCCACCACTACCATCACATACTTTAACATGCCCCAGTTCCATCACGCCCCAGTGCAAATTTAATCACGTGTTGTTTCCCGACGCGGAGGGAGGCGAGGAGGCTGCAAGAGCCCATCAAATTTTGTGCATTAAATCCGAGTTCCGACGAGTATGGGGATGGAAGAGAGGAACACCAGGCATTTTAGAAGCTTTACCAGACTCGACCGAGAGCTTAACAACAATCAAAGATGATCTGATGGTTATCACAAGAAGAATGACTCTAGTTCTACTTTTGGGTCTACTCCTTGTTATAACGAGCAACCCGACATCTTTGTTAGTTATATTTGTTCTGTTGTTTTCTTTTGTTTGTGTCTTTATTTTTTGTTAGATATTTCCTGGATATGTTAGATTTTTTGTTAGATGTTTGCTAGGCCTTTAGAAGTTTGCTGGATCAGTGTAATTCTCAATAAAAAATAGAGAGAATGTGTGATTTTTCTCGGTTGAGTTGATTTAGTATTTTTCTCTCTCTAATAGATAACAAATCAAATATTGACCTAGAGCCTTTTGGTCTGATTGATCAAGTTTAGGATTGTTCCAGTTAATTTTTTTAAACTTAATGGAAATTTTAGTCTGATTGATCAAGTTTAGGATTGTTACAACTTGAAAAACTATGTTTGCGAAATTTAGAGCGGTCCATTATTGTAGATGAAAAATAAAATTTCTTTATATCTAGGTTGTTGCGTAGCAGTTAATATTATAGGAAACATAGGAATTATATTATTAACTAGGACAAAAATATTTGAGTTATGATGACAGATTAGGTTGTTGCGGTTCTATATGTTTGGACAATTGTGTTCGATTTTTAAGTTTAGAGAACAAAAAAATGATGGCCAGGTGCATAATTGGCCAAACCAAACTAGGACATACCGAACGTTCTCACTTGTATGCCTATCTACTTGTGCTTGGGGAGGAAATCTGCCCTAATTGAGTTGAATTTCTTTTACAACAAAATATACCCTCTAACCTTGCTGCTTGGGGCGCAAGCTCCCTCTCTATAAATCCCTCTCCATTCCTCACCCCTCTCCATTCCTCTTCTTTTTAACCAAGCACGCTGCCACTACCATCACCACCATTAACACGCCGTAGTTCCACCACACCTTAGTGCAAATTTTGTCCCGCGTTGTTTCCCGACACGGGGGGAGGAGAGGAGGCTGCAAGAGCCCATCAAAAATTTTGTATTGAATCTGAGTTCCGACGAGTATGGGGATGGATGGGTGCAAAACCAGGCATCTTAGATGCTTTAGCAGACTCGGCCGCGAGCTTAACAAAAATCAAGGATGATCTGATGGTTATCACAAGAAGAATGACTATGGTTCTACTTCCGGGTTTACTCCTTGTTATAACGAGCAACTCGAAATCTTTGTTAGTTATATTTGTTCTGTTGTTTTATGTTGTTTGTGTCTTTGTTTTCTGTTAGATATTTGCTGGATATGTTAGATTTTCTGTTAGATGTTTGTTGGATCTGTTAGATGTTTGTTGGATCAATGTAATTCTTAATAAAAAATAGAGAGAATGGGTAATTTTTCTTTGTTGAGTTGATTTAATAATTTCTCTCTCTAATAGATAACAAATCAAATATTGACATAGAGCCTTTTGGTCTGATTAATCAAGTTTTGGATTGTTCTAGTTAATTTTTTAAATATAATGGGAATTTTGGTCTGATTAATCAAGTTTAGGATTGTTACAACTTAAAAAACTATGTTTGAGAAATTTAGAGAGGTTCATTGTTGTGGATGGAAAATAATTTTTTTTTATATCTAGGTTGTTGCGTCGCCAGTTAATATTATAGGAAACATAAGAATTATAATATTAACTGGGACTAAAATATTTGAATTAAGATGACATATTAGGTTGTTGCGGTTCCATATGTTTGGACAGTTATGTTCAATTTTTAAGTTTAGAGAACAAAAAATTGATGATCAGGTGCATAATTGGCCTAACCAAACCAGGCCAAACTGAACGTGCTCACTCGTATGCCTACCTGCTTGTGCTTGGGCCGGGAGGAAGCCTGCCCTAATTGAGTTACTCTTTCTTTTACAATAAATTATACCCTCTACCCCTGCTTCTTGGGGCGCAAGCTCCCTCTCCATCAATCCCTCTCAATTCCTCTTCTTTTTAACCAAACACACCGCCACTACCATCACCACCACTACAATGCCCCAGTTCAACCACGCCCCAGTGCAAATTTTTTCACGCGTTGTTTCCCGACACGGAGGGAGGTGAGGAGGCTATAAGAGCCCATCAAATTTTGTGCATTGAATCCGAGTTCCGACGAGTATGGGGATGGATAAGAGCAACACCAGGCATCTTAGATGCTTTAATAGACTCGGCCGAGAGCTTAACAACAATCAAGGATGATCTGATGGTTATCACAAGAAGAATGACTCTGATTCTACTTCTGGGTCTACTCCTTGTTATAACGAGCAACCCGACATCTTTATTAGTTATATTTGTTCTATTGTTTTATGTTGTTTATGTCTTTATTTTATGTTAGATATTTGTCGGATATGTTAGATTTTCTATTAGATGTTTGTTGGATCTGTTAGATGTTTGCTGGATTGGTGTAATTCTTAATAAATAATTGAGAGAATGGGTGATTTTTCTCCGTTGAGTTGAATTAATAATTTTCTCTCTAATAGATAACAAATCAAATATTGACATAGAGCCTTTTGGTCTGATTGATCAAGTTTAGGATTGTTCTAGTTAATTTTTTAAATATAATGGAAATTTTGGTATAATTGATTAAGTTTAGGATTGTTACAACTTGAAAAACTATGTTTGAGAAATTTACAGAGGTCCATTGTTGTAGATGGAAAATAATTTTTTTTTATATCTAGGTTGTTGCGTAGCGAGTTAATATTATAGGAAATATAGGAATTATACTATAAAGTGGGACTAAAAGATTTAAATTAAGATGACAGATTAGGTTGTTGCGATTCCATATGTTTGGACAGTTATGTTCGATTTTTAAGTTTAGAGAACAAAAATATAATTGTTAGGTGCATAATTGGCCTAAAATAACCAGGCCAAACCGAACGTGCTCACTCGTATGCCTACCTGCTTGTGCTTGGGGAGGAAGTCTACCCTAATTGAGTTAACCTTTATTTTACAACAAATTACACCATCTACCCCTGCTGTTTAGGGCGCAAGCTCCCTCTCCATAAATCTCTCTCCATTTCTTATCCCTCTTCATTCTCTTCTTTTTAACCAAGCACGCCGCCACTTCCATCACCACCAATAACACATCCTAGTTCCACCACGTTCCAGTACAAAATTTGTCATGCGTTGTTTCCCGACATGGGGGGAGGCGAGAAGGCTACAAAAGCCCATCAATTTTGTCCCTTGAATCCGAGTTTCGACGAGTATGTGAATGGATGAGAGCAAGACCAGGCATCTTAGATGCTTTAGCAGACTCGACCGAGAAATTAACAATAATCAAGGATGATCTGATGGTTATCACAAGACGAATGAATCTGGTTCTACTTTCGGGTCTACTTCTTGTTATAACGAGCAACCCAAAATCTTTGTTAGTTATATTTGTTCTGTTGTTTTCTATTGTTTGTGTCTTTGTTTTCTGCTAGATATTTGCTTGATATGTTAGATTTTCTATTAGATATTTGCTGGATCTGTTGGATGTTTGCTGGATCGGTGTAATTCTCAATGAAAAATAGGGAGAATGGGTGATTTTCGTCTGTTGAGTTGATTTAATAATTTTTCTCCCTAATAGATAACAAATCAAATATTGACATAAAGCCTTTTGGTCTGATTGATCAAGTTTAGGATTGTTCGAGTTAATTTTTTAAACATAATGAGAATTTTGGTCTGATTGATCAAGTTTAGGATTGTTACAACTTGAAAAACTATATTTGAGAAATTTAGAGAAGTCCATTGTTGTGGATGGAAAATAAATTTTTTTTATATCTTGGTTGTTGCGTAGCCAGTTAATATTATAGAAAACATAGGAATTATATTATTAACTGGGACTAATAGATTTGAATTAAGATGACAGATTTGGTTGTTGCGGTTCCATATGTTTGGAGAGTTATGTTTAATTTTTAAGTTTAGAGAACAAAAAAATGATGGTCAGATACATAATTGGCCTAATCAAACCAGGACAAACCGAACGTGCTCACTCGTATGCCTACCTGCTTATGCTTGGGAAGGAAGTCTGCCCTAATTTAGTTAACCTTTCTTTTACAACAAATTACATACTCTACCCCTGCTGCTTGGGGCGCAAGCTCCCTCTCCATAAATCCCTCTCCATTCCTCTTCATTTTAACCAAGCACGCCACCACTACCATTACCACCCCTAATATGGCCCAGTTCCACCACGCCCAGTGCAAATTTTGTCACACGTTGTTTTGCGTCACTGAGGGAGGCGAAGAGGCTTTAAGAGCCCATCAAATTTTGTGCATTGAAACCGAGTTCCGGCCAGTATGGGGATGGATGAGAGCAACACCATGAATCTTAGATGCTTTAGCAAACTCGGCCAAGAGCTTAACAAAAATCAAGGATGACCTTATGGTTATCACAAGAAAAATAAGTCTGGTTCTACTTTTGGGTTTAATCCTAATTATAACAAGCAACCCGACATCTTTGTTAGTTATATTTGTTCTTTTATTTTTTGTTGTTTGTGTCTTTGTTTTCTGTTAGATTTTTGCTGGATATGTTATATTTTTTGTTAGATGTTTGCTGGATCTGTTAAATGTTTGCTGGATCGGTTTAATTCTCAATAAAAAAGATTTGTTATCTATTAGAGAGAATGAGTAATTTTTGTCTGTTTAGTTGATTTAATAATTTTTCTCTCTAATAGATAACAAATCAAATATTGACATAGAGCCTTTTGGTCTGATTGATCAAGTTTAGGATTGTTCCAGTTGATTTTTTAAACATAATGGGAATTTTGGTTTTATTGATCAAGTTTAGTATTGTTACAACTTGAAAAACTATGTTTGAGAAATTTAGAGAGGTTTATTGTTTTGAATGGAAAATAAAAAAAAATTATATCTAGGTTGTTGTGTAGCCAGTTCATATTATAGGAAACATAAGAATTATACTATTAACAGGAACAAAAAGATTTGAATTAAGATGATAGGTTAGGTTGTTGTGGTTCCATATGGTTGGACAATTATGTTCCATTATTAAGTTTAGAGGACAAAAAAATGATGGTCAGGTGCATAATTGGCCTATCCAAACCAGGCCAAACCGAACGTGCTCACTCGTATGTCTACCTAGTTGTTCATGGAGAGGAAGTATGCCCTAAATTAGTTACCCTTTTTTACAACAAATTACACCATCTACCCCTACTGCTTGGGGCGCAAGCTCCCTCTCCATAAATCCCTCTCCATTCCTCATCCCTCTCCATTCTCTTCTTTATAACCAAGCACGCCGCCACTACCATCACAACCAATAACACGTCCTAGTTCCACCACGTCCAAGTGAAAATTTGTCATGCGTTGTTTCCCGACACAGAGGGAGGCGAGGAGGCTGCAAGAGCCCATCAAATTTTGTGCATTGAATCTGAGTTTCGACGAGTATGGGGATGGATGAGAGCAACACTAGGCATCTTAGATGCTTTAGCAGACTTGACCGAGTCCTTAACAATAATCAAGGATGATCTGATGGTTATCACAAGAAGAATGACTCTGGTTCTACTTTCGGGTCTACTCCTTGTTATAACGAGCAACCCGACATATTTGTTAGTTATATTTGTTCTATTTTTTTCTGTTGTTTGTGTCTTTGTTTTCTGTTAGATATTTGCTAGATATGTTAGATTTTCTGTTAAATGTTTGCTGGATCTGTTGGATTTTTGCTAGATCGGTGTAATTCTCAATAAAAAATAGAGAGAATGGGTGATTTTTTTCTGTTGAGTTGATTTAATAATTTCTCTCTCTAATAGATAACAAATCAAATATTGACAAAGAGCCTTTTGGTCTGATAGATCAAGTTTAGGATTGTTCCAGTTATTTTTTTAAACAAAATAGGATTTTGGTCTGATTGATCAAGTTGAGAATTGTTACAACTTGAAAAACTATGTTTGAGAAATTTAGAGAAGTCCATTGTTGTGGATGGAAAATAAAATTTCTTTATATCTAGGTTGTTGTGTAGCTAGTTAATATTATAGGAAAGATAAAAATTATACCATTAACTGGGACTAAAAGATTTGATCATAAATCCCTCTTCATTCCTCTCCATAAATCTCTCTTCATTCCTCATTACTCTTCATTCCTCTCTTTTTTTACCAAGCACGCCGCCACTACCATAACCACCACTAACACGCCCCAGTCCAACTACGCCCCAGTGCAAATTTTGTCACGCGTTGTTTTCTGACACGGGAGTAGGCGAGGAGGCTGCAAGAGCCCATCAAATTTTTTGCATTGAATCCGAGTTCCGACGAGTATGGGGGTGGATGAGAGCAACACCCGACATCTTAGATTCTTTAGCAGACTCGGCCAAGAGCTTAACAATAATCAAGATTAATCTGATGGTTATCACAAGAAAAATGACTGGTTCTACTTTCGGGTCTACTCCTTGTTATAATGAGCAACCCTACATCTTTATTAGTTATATTTGTTCAGTTGTTTGTCTTTGTTTTCTGCTAGATATTTTCTAGATATATTAGATTTTCTGTTAGATGTTTACTGGATCTGTTAGATGTTTGCTGGATCGGTGTAATTCTCAATGAAAAATAGAGAGAATGGGTGATTTTTGTCTGTTGAGTTCATTTAATAATTTTTCTCTCTAATAGATAACAAATCAAATATTGACATAGAGCCTTTTGGTTTGATTGATAAAGTTTAGGATTGTTACAATTTGAAAAACTATATTTGAGAAATTTAGAGAGGTTCATTGTTGTGAATGGAAAATAAAATTTCTTTATATCTTGGTTGTTGCATAGCCAGGTAATATTATAGAAAAGATAGGAATTATACTATTAACTGGGACTAAAAGATTTGAATTAAGATGACAGATTAGGTTGTTGCAGTTCCATATGTTTGGACAGTTATGTTTAATTTTTAAGTTTAGAGAACAAAAAAATGATGGTCAGATACATAATTGGCCTAATCAAACCAGGCCAAACCGAACGTGCTCACTCGTATGCCTACCTGCTTATTCTTGGGGCAGAAGTCTGCCCTAATTAAGTTACCCTTTCTTTTACAATAAATTAAAGACTCTACCCCGGCTGCTTGGGGCGCAAGCTCCCTCTCCATAAATCCCTCTCCATTACCAAGCACGCCGCCACTACCATTACCACCACTAACATGGCCCAGTTCCACCAGGCCCCAGTGCAAATTTTGTTACGCGTTGTTTCCCGACACGGAGGGAGGCGAGAAGGCTTTAAGAGCCTATCAAATTTTGTGCATTATATCCGAGTTCCGACGAGTATGGGGATGGATGAGAGAAACACCATGCATCTTAGATGCTTTAGCAAACTCGGCCGAGAGTTTAACAAAAATCAAGGATGATCTTATGGTTATCACAAGAAGAATAACACTGGTTCTACTTTCGGGTCTACTCCTTGTTATAACGAGCAACCCGATATCTTTGTTAGTTATATTTGTTCTATTATTTTTTGTTGTTTGTGTCTTTGTTTTCTGTTAGATTTTTGCTGGATATGTTAGATTTTCTGTTAGATGTTTGCTGGATTCTCAATAAAAAAAGATTTGTTATCTATTAGAGAGAATGAGTAATTTTTGTCTGTTTAGTTGATTTAATAATTTTTCTCTCTAATAGATAACAAATCAAATATTGACATAGAGCCTTTTGGTCTGATTGATCAAGTTTAGGATTGTTCCAATTGATTTTTTAAACATAATGGGAATTTTGGTCTGATTGATCAAGTTTAGTATTGTTACAACTTGAAAAACTATGTTTGAGAAATTTATAGAGGTATATTGTTGTGGATGGAAAATAAAAAAAAATTATATCTAGGTTGTTGTGTAGCCAGGTCATATTATAAGAAACATAAGAATTATACTATTAACTGGGACAAAAAGATTTGAATTAAGATAATAGATTAGGTTGTTGTGGTTCCATTTGTTTGGACAGTTATGTTCGATTATTAAGTTTAGAGGACAAAAAAATGATGGTCAGGTGTATAATTGGCCTACCCAAACCAGGCCAAATAGAACGTGCTCACTCGTATGCCTACCTAGTTGTACTTGGGGAGGAAGTATGCCCTAAATTAGTTACCCTTTTTTTACAACAAATTACAACCTCTACCCCTGATGCTTAGGGCGCTAGCTCCTCTCCATAAATCGTTCTCCATTCCTTATCCCTCTCCATTCCTTGTCTTTTTAATCAATCACGCCGCCACTACCATCACCACCACTAACACGCCCCAGTTCCACCACGCCCCATTGCAAATTTTGTCATGCGTTGTTTCCCGACATGGAGGAAGGTAAGGAGGTTGCAAGAGCCCATCAAATTTTGTGCATTGAATCCGAGTTCTAACGAGTATGGGGATGGATGAGAGCAACACCAGGCATCTTAGATATCTTTGCAGACTCGGCCGAGATCTTAACAACAATCATGGATGATCGGATGGTTATCACAAGAAGAATGACTCTGGTTCTACTTCCTGGTCTACTTCTTGTTATAACGAGCAACCCAACATCTTTGTTAGTTATATTTATTTTGTTGTTTTCTGTTGTTTGTGTCTTTGTTTTCTGTTAGATATTTGTTGGATATGTTAGATTTTCTATTAGATGTTTGCTGGATCGGTGTAATTCTCAATAAAAAATAGAGAGAATGGGTAATTTTTCTTTGTTGAGTTGATTTAATAATTTTTTCTCTAATAGATAACAAATCAAATATTGACATAAATCAAATATTAACATATATAGTTTTTTCTCTAATAGATAACCTCTCTATTCCTCTTCTTTTTAACCAAGCACGCCGCCACTACCATCACCACCACTAATACGCCCAGTTCCACCACGCCCTAGTGCAAATTTTGTCATGCGTTGCTTCCCGACATGGAGAGAAAAGAGGAGGCTGCAAGAGCCCATCAAATTTTGTGCATTGAATTCGAGTTTCGACGAGTATGGAGATGGATGAGAGCAACACCAGGCATCTTAGATGTTTTAGCAGACTCGGCCAAGAGATTAATAATAATCAAGAATAATCTGATGGTTATCACAAGAATTTATGACTCTGGTTCTACTTCCGGGTCTACTCCTTGTTATAACTGTCACGCCCCGATCTCCCGCAGGCTATTTCGGCCGTTCCCGCTAGGCGGGAATCACCCTCGCCAGCGCTCCCGCGGAACGATCGCTTTGACCCATCCGGGCGTGATGCCGCACGAGCGTGAATAGCGCCCGTGCAAGGCCGTGATTCATTGGCTGGCGGTAAGAGTTCTAAGCCACAGAGTCGCACAGATTGTCCGAGTGCAGCGGAGTCATGAACGCATAGCGATTCGGTAACAGGTTCACGGAGTCGACAATATAGCGAAAGCATTGAAACACAAGTTGAAGTAAAGCAAGCTCTTTTATTGATATGAACATGTGTTATAGGCGACATATAGCCGAGATTACAAGTCGCTCAAGCCTCTCTCTCTGAAACATAAAGCGTGCCAAGTGGCTACAGGCGATGATCAGGCGATGTTCAACATTATGTCTTGTATATGTGCTTCAGTTCCGGACGCACCGTTGCAAGGGTTCAGAGGGAACTCCTGGCCTTAGCACGCACGAGGGAGGCATCCGCACCAAACGAGGTTCTCCCGCACCCTGCAAGCAAACTGGTGGATTATCAGTACATTGAATGCACTGGTGGGGAAGCTACTCGCCCGCTCGACAAAACCAAACACGTAATACAGCTTCCGTGCACAACTATTAAGTTGTCTTTCTAGTTGCCTTAGGATCAGTTTCATGCAAACATTGAATAGCCTAACGTGTCGGGCAGTGCGCCGTGCAACATGAGAGAAAACACGACGAGACTTACCAACTTACCACCTCCTTCCCTGTCCAAGGCAAACATTGAGGCAAACATTGTTAATTCAAGCAGGAGCAAGTATAACATTCAGGAGGCATAGCATATGCAAACACGAGGGTCGTTTTATAACATGATCGTTCAGGCGTTTAGTTGTTCTTGATGCGATGCAGTGACTCGCACGCGGATAGCCGCTAAGCGAGGATGACTTATCTATATGAACAGGAGTCGCTGGCATAGCCATAAAGGACGGGTGTAGCACATGAAAGAGAATAAAATGCAACGCACGGATCAGGAGCGCTACACGTCATTCCTTCTGAGTCAGGCGGCTACTTAGTCTGAGAGCAAGAATGGCGTGAAGAAAAAGTTAACAGGGCTACACGCCATTCTGCCCGAAACAGGCAGACTAACAGGGGTTCCTGTCCGGATCGGATCGGCCCGGTGCCCCGGAGACCGTCCGCAGGAACGAGATCAGGGAAATCTCACTTGAAACAAGTTGTCCGCGACATGCAGGTCAGGGTCAGGTGCAGGAACAAGTTCAAGGCAGGATATATATATATGAACAAGTTATATGGAATAAGTTCAAGTCAGGATATATATATGGAACTTGTTAAGGCAGTATCGTTGATTCAGTTGTTTGCTCCACGAGCTGTGATTCAGTGATTTATTCAGTCAGGGTACAGATTCCCTGGTTCGGGAATTGCCTTGGTGACCTAACGGTCCCGGACACTTTCAGGTTCTTCCATGCACGGAACGACTACTTAGTAGTCTCCCGGGGTTTGGATGAAAACATGGCAACATTCAAGCAGACAAGCATGCGTATCTAAGGAACATAAGCAGGCACATTTCTCGGGCCCGAAGGTAAGCCGAGAGATGAAACCGTTAAGGGACTTAGCATGCGAGGGTCTGAACATATATAAGCAGTATTTCATTTTCCATGTTCTAGCGAGCAATACAAGTTGGAATTATTCCCTTAGCTAGGTGCGTTGGATTTATTAGCATGCAGGGGGTGATTCACCTAGCGACTAGCATGAAACATTCCAGATTTTATGTGTGCTGGCTAAGCAAAGAGCTGGCTAAGCAAAGACAAGTTCACCGTAGCCACCCACCTTAGCGATGATTCGCCTCGGTAGAGCGATACGTCTGAGCGAGCCTCTGAAAGCCTAAGCCGAATTCCTGTAGGGACAAGTCTGGATATCCTTTGCATTCTGTTTGAGGCAAAGCGGGTCGGGACAGCTACACGATTGCCGTTTGAGACGGCAGTCCGCTTGAGCGGAACGGGGTGTTACATCCTACCCAACTTAGAAAAAGTCTCGTCCTCGAGACTTACTAAGGACAAGCAGTAATCTAGGGTTGAGGTAATCCTAGACAAGTCGTTGTACTTGTTTTATTTGAATTTTCACTTGCACAAGCTTCGAAATCAGCATATCGCTCAGACTGGATCGTGCGCACTTTCGAAACGCGCTTCTAGCGTGAACACGTCAACCAGCTCAGTGATAGCGAAGTCTCAGCACTCGAGTTTCACCTTTTCTTAAGTCTTGGATGGTGGACTAGTTCAAGGCGTCCCTCGAATAGATGCATGCAGCCAAACTTAGGGTTAGTGAAAATCGGACAAGCTACTAGCGATACTCTCAAAGGGTTCGCACAGGTTGGCACAAAGGCCACTCGCAGCATACAACCAGACAAGCAATCATATCATTCAAAACGCATTTTGAAAGTATTTAGACTTATTGTTGGAACATCCCATCGAGGCATTGAGAGAGAGCGTGCACATAACCCACGAACGAGCTTTCGAAACAGAGATATCGAATCGAAGTCCAAAGGCATAGAAGCCAGGCTCTGATACCACTATGTCACGCCCCGATCTCCCGCAGGCTATTTCGGCCGTTCCCGCTAGGCGGGAATCACCCTCGCCAGCGCTCCCGCGGAACGATCGCTTTGACCCATCCGGGCGTGATGCCGCACGAGCGTGAACAGCGCCCGTGCAAGGCCGTGATTCATTGGCTGGCGGTAAGAGTTCTAAGCCACAGAGTCGCACAGATTGTCCGAGTGCAGCGGAGTCATGAACGCATAACGATTCGGTAACAGGTTCACGGAGTCGACAATATAGCAGAAGCATTGAAACACAAGTTGAAGTAAGCAAGCTCTTTTATTGATATGAATATGTGTTACAGGCGGCATATAGCCGAGATTACAAGTCGCTCAAGCCTCTCTCTCTGAAACATAAAGCGTGCCAAGTGGCTACAGGCGATGATCAGGCGATGTTCAACATTATGTCTTGTATATGTGCTTCAGTTCCGGACGTACCGTTGCAAGGCTTCAAAGGGAACTCCTGGCCTTAGCACGCACGAGGGAGGCATCCGCACCGAACGAGGTTCTCCCGTACCCTGCAAGCAAACTGGTGGATTATCAGTACATTGAATGCACTGGTGGGGAAGCTACTCGCCCGCTCGACAAAACCAAACACGTAATACAGCTTCCGTGCACAACTATTAAGTTGTCTTTCTAGTTGCCTTAGGATCAGTTTCATGCAAACATTGAATAGCCTAACGTGTCGGGTAGTGCGCCGTGCAACATGAGAGAAAACACGGCGAGACTTACCAACTTACCATCTCCTTCCCTGTCCAAGGCAAACATTGAGGCAAACATTGTTAATTCAAGCAGGAGCAAGTATAACATTCAGGAGGCATAGCATATACAAACACGAGGGTCGTTTTATAACATGATCGTTCAGGCGTTTTAGTTGTGCTTGATGCGATGCAGTGACTCGCACGTGGATAGCCGCTAAGCGAGGATGACTTATCTATATGAACATGAGTCGCTGGCATAGCCATAAAGGACGGGTGTAGCACATGAAAGAGAATAAAATACAACGCACGGATCAGGAGCGCTACACATCATTCCTTCCGAGTCAGGCGGCTACTTAGTCTGAGAGCAAGAATGGCGTGAAGGAAAAGTTAACAGGGCTACACGCCATTCTGCCCGAAACAGGCAGACTAACAGGGGTTCCTGTCCGGATCGGATCGGCCCGGTGCCCCGGAGACCGTCCGCAGGAACGAGATCAGGGAAATCTCACTTGAAACAAGTTGTCCGCGACATGCAGGTCAGGGTCAGGTGCAGGAACAAGTTCAAGGCAGGATATATATATATGAACAAGTTATATGGAACAAGTTCAAGTCAGGATATATATATGGAACTTGTTAAGGCAGTATCGTTGATTCAGTTGTTTGCTCCACGAGCTGTGATTCAGTGATTTATTCAGTCAGGGTGCAGATTCCCTGGTTCGGGAATTGCCTTGGTGACCTAACGGTCCCGGACACTTTCAGGTTCTTTCATGCACGGAACGACTACTTAGTAGTCTCCCGGGGTTTGGATGAAAATATGGCAACATTCAAGCAGACAAGCATGCGTATCTAAGGAACATAAGCAGGCACATTTCTCGGGCCCGAAGGTAAGCCGAGAGATGAAACCGTTAAGGGACTTAGCATGCGATGGTCTGAACATATATAAGCAGTATTTCATTTTCCATGTTCTAGCGAGCAATACAAGTTGGAATTATTCTCTTAGCTAGGTGCGTTGGATTTATTAGCATGCAGGGGGTGATTCACCTAGCGACTAGCATGAAACATTCCAGATTTTATGTGTGCTGGCTAAGCAAAGAGCTGGCTAAGCAAAGACAAGTTCACCGTAGCCACCCACCTTAGCGATGATTCGCCTCGGTAGAGCGATACGTCTGAGCGAGCCTCTGAAAGCCTAAGCCGGATTCCTGTAGGGACAAGTCTGGATATCCTTTGCATTCTGTTTGAGGCAAAGCGGGTCGGGACAGCTACACGATTGCCGTTTGAGACGGCAGTCCGCTTGAGCGGAACGGGGTGTTACAATAACAAGCAACCCGACATCTTTGTTAGTTATATTTGTTATGTTGTTTTATGTCGTTTGTGTCTTTGTTTTCTGTTAGATATTTGCTGGATATGTTAGATTTTCTGTTAGATGTTTGTTGGGTCTGTTAGATGTTTGCTGGATCAATATAATTCTTAATTAAAAATAGAGAGAATGGGTGATTTTTCTTTGTTGAGTTGATTTAATAATTTTTCTCTCTAATAGATAACAAATCAAATATTGACATAGAGCCTTTTGGTCTGATTGATCAAGTTTAGGATTGTTACAACTTGAAAAACTATGTTTGAGAAATTTAGAGAGGTTCATTGTTGTGGATGGAAAATAATTTTTTTTTATATCTAGGTTGTTGCGTAGCCAGTTATGTCACGCCCCAGTCCCAAAAATACGTAGGACTAGGACACGTAAGCATGCCAGCCGCATGGATATGGCAACTCCAATATATGGAAACCAAATCCATACGTACGTTGTAATATGAATATCAAATCCACAAGTGGTATAAAATGTAATACAAGTCACAGGGTAAAATCTAAATCTCATCCACCAAAATTATATAGAAATAAATAACCAGTATCTATGAAACTAGATCTCAATAAGAAGTATCTAAGGATGCTAGTTGGATGGAAACAAATCCACTACCAACTCAAATATAAGAGCAAATACAATATAAGTACAACACAATCAAACGCAATATAAGTGTACCAGCTAGCCATCACGGCTCAAAGAGAAGACATCCTCGAAACATAGGTAACCATCCGAATCTGCGCTCCTACGAATACTCAAGAACAAATACACCTGGCAAGGGACCAGGTCCTCAGAGGGACATAACAAGATACTTAAACACATGCCAATAAAGTACTGAAATAAATATCCAATGGGTCGCCTAACCGTCTAAAGTGAATGCAGTTTAAGAACAACTTTCCCCACAAGTGAGCTATCTGGCTGAAAACTGGGATTTGGCATGGTTCTCTTTTGAAGATCCAGGGGCCCAAAGGCACGTCGTCTTTTGAATGGCGGACGCCCGCCAATGTACATAATATATATATGAGTCATCACCGCCCGTATCTCCAGTGGAGAATCCGGGTGCACAGGAGAAGTGCAAAGGAGCTCAAATACGGTACTTGTTGTTCTCCCTACCCCATGCTCTAAGCATGTCACATCCATGACACGATAACACCTCTAATAACTGCCAAGTCTACTAGCATACAAAGTTTCTAACAGCAGTTATTCCTAACGCACGGCCCATACGTACAGGAGGCCAGACCTGTCACGCAGTCCGTGATCTCTATATGAGACTCACACTCGTGTAACAACTGTGTCACGGCCAATGAACCTAATGATGATACATGATAATGGGGTAGTCTCATGAACATGGTCAATGCAATACATAAATAAAAATATATCGCGACGATACTGTCACGCGTATTTTATATAACAGTTTAAAATATATGAACTAAAGACAGAAAATAAAGATGCATGCAACATATGGAATATAAATAACAGTACAATGGCAAGGTATACTTGCCTGGCAAGGAAGTTGCAATGTACCAATAACCTGCTCCAGAAATCGCGCAGAACAAATCCAATATCCTATGTACACATAAATATAATATAATAGAATCATTAGTCTTTACACTAGCACATACACAACCACATTTATACTGGACTCAGGGGGTATAATAGGGGTAAGACTAGTCATCTAACACGGTCAATTATGCGTTGAATTACGCGGGTATCGCATCTTCAAGTACTGTACGAAATCAGTCAGTCAACTGACAGGTGTCTATGCCAGTACGTTAATGTACGTAAGGCAGACAAATTCATAAGTTCTTAGGGTCAACATGGTCAAGGTAAGTATGGGATAGTCCACGGTGTCCTAGGGTCGTATAGTCTGAATATTTAGTCATAATTATCAATTAGCATTTACTTACATATATATTCATATAACTATATAATAATATAACCATCAATTTATTTACATAATTATTGGAATACATATAGTAATTACGTACATAAATATATATACCAAACTGAATAATATTTGCGTACATGTAAATGTACGAACGCGCGTTGGGTTCTCCGACTCAGGGTCTGATGTAAACTAATCGTGGTGGCTAAATACTAACGTCCTACTGGAACACTGTCAGAGAATGTACTCGTCTGGGGTCCTGCTGCTGGTATGAATCAGAGCCCAAGTCACAGTCCAAAATAGCCTATGTATTACAAATTTATCACGTCAAAAGATAATTTATTTTAATTTATTTAATTCTGAAATAATTACTCTAAAATCTTATTTTAATCTTATTATTCTGATTTTTATGTTAATTCCTAAATTTTGTCCAAAGAAACTGAATTTTTATCAACTCGAGACTCATGGCACGCAAATCGATGCGATCTGTTGACCGAAAAGTCAACCGACACAAACTCAACTTTCATGCATGATTTCTTGTAGATTTCAGCATAAAAAACATACTGGAATTTATGGCTCGTCCGAATTCAAATTCGTTTGGGAATTATGGCACATACAAATTTTGTATTGTGCACCGATGGTTAAATTCTAACCTAAAAGTTCTACAGAATTAACAGTATGTAAATACTTTGAATTAAATTCTGGGAAAAATATATGTCGATGATCTCGACATTAGCTTTCCGAAACTTTAAACGGTTCATGATTCTGATTCCTGGTTCTCCCAAAATCGTGAAAACATCGAAACACGTCTATTTTCGGACATGCTCTGCTCTACGAATTTTTCAGAATTTAATATTAATAATTTCGAAAAAAAATTTATATAATCAGAAATCTAACCTCAATATCTTTCTAACACAAGAAACTAGGCCTTGTTTGGAGTCCGAAGCTATGCGCAATGGCTTCTGGAAGATGAAGGAACCCTAGATGACAATTCTCCAAAAATCGACTGAAGAAAAACCCTAGAAATTAATATCTAAACTATTATATATACAGAGGAGAGAGAGAGTGCAGCCGCGGCTCACAGTGCGCCACATGACAGCAATCCAGGGCTGCCCGTTCAGATCGGACGGTCAGGCACTGACGCGGCTCGGCTCAGCTGAGTCCGAGTCGAACTCTGACTCGGCTCGGCTCGCACCCACTCAGCTGTCACTGACAGGCGGGCCCAGCACTGTTCACTGCTGGAGGCTGACAGGTGGGCCCCCTGTTTGCTGACTGGGCAGAATTAATTACTTTTTGGGTTTTCTTTTTCAGAAATTAGTTTTTAATTCAGTTTTTAATAATTAACTCAAAATAAATGCTAAAAATAATCAGAAAATTCCCAAAAATTCTAGAAAATATATTTTATTATTTAGAACCTAAAATAAAAGTTTGGGATATTTTTAATTAATTTTGAATATAAAATAAATTCTTTAAAGTCCTAGAAAATTAGTGTTACTAGTTTTTAATTAACTAAAAAATTATGGAAAAACCCAATAATCTAAAATAGCCTAAAATTAATTCTAAATAAATATTTATATAAGTAAATATACTAAAAAAAATTATTTTCTAGTTAACTAAGAGAATGCTCTAAATAACTTCAACATCTATAATAAATATATGTATATAAAATATACACAAAATACCTATTTTGGGTGAGAGAGTTTACAATCTATCCAACTTAAAATAATTTCGTCCTCGAAATTAAAATAAGACATAATTTGTTAAATCCTTCACATTCGTACATAAGGTACGTTAATCGCAATCTCTTCCAAAAATTTAAATAACAAAATCTATTCAAATCTATCGCGAGCACTTCAAAATTAAGATAACCACTGTTTAAATCAAAATTCAACCTGTCGTAATCTCTTCTCGTTTTTTAAATAATCAACATCCAAATCTAACTCAAGTCTATATGGCATCCCACATCAAAATTTATATCACAATTTCCAACTATCATAATCTCCTCTAGACTTTGAACAATAAACAATTCTAATCAAATCTTATTCCTATTCTCAACTTAAGATTTTTGTATTCTTCAAATATTTAAACTCAATTTACATCCTCAATATTTCAAATAGGTGACCCAACAATCAAAATTGAACTTTTAATTCAAATCATCAAATTGTAAAATTTAAATCTAATTCACCAATTATTCAAGTCTAAAATTCTATATTTATCCTCAAAATTTAAATCGATGATTCATCCTTCAATATTTAAAATTTAAATCATGTGCTCAAAGTATAAATATTTGGTTCGCAATATCAAGATTTTAAAATTCGTTAAATCCTCATTATCTTAATCTTTCTTTTAAAATTTCTCAAAATTAAAATGACTTGAATCTCCCAATCTAATCTTACTTGATCACAATCTAAAAGAAATTCCTCTCAAGTTGACAATGCACTGCTACCCAACTTAGAATTTACCCCTCTATCACAGAAGGCTATATACTTTAAGAATAATATTCCTTAATTTATTTACTCATGTCATTCAATCCTCAAAACTTCAACGCCGATTATATCATATATGATATGTCCTTAATTATAAAAGAATAATCCTCAAGTATGTGATCGGCCTACGGGGTATATCTAGTACTCTCTGTGTATCAAACTTATACCAAGCACAAGGTTTCGTCTTTCCGAAATAAGGGAAGACAGAGATCAATAATAAAGAGTTCAAGGGCGAGGTAATAGAATAGAAGTATCGGGATCAAGGCGTTTAAAGAAGTCAAATAGGAATTGTCAAAGCAGTTGTGGATTAAAATCCTATTTTGGTAATTCCTATTCACATGCTCGTATTAGTACAGTTATGTAGCTGATACGATACGCTCAGACATGTCTAGAGGGCAAGTACATTCGTCTACTAATCAATATATATCTCGATCCACATAAAGTAGGTATGCGAAGGGCGAACCAAGCGCACTATGGTTGATCAGACCGTAGTACACTGATTCTGAAATATATTAGTGTAGTACTCCAATAATACATATGTTGTGAACAAGCTTGATAAAAGAATAAGCTAGCAAAAAAAACTAGGCTATAAAATAGCAGCATAAGTCGAGGTATAAAATATAAATACGCTGGATTATGATGAAAGATGGTACAAATTAATTTAAGTTCACAAAAAAAAAGAACAACAAAAGCAATAATAACAAAAGACTCTACAATCTCTACAGTTATTATACAACCTCCTTGTCTAAGTCGCTAGTCGACCAAATAGGGGCAAGGACTTCTAAATTCTATTGTCTGAATAAACACTGTCGTCTTTGCTAGCATACAATTAATGTCATTCAGTCACACTACCTCGATGGGTCAAGTGGACTATGTGATACTAGGTTGTGAGGCATACTACCCAACTTAAAAGAATTAAACTAGTACTATGACAGTCTTAAGAGGATCCTACAAAAATAACCTTGCACATGTACATAGAACAAAAACTCTTATTAGGGTATATAAGAAAGGATCTTGGTAATTATTAGGGTCTCCTATTGCATTATATAGGTGAGGGTCACCGTAAGTCTTAATCATAGTGCTCATAGAACATGTGTCAATCGTAGGGATAGAAGAGTTACTAGCCGTTTAAGGAGAAAGGGATCTAATTTGTATCGAGGTGGGGGTACAAATTACGGGGTATACAACTAGGGGTAATCATCACAATCTAATTGAATAACTCAACTATCAGGTTCTAGCTACAAGGTACACAATTCAAAATTCAAGATTACAACTATGACTATAGCAAACTATATATCCTATCGTAGAGTATAATCACTTGGTCTATGATCAGAGGTGGCAGGTGGCACGAGTTAAAAGATGAAGAAAAGAAAACATGATTAGTCGTCGCACAAATAACGAGCGCTAGGGTTTCAGAGGAACAAATATATGAAATTAAAATAGAGAGGCTATAGATAATGTCATGGTTTCCTAAGGGGAGATGCTAAGCTACTCTCTGTGTTTGCGGTATGATCAAGAAAATACTATATTCATTGCTCTTGGCTTCCTAAGGTGCTGTCTACTAATAATAAAGACAATGATCTAAGTTTATAGTTCTAATATTATCTAACTATGAAGGTTAGGTTCAGTCCTAATGTTCAATATTGGTTCTCCATTGGTTCCTCAATACTAGGGTCAACATTATGGTAAAACTTCTAACTATCTCTAGTAGTGTCTATACTACTCAAGTCTTCTTAATACATCAAGGGGTAATGGTATACCAATCTAAAGATAAGGAGTTCTAGGGTTCACTAGATATTCTAAACTTAATAGTGTGTCTATATTCTCGTTGTATTCTTAATAGGTGTGCTACTCTAATTATCATCCTAATAACAGGGGTTCCTATATTCTAGCGGAAGGCTATATATACTCAAGGAACTTATTAGGGAAGTACAGTAATCAAGCAGGATACAATTGTTCGAATAGAGCAGAGAGGAGGAAGATGAATCTTAGTCAATTGTGGATGAGATCCTATACTCTAGTCCTAGGTGCAGGCTTGTTCGGTACAGTAACGTAACCGAGACAATATGCTCTCGACCTGCATGGGCCACCACAAAAACATGTCATGCCCGAGTCCCAAAAATACGTAGGACTAGGACACGTAAGCATGACAGCCGCATGGATATGGAAACCAAATCCATACGTACGCTGTAATATGAATATCAAATCCACAAGTGGTATAAAATGTAATACAAGTCACAGGGTAAAATCTAAATCTCATCCACCAAAATTATATAGAAATAAATAACCAGTATCTATGAAACTAGATCTCAATAAGAAGTATCTAAGGATGCTAGTTGGATGGAAACAAATCCACTACCAACTCAAATATAAGAGCAAATACAATATAAGTACAACACAATCAAACGCAATATAAGTGTACCAGCTAGCCATCACGGCTCGAAGAGAAGACATCCTCGAAACATAGGTAACCATCTGAATCTGCGCTCCTACGAATACTCAAGAACAAATACACCTGGCAGGGGACCAGGTCCTCAGAGGGACATAACAAGATACTTAAACACATGCCAATAAAGTACTGAAATAAATATCCAATGGATCGCCTAACCGTCTAAAGTGAATGCAGTTTAAGAACAACTTTCCCCACAAGTGAGCTATCTGGCTGAAAACTAGGATTTGGCATGGTTCTCTTTTGAAGATCCAGGGGCCCAAAGGCACGTCGTCTTTTGAACGGCGGAGGCCCGCCAATGTACATAATATATATATATGAGTCATCACCGCCCGTATCTCCAGTGGAGAATCCGGGTGCACAGGAGAAGTGCAAAGGAGCTCAAATGCGGTACTTGTTGTTCTCCCCACCCCATGCTCTAAGCATGTCACATCCATGACACGATAATACCTCTAATAACTGCCAAGTCTACTAGCATGCAAAGTTTCTAATAGCAGTTATTCCTAACGCACGGTCCATACGTACAGGAGGCCAAACCTGTCACGCAGTCCGTGATCTCTATATGAGACTCACACTCGTGTAACAACTGTGTCACGACCAATGAACCTAATGATGATACATGATAATGGGGTAGTCTCATGAACATGGTCAATGCAATACATAAATAAAAACATATCGCGACGATACTGTCACGCGTATTTTATATAACAGTTTAAAATATATGAACTAAAGACAGAAAATAAAGATGCATGCAACATATGGAATATAAATAACAGTACAATGGCAAGGTATACTTGCCTGGCAAGGAAGCTGCAATGTACCAATAACCTGCTCCAGAAATCGTGCAGAACAAATCCAATATCCTATGTACACATAAATATAATATAATAGAATCATTAGTCTTTACACTAGCACATACACAACCACATTTATACTGGACTCAGGGGGTATACTAGGGGTAACACTAGTCATCTAACACGGTCAATTACGCGTTGAATTACGCGGGTGTCGCATCTTCAAGTACTGTACGAAATCAGTCAGTCAACTGACAGGTGTCTATGCCAGTACGTTAATGTACGCAAGGCGGACAAATTCATAAGTTCTTAGGGTCAACATAGTCAAGGTAAGTATGGGATAGTCCACGGTGTCCTAGGGTCGTATAGTCTGAATATTTAGTCATAATTATCAATTAGCATTTACTTACATATATATTCATATAACTATATAATAATATAACCATCAATTTATTTACATAATTATTGGAATACATATAGTAATTACGTACATAAATATATATACCAAACTGAATAATATTTGCGTACATGTAAATGTACGAACGCGCGTTGGGTTCTCCGACTCAGGGTCTGATGTAAACTAACCGTGGTGGCTAAATACTAACGTCCTACTGGAACACTGTCAGAGAATGTACTCACCTGGGGTCCTGCTGCTGGTATGAATCAGAGCCCAAGTCACAGTCCAAAATAGCCTGTGTATTACAAATTTATCACGTCAAAAGATAATTTATTTTAATTTATTTAATTCTGAAATAATTACTCTAAAATCCTATTTTAATCTTATTATTCTGATTTTTATGTTAATTCCTAAATTTTGTCCCAAGAAACTGAATTTTTATTAACTCGAGACTCATGGCACGCAAATCGAGACGATCTGTTGACCAAAAAGTCAACCGACACAAACTCAACTTTCATGCATGATTTCTTGTAGATTTCAGCATAAAAAACATGCTGGAATTTACGGCTCGTCCAAATTCAAATTCGTTTGGGAATTATGGCACATACAAATTTTGTATTGTGCACCGATGGTTAAATTCTAACCTAAAAGTTCTACAGAATTAATAGTATGTAAATACTTCGAACTAAATTCTGGGAAAAATATATGTCGATGGTCTCGATATTAGCTTTCCGAAAATTTAAACGGTTCATGATTCTGATTCCTGGTTCTCCCGAAATCGCGAAAACATCAAAACACGTCTATTTTCGGACATCCTGTGCTCTACAAATTTTTCAGAATTTAATATTAATAATTTAGAAAAACAATTTATATAATCAGAAATCTAACCTCAATATCTTTCTAACGCAAGAAATTAGGCCTCGTTTGGAGTCCGGAGTTATGCGCAATGGCTTCTGGAAGATGAAGGAACCCTAGATGACAATTCTCCAAAAATCGGCTGATAAAAAACCCTAGAAATTAATATCTAAACTATTATATATATAGAGGAGAGAGAGAGTGCAGCCGCGGCTCACAGCGCGCCATATGGCAGCAATCCAGGGCTGCCTGCTCAGATCGGACGGTCGGGCACTGACGCGGCTCGGCTCAGCTGAGTCCGAGTCGAACTCTGACTCGGCTCGGCTCGAGGTCGGCTCGGCTCGGCTCGCACCCACTCAGCGGTCACTGACAGGCGGGCCCGGCACTGTTCAATGCTGGAGGCTGATAGGTGGGCCCCCTGTTTGCTGACTGGGCAGAATTAATTACTTTTTGGGTTTTCTTTTTCAGAAATTAGTTTTTAATTCAGTTTTTAATAATTAACTCAAAATAAATGCTAAAAATAATCAGAAAATTCCCAAAAATTCTAGAAAATATATTTTATTATTTAGAACCTAAAATAAAAGTTTGGGATATTTTTAATTAATTTTGAATATAAATTAAATTCTTTAAAGTCCTAGAAAATTAGTGTTACTAGTTTTTAATTAACTAAAAAATTATGAAAAAACCCAATAATCTAAAATAGCCTAAAATTAATTCTAACTAAATATTTATATAAGTAAATATACTAAAAAAAATTATTTTCTAGTTAACTAAGAGAATGCTCTAAATAACTTCAACATCTATAATAAATATATGTATATAAAATATACACAAAATACCTATTTTGGGTGAGAGAGTTTACAAGTTAATATTATAGGAAATATAAGAATTATAATGTTAACTGGGACTAAAAGATTTGAATTAAGATGACAGATTAGGTTGTTGCGGTTCCATTTATTTGGGCAGTTATATTTAATTTTTAAGTTTAGAGAACAAAAAAATGATGGTCAGGTGCATAATTGGCCTAACCAAACCAGGCCAAACCGAACGTGCTCACTCGTATGCCTACCTGCTTGTGCTTAGGGAGGAAGTCTGTCCTAATTGAGTTACCCTTTTTTTACAACAAATTATACCATTTACCCCTGCTTTTTGGGGCGCAAGTTCCCTCTCCATTAATCTCTCTCTATTCCTCTTCTTTTTAACTAAACACACCGCCACTACCATCACCACCACTACCATGCCCCAGTTCAACCACGCCCCAGTTCAAATTTTGTCATGCGTTCTTTCCCGACACGGAGGGAGGCGAGGAGGCTGCAAGAGCCCATCAAATTTTGTGCATTGAATCTGAGTTCCGACAAGTATGGGGATGGATGAGAGCAACACCAGGCATCTTAGATGCTTTAGTAGACTCGACCGAGAGCTTAACAACAATCAAGGTTGATCTGATGGTTATCATAAGAAGAATGACTCCGGTTCTACTTCTGGGTCTACTCCTTGTTATAACGAGCAACCTGACATCTTTATTAGTTATATTAGTTATGTTGTTTTATGTTGTTTGTGTCTTTATTTTATGTTAGATATTTGTTGGATATGTTAGATTTTCTATTATATGTTTGTTGGATCTTTTAGATGTTTGCTGGATTGGTGTAATTCTCAATAAAAAATTGAGAGAATGGGTGATTTTTCTCTGTTGAGTTGAATTAATAATTTTCTCTCTAATAGATAACATATCAAATATTGACATAGAGCCTTTTGGTCTGATTGATCAAGTTTAGGATTGTTCCAATTAATTTTTTAAACATAATGGAAATTTTGGTATAATTGATTAAGTTTAGGATTGTTACAACTTGAAAAACTATTAAGTTTAGGATTGTTACAACTTGAAAAACTATGTTTGAGAAATTTACAGAGGTCCATTGTTGTAGATGGAAAATAAATTTTTTTTTATATCTAGGTTGTTGCGTAGCCAGTTAATATTATAGGAAACATAGGAATTATACTATAAGCTGGGACTAAAAGATTTGAATTAAGATAACAGATTAGGTTGTTGTGTTCAATTTTTGGATAGTTATGTTCGATTTTTAAGTTTAAAGAACAAAAAAATGATGGTCATGTGCGTAATTGGCCTAACCAAATCAAGCCAAACTGAATGTCCTCACTCGTATGCCTACCAGCTTGTGCTTGGGGAGGAAGTCTGCCCTAATTGAGTTACCCTTTCTTTTACAACAAATTACACCCTCTACCCCTGCTACTTGGGGCGCAAGCTCCCTCTCCATAAATCCCTCTTCATTCCTCATCCCCTCCATTCCTCTTCTTTTTAACCAAGTTGTAAAACCCCTAATCCCAAAAACCGTATTTACCCTTTTTAATTAATTAATAATTGAATTGTAGTAATTATGAGCTAATTAGGAGAAATCGAATTTATTTAATTTTTATTTTAGGTGTTTGTGCATTTAGGGAATTTATGGAGCCATTATAAATTTTTTCTAATTTATTTCATGTAGGAGACCCTTTTGACAGTTGCTAGCTTAATGGTATGCAATAATATAAATTCTAGAATTTTTCTATGTATATATAAATATATATATACATATATATTAAATAGAAATAGGAAAAAAAAGATTAGAAAAAGAAAATAAAAACAAATAGAAATTCCTTAATGGATCCTATCCCTACCCACTTAGCTACCAAACCTACCCGAACCCTATAGCCTTAAACACCCGCAAACCCATTAGAAACAAAGCAGTAGCAGCAGCGGCTCATCCTAACTACCCGCACCCTTTAAGAGTAATAAGAAGCAGCAACAGCCCAAGAACTTCTTAACCTGCGACTTAATCCCCTTCTCGCGTTTCCCATCTTATATATACATCTCTTCGACCAAACCCTAACCCTAGATCATTTCTACATCCCATCTAAACCCTAGCGACCAGAGCGCCTCCACCAGAACCGCCCAGCCAAGCCGCCCAGGCCACCCATAATCGCCCGCATGACGACCGCGTGACGCGCACAACCCCGTACGTGACAGTTTGGACAGCGAAGTACTTGTGTTCACGTGTTATTTTTCGTCACCTCGCTGAACCAAACTCGACCCCGTCTTCACCAGTACGTTCACCACTTAACCCCCTTCAATATATGTATATTAGTTGACCTCGAACAGCGCGTAACCCTAGACAAAAATAGCGTCCAAGTTGACAAAAAAGATAACTTTTTGGTATCGCAAAAATCTGCGATAACTACCTATGTTCCCGGATTCGTATCTCCCACCACAGAGATCCAAATTCGATTTTTCTTTTTGGTATAGGGAGACCACTTGACCTAGTTTAATTTTTGCTATTTACATTAATTTATTAACTATTGTATGTAGAATTAAACCAGTTAGAAATTCCCAAAAATATACTTTTCCAGATTTTCAAAAATTATGATACGGAGCGCATCCCGCCAAACGTGACCGCCCCGTTGTGTAACAAGTGTACCAAAAGGTCCACGCAGCGTACTCGGACGTGAAAGATTTCACAAAAATTAATTTGGATGCATTTGCGCGTCGGAATCAGTCCGTATCTGCAACAAATCTCCCGTGTCACAACTTTTGCAAAAGCCCTGCGCATTTTGTGCACGCTTGTCAGAATGCAACAAAACTAGTACCACTGGACTCGTGGTATCGCGCTGGTCCTGTGACCCAATTTTCACGCAATTCTGAGACAGTTGACCAAGTCGCAAATTGGCAGGCCTTACGGTTGACTTTTTGGCGAAATTGTGTTCGGCTCACCGAAATCCACATTTGGACATACTGTTGAGTTCGTGCTAACATTTAGAGTTTGTTTGACCTATAATTTGTCCTATTTAGAGACTGTTACCCTTGTCATGCTTTTCGGTGCAAAGTGGCCCACATGTGAACCCCACTTTGACCCAAAATTACCATTTTGCCCCTGTGTCCAAATTGGACGAAAGGGTAGTGATTTCTACCTAATTTGCTGATTCCGGAAACGTTGGTGATATTTATTTCAGCATCCGGAGATGTTTGTTCGGAGACATTAGTTCCTGATTCCGTGTCCTTGATATTTGGACGCCTACATTATACAGATTTCTTGCCAGGCAAGTATACCTTGCCATTGTACTGTATTTACATTCCATATGATGCATGCATATTTATTTAGTTTATTTATTTTAACTGCTATATAAATTGCGCATCCAAGAAAACTTGGGTGCAACGACGGTGTCATCGTATTATATTTTTATTTATGTATATATATTGGACCTACTTTATGAGACCACACCATTTTCATGAGGCATCATTAGGTTTCATTTGACTGTGACACATTTTTACATGAATTGTGAGTCTCATATAGATCATAGACTTACGTATTGACTGATCATCGGTACGTGTGGGACGTCCGTTAGGGATAACTGCTGTTAGAAACTTTGTATGCTAGCAGACCTGGCAGTTATTAGAGGTATTATCGTGGCTTGGATGTGACATGCTTAGAGCATGGGGTGGGGAGAACAACAAGTACCGCATTTGGGCTCCTTTGCACTTTTTCTATTGTGCGCCAGGATTCTCCGCCGGAGATGTAAACCCCCTGATTTTTCAAGATTTTCAAAACCGAATTTTCTAGAATTTTTTGAGAATTTTCGGGAATTTTTGCTAATTAAAATCAAAGTGTTTTTGGCATTAAATAAAATTAAATGTTTTAAATATATATTAAAATATTATAAAAATAATATTTTTGGGTGTAAAATGAAAAATTGGACTTAGGGTAATTTTTTGGGAATTTATTGGACCCCGAAAACATTTTTAAATGCCCGAAAACCATTTTTTTAAATAATTATAATTAAAATACTCATTAAACCGGACTGAACCGGGTTCAAACCGGACTGATCCGGCCGAACCCGGTTCAGCTAGACCGGACCGGACCCAAACTGCCTAGCGGGTCGGGTCGGGTCCGCCTGACCAAACCCGACCCGCCCGAACCCGTTCCCCCCTCCCCTGACCCGTTCCCCCCCCCCCCCCCCCGCGTTCTGCGCCGCCGCCTCCGGCCATGCACCGCACCCCGCGGCCACGTCGCCCCACGACCCGCCACCCTCGGCCTCACCTCTTCCCGCCGACTCCGCCTATAAATTCCCCCCGACTCTTCCCTCTCCGGCCACTACCCCGATTCCGACCGCCGCTCCTCACCGCATCCGCGCCGCCCCAGCACGCCGCCACCCCCCGCCGTGCCTCGCCCCGCCAGCCACCGACGACCACCAACTTCTCCTCCCCCTTCCTCCTCCTCGCCGCCAGAACCTCGACCCAGCCGCCCCGAGCCCGACTCCGGCCCGCCGTGCCGCTCAGCGCCGTCGTCCCTCGCGCGCCGCCGTCGACGACACTGGACTCCGCTCCCCAGCCCGCCTCCGGCCGGCCGCCCCCTCCGCCTCAGCTCCGGCAGCATCCCCAAAACCCTAACCCTAGGGTTGGGTTCGACACGGACACGGTCCCTTCGCGTCGTATCGGACACGAAATATTTCAGCTTTTTCGAACCCTATTCAGGTACCCGTATCTCTCTGCTCGTTTACCCATTTTCGATTCTGTCTGTTGCATCGCGAACCCTGCATGACCCTCTCGGTGCCCGCGCAACCCGCTCGGGACATCGCGTCCTGTGACGATCGCGAACCGTGATCCAAAAACAGGAAAAATAATGCCCCGTTTTACCCCGGAACTGGGTACGCTCCGCCAAACGGGTCATGTGCGGTCTTCACCGATACGTGCGCACCGTCAATACGGACGTGTAGGATTTCGCAGAAGTCGATTCGGGTGTGCGTGCACACCGAAATCAACGCGTATCCGCGGACACCGTCCCGTATCCTTCAGTTCTGGAACACGTCCTAACTTTGTGTACACACGTCGGATCGGAACAAAACTTGCACCATCAGAATCGTAGCGATATGCTGGTCCTGTGACCCAAGTTTGGTTCGATTCTGAGAACGTTGACAAAATCGCGTGTCATGGGCCCCACAGGCTCCACTCGACGGGCGATTTTGTGATCGGCTCATCGGAATCCAATTCTGGAAGTTCCGTTGGGTTCGTATCATCGTTCCTGACCTGTTAACACTAAGTTTGACGAATTCGGAGACCTTTGTCCCTGACACATTTTTTGGTGCAAAGCGGGCCCACATATGGACCCCGTTTTGACCCAAAATTGCTATTTTTGCCCTTGTCTCCAAATTGGACTTAAGGACAGGCTTTCTAGCTGATTGATATTTCCTGAATCTAATGGTGATGTTTATTTCAGCAACCGGAGTACTGCCTGCAAATCCTACTGCTACCAGAGTTACAATTGGAGCCGAAACACCAGGCAAGTGTACCTTGCCAACATTGCAGCTCCTGTTATATAATTCCTGGATTATTTATAACTGTTGTACATGCTTAACCTAGAAACCGTATGACGTACCTTGTGTCCGATTATAGTCGGGTGCCAACACCGTACGCGGTGTTGGGTACGTCATCTAGAGATGGACATTCGTGACCCTGTATACTCTCGTACTTGCATTATCAAGTGCGTTGTACCCAGGACACCTGACACTATTCATGAGACAGAATCTTTCTGAGATATTCATGGTGGTTCTGTGTAGGATACATATTCATGACATATACAGTTTACATGCTTAGAATTATTCGGACTTATTGCATTAGTTTGATCTTGCGTGACTTGTACCTGAGATATTATGGAACTGTGACATGAGATTACATGGGGTGGAGAGAGTAATACCATATCAAGGCTGATTATAATATAAATAATGTCATCTGGAGGTGTCTTAGTCTCTGATACAGAGCTTTGGCGCAAGTTCTGGCCCTTTCGAGAAATTACTGCTATGGGTATCTCCAACACCGATCCTGTAGTAGTCTCAGCCTGAGTATGATTAAAACTCTCACTTGCATATCACTTAGCTGGTTACATATTTACCCTGCTATTTCATTTATTGCTGCACTGATATTTATTTTGGCATGAGTTATTTTGTACCTTGCTATGTCCCCTGAGGACCTGGATCTGGATGATGTCCCCAGGTATAGCCGAGGAGATCTACCCCGAGGTGTACGGAACAGGAGCACTCCTTGGAGCAGAACCAGGAACCGAGGACGAGATCGTGGCCGAAGACTTCTCCTGAGTATTGGCTCTACATACTCAGATATTTCCATTTCCAGTACTTTATTTTATGTCTATTTCCTTTAATGTAACAGACTTATTCTCGGATTATTTCCCGAGATACTCTTGTTGAGATGCTAGTTTATATTTATTTGCATTATTCTGGCTTTGATCTGTGTTTATATTCTGTGGATGAGATTAGAATAACCTGGGACTTGTAACAATTGATCTATTTACTGTTAGACTACAGCTTAAGCATGCCCTGATGGATCCATTCAATTGGGTCGTCCATCGGTGCGTGCTGCTGGCCATTGCCACGTGTCCAGTCCCTCGATATTTTAGGACTGGGGCATGACAGGAGATACGGGTGGTGATGACCACTATATATTATATATTATCAGGCGGCCTCTGGCGTTCAAAAGACGACATGCTTTTTAGGCCCTTGTATCTATAAGAGAACCATGTCAATCCCAGTTTTCAGCCAGATAGCCCACTTATGGGAAAAGTTGTTCTTAAACTGCATTCACTTAGACGGTTAGGCGACCCCATTGGATGTTTACTTTCAGTACTTTATTGGTATATTATTATGTATCTTGTTACGTCCCTCTGAGGACCTGGTCCTTTTCCAGATATAGATGAGCAGGAGTATCCGCAGGAGTATGGGCCTGGACCTGACGCTACTTATCAGACTGAGGAGGTCTTACCTTCGGAGTATCTATGATCCATTGTAGCTATTAGAGATTTTAGTTGCTATTCTTTTAGAGACATTTATTCTTATATTGGAGTTGATTCTCTTCTCTCTTTAGTAGTTTTGGTATAGTCAATTTGCAGTGGATTTGTTTCCATCCGACTATCATACTTTAAGATTTCTTATTTGATACTCATCTTTGATATTCAGTTATCCATTCCCATTTATTTATTTATTGTGCTATGGATGAGATATAGATTGCGTGTGACTTGTTGAGATAGTATGTTACCACAGGTGGATTGAATATTCATGTACAGCGTACGTATGTATATGGTTTCCATATATTGGAGTTCGTATACAAACGGCTGGCGTGTTACGTATTCCTAGTCCTACATATTTTAGGACTGGGGCGTGACAAAGCACGCCACCAGTACCATCACCACCACTAACACACCCCAGTTCCACCATGCCCCAGTGAAAATTTTGTCACACGTTGTTTCTCGACGTGGAGGGAGACATGGAGGATGCAAGCGTCCATCAAATTTTGTACATTGAATCCGAGTTCCGACGAGTATGGGGATGGATAAGAGCAACACCAAGCATCTTAGATGCTTTAGCAGACTCGGCCGATAGCTTAACAATAATCTGACATCTTTGTTAGTTATATTTGTTCTATTGTTTTTTGTTTTTTGTTTTTTGTTGTTTGTGTCTTTGTTTTCTGTTAGATATTTGCTTGATATGTTTGATTTTTTTTTTGATGATTGATGGATCTGTTAGATGTTTGCTGGATTGGTGTAATTCTTAATAAAAAAAATAGAGAGAATGGATGATTTTTTGTCAAATGAGTTGATTTAATAATTTTTCTCTCTAATATATAACAAATCAAATATTGACATAGAGCCTTTTGGTATGATTGATCAAGTTTAGGATTGTTCCAATTAATTGTATAAACATAATGGAAATTTTGGTCTGATTGATCAAGTTTAGGATTGTTACAACTTGAAAAACTATGTTTGAGAAATTTAGAGAGGTCCATCGTTGTTGATGGAAAATAAAAAAAAATTATATCTAGGTTGTTGCGTAGCTAGTTAATATTATAGTAAACATAGGAATTATACTATTAACTGAGACTAAAAGATTTGAATTAAGATAACAGATTAGGTTGTTACAGTTTCATATGTTTGGACAATTATATTGGATTTTTAAGTTTAGAGAACAAAAAATTGATGGTCTGGTGCATAATTGGCCTAACCAAACCAGGCCAAACCGAACGTGCTCACTCGTATGCCTACCTGCTTGTGCTTGGAGATAAAGTTTACCCAAATTGAGTTACCCTTTCTTTTACAACAAATTACACCCTCTACCCCTGCTGCTTGGGGCATAAGCTCCCTCGCCATAAATCCCTCTCCATTCCTCTTCTTTTGAACCAAGCACGCGGCCACTACCATCACCACCACTAATACGCCCAGTTCCACCACGCCCTAGTGCAAATTTTGTCATGCGTTGTTTCCCGACACGAAGAGAAGAGAGGAGGCTGCAAGAGCCCATAAAATTTTGTGCATTGAATCCGAGTTCCGACGAGTTTGGGAATGGATGAGAGCAACACCAGGCATCTTTGATGCTTTAGCAGACTCGGCCGAGAGATTAACAACAATCAAGGATGATCTGATGGTTATCACAAGAATTTATGACTCTGGTTCTACTTCCAAGTCTACTCCTTGTTATAACGAGCAACCCGACATCTTTGTTAGTTATATTTGTTCTGTTATTTTCTGTTGTTTAGGTCTTTGTTTTCTGTTAGATATTTGCTAGATATGCTAGATTTTATATTAGACGTTTGCTGGATCTGTTGGATGTTTGCTGGATCGGTGTAATTCTCAATGAAAAATAGGGAGAATGGGTGATTTTTGTCTGTTGAGTTGATTTAATAATTTTTCTCTCTAATAGATAACAAATCAAATATTGACATAGAGCCTTTTGGTCTGATTGATCAAGATTAGAATTGTTCGAGTTAATTTTTTAAACATAATGAGAATTTTGGTCTGATTGATCAAGTTTAGGATTGTTACAACTTGAAAAACTATATTTGAGAAATTTTAAGAAGTCTATTGTTGTGGATGGAAAATAAAATTTCTTTATATCTTGGTTGTTGCGTAGCCAGTTAATATTATAGGAAACATAAGTATTATACTATTAACTGGGACTAAAAGATTTGAATTAAGATGATATATTTGGTTGTTGCGGTTCCATATGTTTGGATAGTTATGTTTAATTTTTAAGTTTAGAGAACAAAAAAATGATGGTCAGATACATAATTGGCCTAATCAAACCAGGCCAAACCGAACGTGCTCGCTCGTATGCCTACCTGCTTATGCTTGGGAAGGAAGTCTGCCCTAATTGAGTTACCCTTTATTTTACAACAAATTACACACTCTACCCCTGCTGCTTGGGGCACAAGCTCCCTCTCCATAAATCCCTCTCCATTCCACATCCCTCTCCATTCCTCTTCGTTTTAACCAAGCACGCAACCACTACCATTACCACCACTAACATGGCCCAGTTCCACCACGCCCCATTGTAAATTTTGTCACGCGTTGTTTCCCGACACAGAGGGAGGCGAGGAGGCTTTAAGAGCCCATCAAATTTTGTGCATTGAATCTGAGTTCTGCCGAGTATGGGGATGGATGAGAACAACACCATGCATCTTAGATGCTTTAGCAAACTCGGCAGAGAGCTTAACATAAATCAAGGATGATCTTATGGTTATCACAAGAAGAATAACTCTTGTTCTACTTTCGGGTCTACTCCTTGTTATAACAAGCAACCCGACATTTTTATTAGTTATATTTGTTCTGTTATTTTTTGTTGTTTGTGTCTTTGTTTTCTGTTAGATTTTTGCTGGATATGTTAGATTTCTGTTAGATGTTTGCTGGATCGATTTAATTCTCAATAAAAAAGATTTGTTATCTATTAGAGAGAATGAGTAATTTTTGTCTGTTTAGTTGATTTAATAATTTTTCTCTCTAATAGATAACAAATCAAATATTGACATAGAGCCTTTTGGTCTGATTGATAAAGTTTAGGATTGTTCCAGTTGATTTTTTAAACATAATGGGAATTTTGGTCTGATTGATCAAGTTTAGTATTGTTACAACTAGAAAAACTATGTTTGAGAAATTTAGAGATGTCTATTGTTGTGGATGGAAAATAAAAAAATTATATCTAGGTTGTTGAGTAGCCAGTTCATATTATAGGAAACATAAGAATTATACTATTAACTGGGAAAAAAATATTTTAAATAAGATGATGGATTAGGTTGTTGTGGTTCCATATGTTTGGACAATTATGTTCCATTATTAAGTTTAGAGGACAAAAAAATGATGGTCAGGTGCATAATTGGCCTACCCAAACTAGGCCAAACCGAACGTGCTCACTCGTATGCCTACCTAGTTGTACTTGGGGAGGAAGTATGCCCTAAATTAGTTACCCTTTTTTACAACAAATTACACCATCTATCCCTGCTGCTTGGGGCGCTAGCTCCCTCTCCATAAATCGTTCTCCATTCCTCATCCCTCTCTATTCCTTGTCTTTTAACCAAGCACGCCGCCACTACCATCACCACCACTAACACGCCCCAGTTCCACCACGCCCCATTGTAAATTTTGTCATGCGTTGTTTCCCGACAAGGAGGGAGGTGAGGAGGCTGCAAGAGCCCATCAAATTTTGTGCATTGAATCCGAGTTCTAACGAGTATGGAGATAGATGAGAGCAACCCCAGGCATCTTAGATATCTTTGCAGACTCGGCCAAGATCTTAACAACAATCATGGATGATCGGATGGTTATCACAAGAAGAATGACTCTGGTTCAACTTCCGGGTCTACTCCTTGTTATAACGAGCAACCCGACATCTTTGTTAGTTATATTAATTTTGTTGTTTTATGTTGTTTGTGTCTTTGTTTTCTATTAGATATTTGCTGGATATGTTAGATTTTCTATTAGATGTTTGCTGGATCGGTGTAATTCTCAATAAAAATTAGAGAGAATGGGTGATTTTTCTCTGTTGAGTTGATTTAATAATTTTTTCTCTAATAGATAACAAATCAAATATTGACATAGATTCTTTTGGTCTGATAGATCAAGTTTAGGATTGTTCCAGTTAAATTTTTTAAACATAATAGGAATTTTGGTCTGATTGATCTAGTTTAGGATTGTTACAACATGAAAAACTATGTTTGAGAAATTTAGAGAAGTCCACTGTTGTGGATGGATAAAAAAATTCTTTATACCTAGGTTGTTGCGTAGCCAGTTAAAATTATAGGAAACATAGGAATTATACTATTAACTAGTACTAAAAGATTTGAATTTAGAAAATAGATTAGGTTATTGCGGTTCCATATGTTTGGACAGTTATGTTCAATTTTTAAGTTTAGAGAACAAAAAAATAATGGTCAGGTGCATAATTGGCCTAACCAAACCAGGCCAAACCGAACGTGCTCACTCGTATACCTACCTGCTTGTGCTTGGGGAGAAAGTCTGCCCTAATTGAGTTACCCTTTATTTTACAACAAATTACAACATCTACCCCTGCTGCTTGGGGCGCAAGCTCCCTCTCCATAAATCCCTCTTCATTCCTCATCTCTCTCCATTCTCTTCTTTTTAACCAAGCACGCTGCCACTACCATCACTACCAATAACACGTCCTAGTTCCACCACGTCCCAGTGCAAATTTTGTCACGCGTTGTTTCCCGACCCGGAGGGGAGGAGGCTGCAAGAGCCCATCAAATTTTGTGCATTGAATCCGAGTTTCAACGAGTATGGGGATGGATGAGAGCAACACCAGCTATCTTAGATGCTTTAGCAGACTTGACCGAGACTTTAAGAATAATCAAGGATGATCTGATGGTTATCACAAGAAGAATGACTCTGGTTCTACTTCCGAGTCTACTCCTTGTTATAACTAGCAACCCGACATATTTGTTAGTTATATTTGTTCTGTTGTTTTCTGTTGTTTGTGTCTTTGTTTTCTGTTAGATATTTGCTGGATATGTTAGATTTCTGTTAGATGTTTGCTGGATCTGTTGGATGTTTGCTGGATCGGTATAATTTTCAATAAAAAATAGAGAGAATGGGTGATTTTTTTCTGTTTAATTGATTTAATAATTTTTCTCTCTAATAGATAATAAATCAAATATTGACATAGAGCCTTTTGGTCTGATTGATCAAGTTTAGGATTGTTCCAGTTAATTTTTTAAACAAAATAGGATTTTGGTCTGATTGATCAAGTTGAGAATTGTTAAAACTTGAAAAACTATGTTTGAGAAATTTAGAGAGGTCCATTGTTGTGGATGGAAAATAAAATTTCTTTATATCTAGGTTGTTGCGTAGCTAGTTAATATTATAGGAAAGATAGGAATTATACTATTAACTGGGACTAATTACACACTCTACCCCTGCTGCTTGGGGCGCAAGCTCCCTCTCCATAAATCCCTCTCCATTTTAACCAAGCACGCCGCCACTACCATTACAACCACTAACATGGCCCAGTTCCACCAAGCCACAGTGCAAATTTTGTCACGCGTTGTTTCCCGACATGGAGGGAGGCGAGGAGGCTTTAAGAGCCCATCAAATTTGGTGCATTGAATCCTATTTCCGATGAGTATGGGGATGGATGAGAGCAACATCATGTATCTTAGATGTTTTAGCAAACTCGGCCGAGAGCTTAACAAAAATCAAGGATGATTTTATGGTTATCACAAGAAGAATAACTCTGGTTCTACTTTCGGATCTACTCCTTGTTATAACGAGCAACCCGACATCTTTGTTAGTTATATTTGTTCTGTTATTTTTTGTTGTTTGTGTCTTTGTTTTCTGTTAGTTTTTGCTGGATATGTTAGATTTTCTGTTAGATGTTTGCTGGATCTGTTAGATGTTTGCTGGACCATTTTAATTATCAATAAAAAAAGATTTGTTATCTATTAGAGAGAATGAGTAATTTTTTTTTGTTTAATTGATTTAATAATTTTTCTCTCTAATAAATAACAAATCAAATATTGATATAGAGCCTTTTGGTCTGATTGATCAAGTTTAGGATTGTTCTAGTTGATTTTTAAATATAATGGGAATTTTGGTCTAATTGATCAAGTTTAGTATTGTTACAACTTAAAAAACTATGTTTGAGAAATTTAGAGAGGTCTATTGTTGTGAATGGAAAATAAAAAAAAAATATCTAGGTTGTTGCGTAGCCAGTTCATATTATAGGAAACATAAGAATTATACTATTAACTGGGACAAAAAGATTTGAATTAAGATGATAGATTAGGTTGTTGTGGTTCAATATGTTTGGACAGTTTTGTTCGATTATTAAGTTTAGAGGACAAAAAAATGATGGTCAGGTGCATAATTGGCCTACCCAAACCAGGCCAAATCGAACGTGCTCACTCGTATGCCTACCTAGTTTTACTTGGGGAGGAAGTATGCCCTAAATTAGTTACCCTTTTTTTTACAACAAATTACACACTCTACCCCTACTGCTTGGGGCGCTTGCTCCCTCTCCATAAATCTTTCTCCATTCCTCATCCCTCTCAATTCCTCTTCTTTTTAACCAAGCACGCCGCCACTACCATTACCACCACTAACATGGCCCAGTTCCACCAAGCCACAGTGCAAATTTTGTCACGCGTTGTTTCCCAACATGGAGGGAGGCGAGGAGGCTTTAAGAGCCCATCAAATTTGGTGCATTGAATCCTATTTCCGACGAGTATGGGGATGGATGAGAGCAACACCATGCATCTTAGATGTTTTAGCAAACTCGGCCGAGAGCTTAACAAAAATCAAGGATGATCTTATGGTTATCACAAGAAGAATAACTCTGGTTCTACTTTCGGGTCTACTCCTTGTTATAACGAGCAACCCAACATCTTTGTTAGTTATATTTATTTTGTTGTTTTCTATTGTTTGTGTCTTTGTTTTCTGTTAGATATTTGCTGGATATGTTAGATTTTCTATTAGATGTTTGCTGGATCGGTGTAATTCTCAATAAAAAATAGAGAAAATGGAAAAAAATTCTCTGTTGAGTTGATTTAATAATTTTTTCTCTAATAGATAACAAATCAAATATTGACATAGATCCTTTTGGTCTGATAGATCAAGTTTAGGATTGTTCCAGTTAATTTTTTAAACATAATGGAAATTTTTGTTTGATTGATCAAGTTTAGGATTGTTACAACTTGAAAAACTATGTTAGAGAAATTTAGAGACGTCCATTGTTGTGGATGGAAAATAATTTTTTTTATATCTAGGTTGTTGCGTAGCCAGTTAGTATTATAGGTAACATTGGAATTATACTATTAACTCGGACTAAAAGATTTAAATTAAGATGATAGATTAGGTTGTTGCGATTCCATATGTTTAGACAGTTATGTTCAATTTTTAAGTTTAGAGAACAAAAAAATAATAGTCAGGTGCATAATTGGCCTAACGAAACCAGGCTAAACCGAACGTGCTCACTCGTATGCCCACCTGCTTGTGCTTGAGGAGGAAGTCTACCCTAATTGAGCTACCCTTTATTTTACAACAAATTACACCATCTACCCCTGCTGCTTGGGGCGCAAGCTCCCTCTCCATAAATCCCTCTCCATTCCTCATCCCTCTCCATTCTCTTCTTTTTAACCAAGCACGCCGCCACTACCATCACCACCGATAACTCGTCCTAGTTCCACCACGTCCCAGTGCAAATTTTGTCACGTGTTATTTTCCGACACGGAGGGAGGCGAGGAAGCTGCAAGAGCCTATCAAATTTTGTGTATTGAATCCGAGTTTCGACGAGTATGGGGGTGGATGAGAGCAACACCAGATATCTTTGATGCTTTAGCAGACTCGACCGAGACCTTAACAATAATTAAGGATGATCTGATGGTTATCACAAGAAGAATGACTCTGGGTCTACTTCCGGGTGTACTCCTTGTTATAACGAGCAACCCGACATCTTTTTTTAGTTATATTTGTTCTGTTGCTTTCTGTTGTTTGTGTCTTTGTTTTCTGTTAGATATTTGCTGGATATGTTAGATTTTCTGTTATATGTTTGCTGGATCTGTTGGATGTTTGCTGGATCGGTGTAATTCTCAACAAAAATAGAGAGAATGGGTGATTTTTTCTGTTGAGTTGATTTAATAATTTTTCTCTCTAATAGATAACAAATCAAATATTGACATAGAGCCTTTGGTCTGATTGATCAAGTTTAGGATTGTTCTAGTTAATTTTTCAAACAAAATAGGATTTTGGTCTGATTGATCAAGTTGAGAATTGTTACAACTTGAAAAACTATGCTTGAGAAATTTAGAGAGGTCCATTGTTGTGGATGGAAAATAAAATTTCTTCATATCTAGGTTGTTGCGTAGCTAGTTAATATTATAGGAAAGATAGGAATTATACTATTAACTGGGACTAAAAGATTTGAATTAAGATAACTAATTAGGTTGTTGCGGTTTCATATGTTTGGATAGTTATGTTCGATTTTTTAGTTTAAAGAAAAAAAATGATGGTCAGGGGCATAATTGGCCTAACCAAACTAGGCCAAACAGAACGTGCTCACTCGTATGCCAACCTGCTTGTGCTTGGGGAGAAAGTTTGCCCTAATTGAGTTACTCTTTCTTTTACAACAAATTATACAATCGACCCCTGCTGCTTGGGGCATAAGCTCCCTCTCCATAAATCCCTCTTCATTCCTCATCACTCTTCATTCCTCTCTTTTTTAACCAAGCACGCCGCCAGTACCATAACCACCACTAACGCGCCCCAGTCCAACCACGCCCCAGTACAAATTTTGTCACGCGTTATTTTTCGATACGGGAGTAGGTGAGGAGGCTGCAAGAGCCCATCAAATTTTTTGCATTGAATCCGAGTTCCGACGAGTATGGGGGTGGATGAGAGCAATACCAGACATCTTAGATGCTTTAGCAGAATCGGCCAAGTGCTTAACAATAATCAAGATTAATCTGATAGTTATCACAAGAAAAATGACTCTGGTTCTACTTCCGGGTCTACTCCTTGTTATAATGAGCAACCCTACATCTTTGTTAGTTATATTTGTTATATTGTTTGTCTTTGTTTTCTGCTAGATATTTTCTAGATATATTAGATGTTTACTGGATCTGTTAGATGTTTGCTGGATCGGTGTAATTCTTAATAAAAAATAGAGAGAATGGGTGATTTTTGTCTGTTGAGTTGATTTAATAATTTTTCCCTCTAATATATAACAAATCAAATATTGACATATAGCCTTTTGGTCAGATTGATCAAGTTTCGGATTGTTCAAGTTAATTTTTTAAACATAATGAGAATTTTGGTCTGATTGATCAAGTTTAGGATTGTTACAACTTGAAAAACTATATTTGAGAAATTTATAGAGGTCCATTGTTGTGGATGGAAAATAAAATTTCTTTATATCTTGGTTGTTGCGTAGCCAGGTAATATTATAGGAAACATAGGAATTATACTATTAACTGGGACTAAAAGATTTGAATTAAGATGACAAATTAGGTTGTTGCGGTTCCATATGTTTGGACAGTTATGTTTAATTTTTAAGTTTAGAGAACAAAAAAATGATGGTCAGATACATAATTGGCCTAATCAAACCAGGACAAACCGAACGTGCTCACTCGTATGCCTACCTGCTTATGCTTGGGGCAGAAGTCTGCCCTAATTGAGTTACCCTTTCTTTTACAATAAATTACAGACTCTACCCCTGCTGCTTGGGGCGCAAGCTCCCTCTCCATAAATCACTCTCCATTCCTCATCCCTCTCTATTCCTCTTCTTTTTAACCAAGCACGCTGCCACTACCATCACCACCACTAACACGACCCAGTTCCACCACGCCCCAGTATAAATTTTGTCACGCGTTATTTCTCGACACGGAGGGAGGCGAGGAGGCTTTTAGAGCCCATCAAATTTTATGCATTGAATCCGAGTTCCAACGAGTATGGGGATAGATGAGAGCAACACCAGGTATCTTAGATGCTTTCGCAAACTCGGCCGAGAGCTTAACAAACATCAAGGATGATCTTATGGTTATCACAAGAAGAATAACTCTGGTTCTACTTCTGGGTCTACTCATTGTTATAACGAGCAACCCGACATCATTGTTAGTTAAATTTGTTTTGTTGTTTGTGTCTTTGTTTTCTGTTAGATATTTGCAGGATATGTTAGATTTTCTATTAGATGTTTGCTGGATCGGTGTAATTCTCAATAAAAAAATAGATAGAATGGGTGATTTTTCTCTGTTGAGTTGATTTAATAATTTTTTTCTCTAATAGATAACAAATCAAATATTGACATATATTCTTTTGGTCTGATAGATCAAGTTTAGGATTGTTCCAGTTAATTTTTTAAACATAATGGGAATTTTGGTCTGATTGATCTAGTTTAGGATTGTTAAAACTTGAAAAACTATGTTTGAGAAATTTAGAGAAGTCCATTATTGTGGATGGAAAATAAAATTTCTTTATACCCAGGTTGTTGCGTAGCCAGTTAAAATTATAGGAAACATAGGAACTATAGTATTAACTAGGACAAAGATTTGAATTTAGAAAACCGATTAGGTTGTTGTGGATCCATATGTTTGGATAGTTATGTTCAATTTTTAAGTTTAGAGAACAAAAAAATGATGGTTAGGTGCATAATTAGCCTAACCAAACCAGACCAAACTGAACGTGCTCACTCATATGCCTACCTGCTTATGCTTGCGAAGGAAGTTTGCCCTAATTGATTTACCCTTTCTTTTACAACAAATTACACAATCTACCCCTGTTGTTTGGAGCGCAAGCTCCCTCTCCATTCCTCATCCCTCTCCTTTCCTCTTCTTTTTAACCAAGCACGCCGCCACTACCATCACCACCACTAACACAGCCTAGTTCCACCACGCCCCAGTACAAATTTTGTCATGCGTTGTTTCTCGACACGGAGGGAGGCGAGGAGGCTTTAAGAGCCCATCAAATTTTATGAATTGAATCCGAGTTCCAACGAGTATGGGGATTGATGAGAGCAACACCAGGCATTTTAGATGCTTTAGCAAACTCGGCCGAGAGCTTAACAAACATCAAGGATGATCTTATGGTTATCACAAGAAGAATAACTCTGGTTCTACTTCCGGTCTACTCCTTGTTATAACGAGCAACCCGACATCTTTGTTAGTTATATTTGTTTTGTTGTTTTTTGTTGTTTGTGTCTTTGTTTTCTGTTAGATATTTATTGGATATGTTAGATTTTCTATTAGATCTTTGCTGGATCGGCGTAATTCTAAATAAAAAATAGAGAGAATGGGTGATTTTTCTTTGTTGAGTTGATTTAATATTTTTTCTAATAAATAACAAATCAAATATTGACATAGATCCTTTTGGTCTGATAGATCAAGTTTAGGATTATTCTAGTTAATTTTTTAAACATAATAGGAATTTTGGTCTAATTGATCTAGTTTAGGATTGTTACAACTTGAAAAACTATGTTTGAGAAATTTAGAGAAGTCCATTGTTGTGGATGAAAAATAAAATTTCTTTATACCTAGGTTGTTGCGTAGCCAGTTAAATTTATAGGAAACATAGGAATTATACTATTAATTAGGAGTAAAAGATTTGAATTTAGAATACGGATTAGGTTGTTGTGGTTCCATATGTTTAAAAAGTTATGTTCGATTTTTAAGTTTAGAGAACAAAAAAATAATGGTCAGGTGCATAATTGGCCTAATTCCAAACCAGGCCAAACCGAACGTGCTCACTCGTATGTCTACCTGCTTGTGCTTAGGGAGGAAATCTGCCATAATTGAGTTACCTTTTATTTTACAACAAATTACACCCTCTACCCCTGTTGGTTGGGGCTCAAGCTCCCTCTCCATAAATCCCTCTCAATTCCTCATCCCTCTTCATTCCTCTTCTTTTTAACCAAGCACGTCGCCACTACCATCACCACCACTAACACGCCCCAGTTCCATAATGCCCAGTACAAATATTGTCACGCATTGTTTCCTAACACGGAGGGAGGCGAGGAGGCTACAAGCGCCCATCAAATATTATGTATTTAATCCGAGTTTCAACGAGTATGGGGATGGATGTGAGCAACACCAGACATTTTAGATGCTTTAGCAGACTCGGCCAAGAGCTTAACAACAATCTAGGATGATTTGATAGTTATCACAAGAAGAATGACTCTGATTCTACTTTCGGGTCTACTACTTTTATAATGAGCAACCCGACATATTTGTTAGTTATATTTGTTCTGTTGGTTTTTGTTGTTTGTGTCTTTGTTTTCTGTTAGATATTTGTTGGATATGTTAGATTTTCTATTAGACGTTTACTTGATCGATATAATTCTCAATAAAAAATAGAGAGAATTGATGATTTTTCTCCGTTGAGTTGATTTAAAAAAATTCTCTCCAATAGATAACAAATCAAATATTGACATAGAGCATTTTGGTCTGATTGATCAAGTTTAGGATTGTTCCATTTAATTTTTTAAATAGAATGGAAATTTTGGTTTGATTGATCAAGTTTAGGAATGTTACAACTTGTAAAACTATGTTAGAGAAATTTAGAGACATCCATTGTTGTGGATGGAAAATAAAAATTTTTTGTATCTAGGTTGTTGCGTAGCCATATAGTATTATAGGTAACATAGGAATTATACTATTAACTGTGACTAAAAGATTTAAATTAAGATGATATATTAGGTTGTTGCGATTCTATATGTTTGGACAGTTATGTTCGATTTTTATGTTTAGAGAACAAAACAATAATGGTCAGGTGCATAATTGGCCTAACCAAACCAGGCCAAACCGAACGTGCTCACTCGTATGCCTACCTGCTTGTGCTTGGGGAGGAAGTCTGTCCTAATTGAGTTACCCTTTATTTTACAACAAAGTACACCATCTACCCCTTCTGCTTGGGGCGCAAGCTCCCTCTCCATAAATCCCTCTCCCTTCCGAATCACTCTCCATTCTCTTCTTTTTAACCAAGCACGCCGCCACTACCATAACCACAAATAGCACATCCTAGTTCCACCATGTCCCAGTGCAAATTTTGTCATGCGTTGTTTTCCGACACGGAGGGAGGCGAGGAGGCTACAAGAGCCCATCAAATTTTGTGCATTTAATCCGAGTTTCGACGAGTATGGGGATGTATGAGAGCAACACCAGCCATCTTAGATGCTTTAGCAGACTCGACCGAGACCTTAACAATAATCAAGGATGATCTGATGGTTATCACAAGAAGAATGACTCTGGTTCTACTTCTGGGTCTACTCCTTGTTATAACGAGCAACCCGACATCTTTGTTAGTTATATTTGTTCTGTTGTTTGTGTTTTTGTTTTTTATATTTGCTGCATATGTTAGATTTTCTGTTAGATGTTTGCTGGATCTGTTAGATGTTTGCTGGATCGGTGTAAATATCAATAAAAATTAGAGAAAATGGGTTATTTTTGTCTGTTGAATTGATTTATTAATTTTTCTCTCTAATAGATAACAACTCAAATATTAACATAGAGAATTTTGGTCTAATTGATCAAGTTTAGGATTGTTCGAGTTAATTTTTTAAACATAAAGAGAATTTTAGTCTGATTAATCAAATTTAGGATTGTTACAACTTGAAAAACTATATTTGAGAAATTTAGAGAGGTCCATTGTTGTGGATGGAAAATAAAATTTCTTTATATCTAGGTTGTTGTGTAGCCAGTTAATATTATAGGAAACAAAGGAATTATATTATTAACTGGGACTAAAAGATTTGAATTAAGATGACATATTAGGTTGTTGTGGTTCCATATGATTGGACAGTTATTTTTTATTTTTAAGTTTAGAGAACAAAAAAAAATGATGGTCAGATGCATAATCGGCCTAACCAAACTAGGTCAAACCGAATGTGCTCACTCGTATGCCTACCCGCTTGTGCTTGGGGAGGAAGTCTGCCCTAATTGAGTTACCTTTCATTTACAATAAATTACACCCTCTACCCCTGCTGCTTGGGGCTCAAGCTTCTTCTCAAAAAATCCCTCTCCATTCATCTTCTTTTTAACCAAGCACATCGCCACTACCATCACCACCACAAACACGCCCCAGTTTCACCACAACCCAGTGCAAATTTTGTCACGCGTTGTTTCCCGACACGGAGGGAGTCGAGGATGCTGCAAGAGCCCATCAAATTTTGGGCATTGAATCTGAGTTTTGACGAGAATGGGGATGGATGAGAGCAACACCAGGCATCTTAGATGCTTTAGCAGACTCGGTTGAGAGCTTAACAACAATCAAGGATGATCTGATGGTTATAACAAGAAGAATGACTATGGTTCTACTTTCGGGTCTACTCCTTGTTATAACGAGCAACCCGACATCTTTATTAGTTATATTTGTTCTGTTGTTTTATGTCGTTTGTGTCTTTATTTTATGTTAGATATTTGCTGGATATGTTAGATTTTCTATTAGATGTTTGTTGGATCTGTTAGATCTTTGCTGGATTGGTGTAATTCTCAATAAAAAATTAAGAGAATGGGTGATTTTTTCTCTGTTGAGTTGAATTAATAATTTTCTCTCTAATAGATAACAAATCAAATATTGACATAGAGCCTTTTGGTCTGATTGATCAAGTTTAGGATTGTTCCAGTTAATTTTTTAAACATAATGAAAATTTTGGTATAATTGATTAAGTTTAGGATTGTTACAACTTGAAAAACTATGTTTGAGAAATTTATAGAGGTCCATTGTTGTAGATAGAAAATAAAGTTCTTTATATCTAGGTTGTTGCGTAGCCAGTTAATATTATAGGAAACATATGAATTATACTATAAACTGGGACTAAAAGATTTGAATTAAGATAACAGATTAGGTTGTTGCGGTTCCATATGTTTGGACAGTTATGTTAGATTTTTAAGTTTAGAGAACAAAAAAATGATGGTCATGTGCATAATTTGCCTAATCAAATCAAGCCAAACTGAATGTCCTCACTCGTATGCCTACCAGCTTGTGCTTGGGGAGAAAGTCTACCCTAATTGAGTTACCCTTTCTTTTACAACAAATTACACTCTCTACCCCTGCTACTTGGGGCACAAGCTCCCTCTCCATTTCTCTTATTTTTAACCAAGCACGCCGCCAGTACCATCACCACCACTAACACACCCCAGTTCCACCATGCCCTAGTGAAAATTTTGTCACACGTTGTTTTATGACGCGAAGAGAGACGTGGAGGCTGCAGAGCCCATCAAATTTTGTTCATTGAATCCGAGTTCCGACGAGTATGGGGATGGATGAGAGCAACACCAGGCATCTTAGATGCTTTAGCAGACTCGGCCGAGAGCTTAACAACAATCAAGGATGATCTGATGGTTATAACAAGAAGAATGACTCTGTTTCTACTTCCGGGTCTACTCCTTGTTATAACGAGCAACCCGACATCATTGTTAGTTATATTTGTTCTGTTATTTTTGTTGTTTGTTTCTTTATTTTCTGTTATATATTTGTTGGATATGTTAGATTTTCTCTTAGATGTTTGCTGGATCTGTTAGATGTTTGCTGGATCGGTGTAATTCTCAATGAAAAATAGAGAGAATGGGTAATTTTTGTCTGTTTATTTGATTTAATTATTTTTCTCTCTAATAGATAATAAATCAAATATTGACATAGAGCCTTTTGGTTTGATTGATTAAGTTTAGGATTATTCTAGTTAATTTTTTAAACGTAATGGGAATTTTGGTCTAATTGATCAAGTTTAGGATTGTTACAACTTGAAAACCTATGTTTGAAAAATTTAGAGAGGTCTATTGTTATGGATGGAAAATAAAATTTTATTTATATCGAGGTTGTTGCGTAGCCAATTAATTTTATAGAAAACATAAGAATTATATTATTAACTGGGACTAAAAGATTGGAATTAAGATGACAGATTAGGTTGTTGTGGTTCTATATGTTTGGACAGTTATGTTCAATTTTTAAGTTTAGAGAACAAAAAAATGATGGTCAGGTGCATAATTGGCCTAACCAAACTCACTCGTGTGCTTACATGCTTGTGTTTGGGGAGGAAGTCTGCCCTAATTGAGTTACCCTTTCTTTTACAACAAATTACACCATCTACCCCTGTTGCTTGGGGCGCAAGCTCCATCTCCATAAATCCCTCTACATTCCTCATCCATCTCCATTCCTCTACTTTGCATGTCGCCACTACCATCACCACCACTAACACGCCCCAGGTCCACCATGCCCCAGTGCAAATTTTGTCACACGTTATTGTCTGACACGGAGGGAGGCAAGGAGGCTGCAAGAGCCATCAAATTTTGTGCATTGAATCCGAGTTCCGACGAGTATGGGGATGGATGAGAGCAACACCAGGCATCTTAAATGCTTTAGCAGACTCGGCCGAGAGCTTAACAACAATCAAGGATGATCCGATGGTTATCACAAGAAGAATGACTATGGTTCTACTTCGGGGTCTACTCCTTGTTATAACGAGCAACCCGGTACCTTTGTTAGTTATATTTGTTCTGTTATTTTTTGCTGTTTGTGTCTTTGTTTTCTGGTAGATATTTGCTGGATATGTTAGATTTTATGTTAGATGTTTGCTGGATCTGTTAGATGTTGGCTGGATCGGTGTAATTCTCAATAAAAAATAGAGGGAATGGGTGATTTTTCTCTGTTGAGTTGATTTAATAATTTTTCTCTCTAATAGATAAAAAAATCAAATATTGATATAGAGCCTTTTGGTCTGATTGGTCATGTTTAGGATTGTTCCAATTAATTTTTTAAACAAAATGAGAATTTTGGTCTAATTGATCAAGTTTAGGATTGTTACAACTTGAAAAACTATGTTTGAGAAATTTAGAGAGGTCCATTGTTGTGGATGGAAAATAAATTTTTTTTATATCTAGGTTGTTGCGTAGCCAGTTAATATTATAGGAAATACAAAAATTATACTTTTAACTGGGACTAAAAGATTTGAATTAAGATGACAGATTAGGTTGTTGCAGTTCCATATGTTTGGACAATTATTTCGATTTTTATGTTTAGAGAACAAAAAAATGATGTCCAGGTGCATAATTGGCCTAACCAAACCAAGCCAAACCGAACGTGCTCACTCGTATGTCTATCTGCTTGTGCTTGGGGAGGAAATCTGCCCTAATTGAGTTACCCATTCTTTTACAAAAAATTACACCCTCTACATCTGTTGCTTGGGGCGCAAGCTCCCTCTCCAAAAATCTCTCTCCATTCCTCATCCCTCTCTGTTCCTCTTCTTTTTAACCAAGCACGCCGCCACTACCATCACATCCTTTAACATGCCCCAGTTCTACCATGCCCCAGTGCAAATTTTGTCACGTGTTGTTTCCCGACGCGGAGGGAGGCGAGGTGGCTGCAAGCGCCCATCAAATTTTGTGCATTAAATCCGAGTTCCGACGAGTTTGGGGATGGATGAGAGGAACACCAGGCATCTTAGATGCTTTACCAGGCTCGACCGAGAGCATAACAACAATCAAGGATGATCTAATGGTTGTCAAAGAAGAATGACTCTGGTTCTACTTTCAGGTCTACTCCTTGTTATAACTAACAACCCGACATCTTTGTTAGTTATATTTGTTCTGTTGTATTCTGTTGTTTGTGTCTTTATTTTCTGTTAGATATTTGCTGGATATGTTAGATTTTTTATTAGATGTTTGCTGGGCCTTTAGAAGTTTGCTGGATCGGTGTAATTCTCAATAAAAAATAGAGAGAATGTGTATTTTTCCTCGGTTGAGTTGATTTAATAATTTTTTTCTCTAATAGATAACAAATCAAATATTGACCTAAAGCCTTTTGGTCTGATTGATCAAGTTTAGGATTGTTCCAGTTAATATTTTTAAACTTAATTGGAATTTTGGTCTGATTGATCAAGTTTAGGATTGTTACAATTTGAAAAACTACGTTTGCGAAATTTAGAGCGGTCCATTATTGTGGATGAAAAATAAAATTTCTTTATATCTAGGTTGTTGCGTAGCAGTTAATATTATAGGAAACATAGGAATTATATTATTAACTGGGACTAAAAGATTTGAATTAAGATGACAGATTAGGTTGTTGTGGTTCCATATGTTTGGACAATTATGTTCGATTTTTAAGTTTAGAGAACAAAAAAATGATGGCCAGGTGCATAATTGGCCAAACCAAACTAGGACAAACCGAACGTGCTCACTCGTATGCCTATCTGCTTGTGTTTGGGGAGGAAATCTGCCCTAATTGAGTTACCCTTTCTTTTACAACAAAATATACCTTCTATCCCTGCTACTTGGGGCGCAAGCTCCCTCTCAATAAATCCCTCTCCATTCCTCACCCTCTCCATTCCTCTTCTTTTTAACCAAGCACGCCGCCACTACCATCACCACCATTAACACGCCCCAGTTCCACCACGCCCTAATGCAAATTTTGTCACGCATTATTTCTCGACACGGAGGGAGGCGAGGAGGCTGCAAGAGCCCATCAATTTTTTTGTATTGAATCTGATTCCGACGAGTATGGGGATGGATGGGAGCAACATCAGGCATCTTAGATGTTTTAGCAGACTCGGCCGAGAGCTTAACAAAAATCAAGGATGATCTGATGGTTTTCACAAGAAGAATGACTATGGTTCTACTTCCGGGTCTACTCGTTATAACGAGCAACCCGACATCTTTGTTAGTTATATTTGTTCTGTTGTTTTATGTTGTTTGTGTCTTTGTTTTCTGTTAGATATTTGCTGGATATGTTAGATTTTCTGTTAGATGTTTGTTGGATCTGTTAGATATTTGCTGGATTAATGTAATTCTTAATAAAAAATAGAGAGAATGGGTGATTTTTTTTTAGTTGATTTAATACTTTTTCTCTATAATAGATAACAAATCAAATATTGACATAGAGCCTTTTGGTTTGATTGATCAAGTTTAGGATTGTTACGACTTGAAAAACTATGTTTGAGAAATTTAGAGAGGTTCATTTTTGTGGATGGAAAATAATTTTTTTTTATATCTAGGTTGTTGCGTAGCCAGTTAAAATTATAGGAAACATAAGAATTATAATGTTAATTGGGACTAAAATATTTGAATTAAGATGGTAGATTAGGTTGTTGCGGTTCCATATGTTTGGACAGTTATGTTCAATTTTTAAGTTTAGAGAAAAAAAAATTGATAGTCAGGTGCATAATTTGCAACATGCTCACTCGTATGCCTACCTACTTGTGCTTAGGGAGGAAGTCTACCCTAATTGAGTTACCCTTTCTTATACAATAAATTATACCCTCTGCCCCTGCTTCTTGGGGCGCAGGCTCCCTCTCCATCAATCCCTCTCCATTCCTCTTCTTTTTAACCAAACACACCGCCACTACCTTCACCACCACTACCATGCCCCAGTTCAACCATGCCCAGTGTAAATTTTGTCACGCGTTATTTTCTAACACGGAGGTAGGCGAGGAGGCTGCAAGAGCCCATCAAATTTTGTGCATTGAATCCGAGTTCCGACGAGTATGGGGATGGATGAGAGCAACACCAGGCATCTTAGATGCTTTAGTAGACTCGGTCGAGAGCTTAACAACAATCAAGGATGATCTGATGGTTATCACAAGAATAATGACTCTAGTTCTACTTCCGGGTCTACTCCTTGTTATTACGAGCAATCCGACATCTTTGTTAGTTATATTTGTTCTATTATTTTATGTTGTTTGTGTCTTTGTTTTCTATTAGATATTTGCTGGATATGTTTAACTTTTTTTTGATGATTGCTGGATTTGTTAGATGTTTGCTGGATTGGTGTAATTCTCAATAAAAAAAATAGAGAGAATGGGTGATTTTTTGTCTGTTGAGTTGATTTAATAATTTTTCTCTCTAATAGATAACAAATCAAATATTGACATAGAACCTTTTGGTCTGATTGATCAAGTTTAGGTTTGTTCCAGTTAATTTTATAAACATAATGGAAATTTTGGTCTTATTGATCAAGTTTAGGATTGTTACAACTTGAAAAACTATGTTTGAGAAATTTAGAGAGGTCCATTGTTATGGATGGAAAACAAAATTTCTTTATATCTAGGTTGTTGCGTAGCCAATTAATATTATAGGAAACATAAGAATTATATTATTAAATGAGGCTAAAAGATTTGAATTAAGATGACAGATTAGGTTGTTGCGGTTCCATATTTTTGGACAGTTATGTTCGATTTTGAAGTTTAGAGAACAAAAAAATGACGGTCGTGTGCATAATTGGCCTAACCAAACCAGGCCAAACCGAACGTGCTCACTCGTATGCCTACCTGCTTGTGCTTGGGGAGGAAGTCTGCCCTAATTGAGTTACCCTTTATTTTACAATAAATTACACCATCTACCCTTGTTGCTTGGGGCGCAAGCTCCCCCTCCATAAATCCCTCTCCATTCCTCTTCCTTTTAACTAAGCATGTCGCTACTACCATCACCACCACTAACACGTCCTAGTTCTACCACGTCCCAGTGCAAATTTTGTCATGCGTTGTTTCCCGACATGGAGGGAGGCGAGGAGGCTACAAGAGCCCATTAAATTTTGTGCATTGAATCCGAGTTTCGACGAGTATGGGGATGGATGAGAGCAACACTAGGCATCTTATATGCTTTAGCAGACTCGAGCAAGAGCTTAATAATAATCAAGGGTGATCTGATGGTTATCACAAGAAGAATGACTCTGGTTCTACTTCCGGGTCTACTCCTTGTTATAACGAGCAACTCGACATTTTTTAGTTATATTTGTTCTGTTGTTTTCTCTTGTTTGTGTCTTTGTTATCTGTTAGATATTTGCTGGATATGTTAGATTTTCTGTTACATGTTTGCTGGATCTGTTGGATGTTTGCTGGATCGATGTAACTCTCAATGAAAAATAGAGAGAATGGGTGATTTTTCTCTGTTGAGTTGATTTAATAAAATTTTTTCTCTAATAAATAACAAATCAAATATTGACATAGAGCATTTTGGTCTGATTGATCAATTTTAGGATTGTTCCAGTTAATTTTTTAAACAAAATGGGATTTTCTTCTGATTGATCAAGTTTAAGATTGTTACAACTTGAAAAAACTATGTTTGAGAAATTTAGAGAGGTCAATTGTTGTTAATGGAAAATAAATTTTCTTTATATCTAGATTGTTGCGTAGCTAGTTAATATTATAGGAAACATAGGAATTATACTATTAACTGAGACTAAAAGATTTGAATTAAGATAACAGATTAGGTTGTTGCGGTTTCATATGTTTGGATAGTTATGTTGGATTTTTAAGTTTAGAGAATAAAAAATTGATGGTCAGGTGCATAATTGCCCTAACCAAACCAGTCCAAACCGAATGTTCTCACTCGTATGCCTACCTGCTTGTGCTTGGGGAGAAAGTTTGCCCAAATTGAGTTACCCTTTCTTTTACAACAAATTACACCCTCTACCCCGGCTGCTTGGGACATAAGCTCCCTCTCCATAAATCCCTCTCCATTCCTCTTCTTTTTAACCAAGCACGCCGCCACTACCATCACCACCACTAATACATCCAGACATCCAGTTCCACCACGTCCTAGTGCAAATTTTGTCACGCGTTGCTTCCCGACACGGAGAGAAGAGAGGAGGTTGCAAAAGCCCATCAAATTTTGTGCATTGAATCCGAGTCCCGACGAGTATGGGGATGGATGAGAGCAACACCAGGCATCTTAGATGCTTTAGCAGACTCGACCGAGAGATTAACAACAATCAAGGATGATCTGATGGTTATCACAAGAATTTATGACTCTGGTTCTACTTCCAGATCTACTCCTTGTTATAACGAGCAACCCGACATCTTTGTTAGTTATATTTGTTCTGTTATTTTTTGTTGTTTGGGTCTTTGTTTTCTGTTAGATATTTGCTAGATATGTTAGATTTTATATTAGATGTTTGCTCGATCGATGTAATCCTCAATAAAAAATAGAGAGAATGGGTGATTTTTCTCTGTTGAGTTGATTTAAAAAAAAATCTCTCTAATAGATAACAAATCAAATATTGACATAAAGCCTTTTGGTCTGATTGACCAAGTTTAGGATTATTCCAGTTAATTTTTTAAACAAAATAGAATTGGTTTGATTGATCAAGTTTAGGATTGTTATAACTTGAAAAACTATGTTTGAGAAATTTGGAGACGTCCATTGTTGTGGATGGAAAATAAAAAAAAATTATATCTAGGTTGTTGCATAGCTAGTTAGTATTATAGGTAACATAGGAATTATACTATTAACTGGGACTAAAATATTTAAATTAAGATGACAGATTAGGTTGTTGCAATTTCATATGTTTGGACAATTATGTTCGATTTTTAAGTTTAGAGAACAAAAAAATAATGGTCAGGTGCATAATTGGCCTAACCCAACCAGGCCAAACCGAACGTGCTCACTGGTATGCCTACCTGCTTGTGCTTGGGAGAAAGTATGCCCTAATAGAGTTAAACTTTATTTTACAACAAATTACACCATCTACCCCTGATGTTTAGGGCACAAGCTCCCTCTCCATAAATCCCTCTCCATTCCTCATCCCTCTCCATTCTCTTCTTTTTAACCAAGCACGCCGTCACTTCCATCACCACCAATAACACGTCCTAGTTCCACCACGTCCCAGTGCAAATTTTGTCATGCGTTGTTTTCCGACATGGGGTGAGGCGAGGAGGCTGCAAGAGCCCATCAAAATTTGTGCCTTGAATCCGAGTTTCGACGAGTATATGGATGGATGAGAGCAACACCAGGCATCTTAAATGCTTTAGCAGACTCGACCGAGACCTTAAAAATAATCAAGGATGATCTGATGATTATCACAAGAAGAATGACTCTGGTTCTACTTTCGGGTCTACTCCTTGTTATAACGAGTAACCCGACATCTTTGTTAGTTATATTTGTTCTGTTGTTTTCTATTGTTTGTGTCTTCGTTTTCTGTTAGATATTTGCTGGATATGTTAGATTTTCTATTTGATGTTTGCTGGATCTGTTGGATGTTGGATGGATCGGTGTAATTCTCAATAAAAAATAGAGAGAATGGGTGATTTTTGTCTGTTGAGTTGATTTAATAATTTTTCTCTCTAATAGATAACAAATCAAATATTGACATAGAGCCTTTTGGTCTGATTGATCAAGTTTAGGATTGTTCCAGTTAATTTTTTAAACATAATGAGAATTTTTGTCTGACTGATCAAGTTTAGGATTGTTACAATTTGAAAAACTATATTTGAGAAATTTAGAGAAGTCCATTGTTGTGGATGGAAAATAAAATTTCTTTATATCTTGGTTGTTGCGTAGCCAGTTAATAATATAGAAAACATAGGAATTATAATATTAACTGGGACTAAAAGATTTGAATTAAGATGACAGATTTTGTTCTTGTGGTTCCATATGTTTGGATAGTTATGTTCAATTTTTAAGTTTAGAGAACAAAAAAATGATGGTCAGATACATAATTGGCCTAATCAAACTAGGCCAAACCGAACGTGCTCACTTGTATGCCTACCTGCTTATGCTTGGGAAGGAAGTCTGCCCTAATTGAGTTACCCATTCTTTTACAACAACTTACACACTCTACCCCTGATGCTTGGGGCGCAAGCTCCCACTCCATAAATCCCTCTTCATTCCTCATCCCTCTCCATTCCTCTTCGTTTTAACCAAGCAAGCTACCACTACCATTACCACCACAAACATGGTCCAGTTCCACTACGCCCTAGTGCAAATTTTGTCACGCGTTGTTTCCCGACACGTAGGGAGGCGGTGAGGCTTTAAGAGTCCATCAAATTTTGTGCATTAAATCCGAGTTCCGACAAGTATGGGGATGGATGAGAGCAACACCATGCATCTTAGATGCTTTAGCAAACTCGGCCGAGAGCTTAACAAAAATCAAGGATGATCTTATGGTTATCACAGGAAGAATAACTCTGGTTCTACTTTCGGGTCTACTCCTTGTTATAACAAACAACCCGACATCTTTTTTAGTTATATTTGTTCTGTTATTTTTTATTGTTTGTGTCTTTGTTTTCTGTTAGATTTTTGCTGGATATGTTAGATTTTCTGTTAGATGTTTGCTGGATCTATTAGATGTTTGCTGGATTGGTTTAATTCTTAATAAAAAAGATTTGTTATCTATTAGAGAGAATGAGTAATTTTTGTCTGTTTAGTTTATTTAATAATTTTTCTCTCTAATAGATTACAAATCAAATATTGACATAGAGCCTTTTGGTCTGATTGATCAAGTTTAGGATTGTTCCAGTTAATTTTTTAAACATAATGGGAATTTTGGTCTGATTGATCAAGTTTAGTATTATTATAACTTGAAAAACTATGTTTGAGAAATTTAGAGAGGTCTGTTGTTGTGGATGGAAAATAAAAAAAATTTATATATAGGTTGTTGCGTAGCCAGTTTATATTATAGGAAACATAAGAATTATACTATTAACTGGGACAAAAAGATTTGAATTAAGATGATAGATTAGGTTGTTGTGGTTCCATATGTTTGGACAATTATGTTCCATTATTAAGTTTAGAGGACAAAAAAATGATGGTCAGGTGCATAATTGGCCTACCCAAACCAGGCCAAACCGAACGTGCTCACTCGTATGCCTACCTAGTTGTACTTGGGGAGGAAGTATGCCCTAAATTAGTTACCTTTTCTTTTACAACAAATTACACCATCTACCCCTGCTGCTTGGGGCGTTAGCTCTCTCTCCATAAATCGTTCTCCATTCCTCATCCCTCTCCATTCCTCGTCTTTTTAAACAAGCACGCCGCCACTATCATCACCACCACTAATACGTCCCAGTTCCACCATGCCCCATTATAAATTTTGTCACGCGTTGTTTCCCGACATGGAGGGAGGTAAGGAGGCTGCAAGAACCCATCAAATTTTGTGCATTGAATCCAAGTTCTAACGAGTATGGGGATGGATGAGAGAAACACCATGCATCTTAGATATCTTTGCAGACTCGGCCGAGATCTTAACAACAATCATGGATGATCGAATGGTTATCACAAGAAGAATGACCCTGATTCTACTTTCGAGTCTACTCCTTGTTATAACGGGCAACCCGACATCTTCGTTACTTATATTTATTTTTATTGTTTTATGTTGTTTGTGTCTTTGTTATCTGTTAGATATTTGCTGGATATGTTAGATTTTCTATAAGATATTTGCTGGATCTGTGTAATTCTCAATAAAAAATAGAGAGAATGGGTGATTTTTCTCTGTTGAGTTGATTTAATAATTTTTTCTCTAATAGATAACAAATCAAATATTGACATAGATCCTTTTGGTCTGATAGATCAAGTTTAGGCTTGTTCAAGTTAATTTTTTAAACATAATGGGAATTTTAGTCTGATTGATCTAGTTTAGGATTGTTACAACTTGAAAAACTATGTTTGAGAAATTAAGAGAAGTCCATTATTGTGGATGGAAAATAAAAATTTCTTTATATCTAGGTTGTTGCGTAGCCAGTTAAAATTATAGGAAACATAGGAATTATACTATTAACTAGGACTAAAAGATTTGAATTTAGAAAACAAATTAGTTTGTTGCGGTTCCATATGTTTGGACAGTTATGTTCGATTTTTAAGTTTAGAGAACAAAAAAATAATGTTCAGGTGCATAATTGGCCTAACCAAATCAGGCCAAACCGAACGTGCTCACTCGTATGCCTACCTGCTTGTGCTTGGGGAGAAAGTCTGCCCTAATTGAGTTACCCTTTATTTTACAACAAATTACACCATCTACCCCTACTGCTTGGGGCGCAAGCTCCCTCTCCATAAATCCCTCTCCATTCCTTATCCCTCTCCATTCTCTCTTTTTTAACCAAGCACGTACCATCACTACCAATAACATGTCCTAGTTCCACCACGTCCCAGTGCAAATTTTGTCGCGCGTTGTTTCCCAACACGGAGGGAGGCGAGGAGGCTGTAAGAGCCCATCAAATTTTGTGCATTGAATCCGAGTTTCGACGAGTATGGGGATGGATGAGAGCAACACCAGGCATCTTAGATGATTTAGCAGACTTGACTGAGATCTTAACAATAATCAAGGATGATCTGATGGTTATCACAAGAAGAATGACTCTGGTTCTACTTCCGGTTCTACTCCTTGTAATAATGAGCAACTCGACATATTTGTTAGTTATATTTGTTCTGTTGTTTTTCGTTGTTTGTGTCTTTGTTTTCTGTTAGATATTTGCTGGATATGTTAGATTTTCTGTTAGATGTTTGCTGGATCTGTTGGATGTTTGCTGGATCGGTGTAATTTTCAATGAAAAATAGAGAGAATGGGTGATTTTTTTTCTGTTGAGTTGATTTAATAATTTCTCTCTCTAATAGATGACAAATCAAATATTGACATAGAGCCTGTCGGTCTGATTGATCAAGTTTAGGATTGTTCCAGTTATTTTTAAACAAAATAGGATTTTGGTCTGATTGATCAAGTTGAGAATTGTTACAACTTGAAAAACTATGTTTGAAAAATTTAGAGAGGTCTATTGTTGTGGATGGAAAATAAATTTTCTTTATATCTAGCTTGTTTCGTAGCTAGTTAATATTATAGGAAAGATAGAAATTATACTATTAACTGGGACTAAAAGATTTGAATTAAGATAACTGATTAGGTTGTAGCGGTTTCTTATGTTTGGATAGTTATGTTCGATTTTTTAGTTTAAAGAAAAAAAATGATGGTCAAGTGCATAATTGGCCTAACCAAACCAGGCCAAACCGAACATGCTCACTCGTATGCCAACCTACTTGTGCTTGGGGAGAAAGTTCGCCCTAATTGAGTTACTCTTTCTTTTACAACAAATTATACCATCTACCCCTGCTACTTGGGGCGCAAGCTCCCTCTCCATAAATCTCTCTTCATTCCTCATCACTCTCCATTCCTCTTCTTTTTAACCAAGCACGCCGCCACTACCATAACCACCACTAACACGCCCCAATCCAACCACGCCCTAGTGCAAATTTTGTCACGCGTTGTTTTCCGACACGGGAGTAGGCGAGGAGGCTGCAAGAGCCCATCAAATTTTTTGCATTGAATCCGAGTTTCGACGAGTATGGGGGTGGATGAGAGCAACACCAGACATCTTAGATGCTTTAGCAGACTCGGCCAAGAGCTTAACAATAATCAAGATTAATCTGATGGTTATCACAAGAAAAATGACTTTGGTTCTACTTCCGGGTCTACTCCTTGTTATAATGAGCAACCCTACATCTTTGTTAGTTATATTTGTTTTGTTGTTTGTCTTTGTTTTCTGCTAGATATTTTCTAGATATATTAGATTTTTTGATAGATGTTTACTGGATCTATTAGATGTTTGCTAGATCGGTGTAATTCTCAATAAAAAATAGAGAGAATGGGTGATTTTTGTCTGTTGAGTTGATTTAATAATTTTTCTCTCTAATAGATAACAAATCAAATATTGACATAGAGCCTTTTGGTCTGATTGATCAAGTTTAGGATTGTTCCAGTTAATTTTTTAAACATAATGAGAATTTTGGTCTGATTGATCAAGTTTAGGATTGTTACAACTTGAAAAACTATATTTGAGAAATTTAGAGAAGTACATTGTTGTGGATGGAAAATAAAATTTCTTTATATCTTGGTTGTTGCGTAGCCAGTTAATATAATAGGAAACATAGGAATTATACTATTAACTGGGACTAAAAGATTTGAATTAAGATAACATATTTGGTTGTTGCGGTTCCATATGTTTGGACAGTTATGTTCAATTTTTAAGTTTAGAGAACAAAAAAATGATGGTCAGATACATAATTGGCCTAATCAAACTAGGCCAAACCGAACGTGCTCACTCGTATGCCTACCTGCTTGTGATTGGGAAGGAAGTCTGCCCTAATTGAGTAACCCTTTCTTTACAATAAATTACACACTCTACCCCTGCTGCTTGGGGCGCAAGCTCCCTCTCCATAAATCCCTCTCCATTCCTCATGCCTTTCCATTCCTCTTCGTTTTAACCAAGCACGCCGCCACTACCATTACCACCACTAACATAGCCCACCAGTGCAAATTTTGTCACGCGTTATTTCCCGACACGGAGGGAGGCGAGGAGGCTTTAAGAGCCCATCAAATTTTGTGCATTGAATCCGAGTTCCGATGAGTATGGGGATGGATTAGAGCAACACCATGCATCTTAGATGCTTTAGCAAACTCGGCCGAGAGCTTAACAAAAATCAAGGATGATCTTCTGGTTATCACAAGAAGAATAACTCTGGTTATACTTTCGGGTCTACTCCTTGTTATAACGAGCAACCCGACATCTTTGTTAGTTATATTTGTTCTGTTATTTTTTGTTGTTTGTGTCTTTGTTTTCTATTAGATTTTTGCTGGATATGTTAGATTTTCTGTTAGATGTTTGTTAGATCTGTTAAATGTTTGCTGGATCATTTTAATTCTCAATAAAAAAGATTTGTTATCTATTAGAGAGAATTGAGTATTTTTTTGTCTGTTTAACTGATTTAATAATTTTTCTCTCTAATAGATAACAAATCAAATATTGACATAGAGCCTTTTGGTCTGATTGATAAAGTTTAGGATTGTTCTAGTTGATTTTTTAAACATAATGGGAATTTTGGTCTGATTGATCAAGTTTAGTATTGTTACAACTTGAAAAACTATGTTTGAGAAATTTAGAGAGGTCTGTTGTTGTGGATGGAAAATAAAAAAAAATTATATCTAGGTTGTTGCGTAGCCAGTTCATATTATAGGAAACATAAGAATTATACTATTAACTGGGACAAAAAGATTTGAATTAAGATGATAGATTAGGTTGTTGTGGTTCCATATGTTTGGACAGTTATGTTTGTTTATTAAGTTTAGAGGACAAAAAAATGATGGTCAGGTGCATAATTGGCCTACCCAAACTAGGCCAAATCGAACGTGCTCACTCGTATGCCTACCTAGTTGTACTTGGGGAGGAAGTATGCCCTAAATTAGTTACCCTTTTTTTTACAACAAATTACACCCTCTACCCCTGCTACTTGGGGCGCTAGCTCCCTCTCCATAAATCGTTCTCCATTCCTAATCCCTCTCCATTCCTTATCTTTTTAACCAAGCAGGCCGCCACTACCATCACCACCACTAACACACCCTAGTTCCACTATGCCCCATTACAAATTTTGTCACGCGTTGTTTCCCGACACGAAGGAAGGTGAGGAGGCTGCAAGAGCCCATCAAATTTTGTGCATTGAATCCGAGTTCTAACGAGTATGGGGATGGATGAGAGCAACACCAGGCATCTTAGATATCTTTGCAGACTCGGCCGAGATCTTAACAACAATCATGGATGATCGGATGGTTATCACAAGAAGAATGACTATGGTTCTACTTTTGGGTCTACTCCTTGTTATAACGAGCAACCCGACATCTTTGTTAGTTATATTTATTTTGTTGTTTTTTGTTGTTTGTGTCTTTATTTTCTGTTAGATATTTGCTGGATATGTTAGATTTTCTATTAGATGTTTGCTGAATCGGTGTAATTCTCAATAAAAAAAAATAGAGAGAATGGGTAATTTTTCTCTGTTGAGTTGATTTAATATATTTTTCTCTAATAGATAACAAATCAAATATTGACATAGATCCTTTTGGTCTGATAGATCAAGTTTAGGATTATTCCAGTTAATTTTTTAAACATAATGGAAATTTTTGTTTGATTGATCAAGTTTAGGATTGTTAAAACTTGAAAAACTATGTCAGAGAAATTTAGAGACGTCCATTGTTGTGGATGGAAAATAATTTTTTTTTTATATCTAGGTTGTTGCGTAGCCAGTTAGTATTATAGGTAACATAGGAATTATACTATTAACTGGGACTAAAAGATTTAAATTAAGATGATAGATTAGGTTGTTGTGATTCCATATGTTTGGACAGTTATGTTCGATTTTTAAGTTTAGAGAACAAAAAAATAATGGTCAGGTGCATAATTGGCCTAACCAAACCAGGCCAAACCGAACGTGCTCACTCGTATGCCTACCTGCTTGTGCTTGGGGAGCAAGTCTGCCCTAATTGAGTTACCCTTTATTTTACAACAAATTATACCATCAACCCCTGCTGCTTGGGGCGCAAGCTCCCTCTCCATAAATCCCTCTCCATTCTTCATCCCTCTCTATTCTCTTCTTTTTAACCAAGCACGCCGCCACTACCATCACCACCAATAACACGTTGGTATTGCTGTAATGCCTCGCTCCGCTTGGTGCATTGAGATAGTTTGTTGGGTCGAAGAGCTGTTTGGTGGACTATCATGTCCTAGTTCCACAAAATAGAAAGTTGCCATGAGATCTGATGTCGTACAAGGCTAAATTGTACTTGTACAAGTTAAGAACTAAAATGATCGATAGAACATCTAAGATACAAACTCATCAAAGAAAAAATACTAAGTAGAAAATTTGAATCAACACAAGATATACAAAAGAAATTATCGTTGTTGATAATATTTCAGCAGAATTACAACGGCTCGAAGTTAAAGAACAACTTGCAATCACTCCTCTCTCTCTCTCTCTCTCTCTCTCTCTCTCTCTCTCTCTCTCTCTCTCTCAATACAATAAAATATGCCATACGACTTACAACTCGATAACTATACAAACAACGATGTTCCATACATTATGTATGTAAACTCCCTCGACCAGATTTCAGTATTTTAATATTATATTTAGTTAATTAGAATTAGTGCAACTTTTTAAAAATTTATTTACTATATATTCTATTTGATTGTGCACCTGTTCATTACACAATTAATTAGGGCCTCACACTAGCTGTTAACCCTAAACTAATTTCACATCCCTGCCCTAGGCTTGCTAGACTACATTTTCTGTATTTTTAGCAACTCCCAGAAACCTCGTTTTGTGCTTCGTTTTAGTCGCACAAATATCGTTACAAACGTACGTATTTAATCCCTATTTAATTTTCTGCTCTTTACCAACCTCTGTACCCTAGAGATTTGAGGACCAGTAGGCACCTGTTTTGCCCAACCAAAAATACGATAATATTCTACACTAATTGTATTACAATTATCGTATTGACACCGTAGAATAATTATGACCCTAACTGCCCCTAAATAATTAGTGAACACCGTGCACAGTATTTATCAAATAATAAATACGGTGACCCGTATCACCTGCAGAATCAGACCCTGCATCTGCCCAGACTCATCCCCACACTTCCCAAACCATTTCCCCAGCTGTTACTCTCATTTCAGTACAATTCAGAATTTTGGGGAAATCAGTATTTTAAATCAGGCAAATTGCGTAATTACGCAAAAACCCAATTTTAGGACTTTTCTGTAATTTACAGAATTACAGGGGTTTTTCTGTAAAATACAGCGCGAGGTGGCACGTTCCTATTGGCCAGTGACCGTGCACGTGACACGTGTCAAGTGGGACCCTAAATATCCTGAAATACCAGGATAAAAATATCCTAAAATATCTAAAAAATTAAATTACTAAAATACCCTAAACATTTAAATTAATTACATTTCTATCCTAACCCTAAACCTATTTAATTCCCCCACCCGAGCTTCCCTCTCCCCTCACAGCCAACTCCGGCCACCGCCCACCGCCGGACCACTCCCACTCGACTCGCCCCTCCCTCAGCTACCTCCCCGTCCATCGCCACCCTCTCCAGCCACCGCCTCCGCCGCCCTGAGCCACCGCAGCACCCCTCCCTTCCCTGCCCGACAGCAGCTCCTCCCCTCCCCGACGCTCCTCACGGCCACCCCAACCACCGTGGACCACCGCCACCACCACCAAACGCCTCACCACCTCCTCCTCCACCGTCCTGACCTGTTCCCACCGCCCCACGACACCCTCCGCCGCCGGCAGCTCCCCCGCAACCACCACCGCCTCACTCTGCCACCTTCCCCGAAGCCACCCCGACCATCCCCCACCGCCACACCGGCCATCCCTAACCTCTGCCACCACCACCAAGGCCTTCGTCTCGACCCCCTCCTCCGCCCTGACCGCCTGCACCGCCACCGCACGCGGCGCTGCAGCTGCCGCAAGTGGCTGCTGCTGCTGCTGTTGCCGACTGCAGCTGCTGCAGGCGACTCTCCGGCCATCTCCGCCGCCGTCCTCCTACCGTCGACGACCAGTGGACCCCACCTGTCAGTAGGTAAATTACTAAACCCTAAAATATATGTATTTACATATATATCCCTATATGTATATATATGTATATATATATATGTATATATATAGGTATATTAATATGTATTTCTATGTATATGTATATATATATGTTTATACAAATATATTATATATATTATAAATTATTATATACTGTATAAATACAGCATATTTATACAGTATATTGTATATTATTATTATAATTTTATTATATATGTATGTATATATTTATGTATATATACATAGATATATTTCTATAATTATTCATATATACTTATATATATGTATATTAAGTATAAATATCTACTATATATATTTACATATTATGTAAATATATATTATATTATAGTATTATATATATGTATATTTATATGTATATAGTATATTATATGCATTTATTTCTGTTTCCTATATATATATATCTATATATAGTATATATAAATATATGTCTACATATATTTATATATATATATAGTTATATAAAATATGTATACTATATGTAAATAATATAACATATTATTTATATGTTATATTTATACTATGATTATTATTAATAAATATTACAGCTTATATTTATATTATATATTTATGTTTCCAATTTTTGTATTGTCTTTAAATTCATTATATATATTGTTACATATAACAGTGGTCACATATAGACCCTAATATTATTAAATATAATATTTGCTGGATAGTACAGCATTTATATATGTATTTATATTTCTGCACTGTCAATTCATTTTATATATATACATCAGTGGATATACCCTGATTATTATTTATTATATATTTATTATATATATATCTCAGTGGATATACCCTGACTACTATATTTTTATATATCAGTGGATACACCCTGATAAATGTTATATTACTATATATAAACAGTGGATATACCCTGCTATTATATAAATTTACATTCCTGCATTCTCTTTTCTGTATATATATGCTATATATATACTACTACTACATACTATATCTATAAGTATATATATATATATATATATATATATATATATATATATATATATATATATATATATATGTGGTATGTATCCTATATATACATAGGTATATATATACTTTTATATTATACCCTGATAATTCACGAACCTATATATTTTTAACAGAGAATATCTCCAGCACAACCAGTAACCCCCTGTCACCAGCAACCTTAAACCTGACTGCGAGATCAGGTTATCAACACTATCAGGGAGTAGGCAAGTATACCTTGCCAAGTTTTTACTACTTAAATATTAACTGTTTAAATGTTCTTATTTAAATTCAATTATTGTCATATGATACTGCTCCTGAAATTAAATATAACAGTTTGTATCTGAGATTGCCTTGGGTACAGTCATCCGATACGTTGACTTAGTGTAATCAACTTAGTAGTTACAGACTTACCAACAACTGTGAGGATATCCTGATATTCTCCTAGACCCTATCACGGGAACACGCAACATGGTTGCAATACATATTGGGATGTGAGCTGCGTATTTGGTTAGCTACCAGTACGTGTGACTCGCATCACGGATTAGAATAAATCAGGAAAGTTACGACTGGCATTAGTTACATTGGGCGGGGAGAACGACTAAAATACGTATGGGACACCCACCTCTTTACCATGTGCCGCACTCGACGGAGTGATACGGATGATATATATATATATATTCATGTGACCATTCTCATCGTAGATGGAAAATTGTATAGTGCCCTTGAACGGGGGCATATGTGGCATATACTAGCCAGTCACTACAGATTGGTGAATTACGTCAGCATATGTCTAGCCACACATTTCCCATACGTACTAGGTTGTCTCAAATTTGCATTTCACTTAGATGGTTAGCACCCTGTATTTATTTTATTCAGTAATTTTTATTCAGTATTTACATATATGGCATGTTATTTTCCTGTATCTTGTTACGTCCCTCTGAGGACCTGGTTCCCTGCCAGGTTTAGCTGAGACACTCTACCCCACAGTACCTAGACCTGGAGAGGAGTCTGGACATGCCCTTGAGATGGAGTTAGAGGAGATGACGTCAGAGTCTACTTGAGTACACCTGGAGTTGGAGCTACATATTTTGAGGATGTTGCGCTAGTTTATCTTATTTCACTTCGGCTTACTTTTTGTAGTGGGATTGTTCCCACCTGACTATATCTGGGTTGTATATGACATTTCAGATTTAGCATCTTTATATTCAGCACTTTCCCTGTTATTCTTGTGGATGAGATAGATTTACCTGTATTTAGACTTGTAGTATTTTAGGACAGCGTAGCACATCACTTTGGGTCCATTAAATTGGGTAATCCCTTAGTGATGTATCAGCTGGCCAATGCCACGTGGCCTAGTTCCGTATATTTTGGGACTGGGGCGTGACACGGTTTTAGTGGTGGCCCATGCAGGTCAAGTTAATTGCTAGTAGCATGATATCATGTTCAGCAAACCTGCAATAGGATAGGAATACTAGGTCTCATCCACACTGACTTCATCCATAAATATTGCATCCTGCTTGATTATCATCTATTAAGTCCTTCGTACTTTTCTAAATTTTTTTATTCTTTTCAGAAATATGGACATACCCGGGGAAACTGCGATTAATGGGACTGACCAAGCAACAGACCTCTCGCCAGAGGTCCAAAGGACACCAATCCCGATAGACCAATCTCCGAGAAGGATGCTGGTCAATCCAACAACCTCGTACCTTCACCAGGATCCGACCCAGGAAGCAACACCAGCCCGACAAGAAGGGCAAACTTCTCAGGCACCAACACTGCAGGCGGAGATACCTTTGCCTCTACCTCCAGTTCTCGCAGCCCTGATGCCACAACTTGAGGAACAATCTCAGATGTTCCAAGCCATATTGCAGGCTCAGTGGCAACAGACTGAAGTCCTGAGACAATGCCTAATGACGGTTCTGGAGAGGACAGCTGCCCCAGTACCAGCCCCTGTCCAACCAGCTAGCACTGTTCGAGGCTTTAGCCAGATGAGCCCGAGAACCTTTAAGGGCAATGAAACTCCGGAAGAGATCTCAGACTGGATCTCTAACACGGAAATACTGCTAGAAGGTTCCCAACTTCACCCCGATCTATGGATAACCGCAATAAGGACCCTACTCCTCGGCAACGCCCATCACTGGTGGGAATCTATCGAGCGCAGCACCGGCAAGAACCATACTTGGGAGAAATTTTTGGAATATTTTAATGCAAAATATTTCCCAGCCACGGTCAGAGATGATCTGTACTCCCAGTTCCTGCATTAGGAACAAGGGAATATGACCGTCGACGCTTACGATGCAGAATTCAGTCGACTAAGTCAATTCGGTGCCATCCTAATACCAACCGAGTTGAAGAAGGCCATGAAGTTCCATCGCGGCCTTACCCCCGAGCTCCAAGGGTATACTACGGCACAGTCGAGGATTTCATACGAAGAAGTTCTTTCAGAGACAAGGATACAAGAAGCCATTGGCCGAGAGGCTAGATGCTCAAATCCAACCATATCAGCCAGAGACCAGACTGGAGCAGGAGGACCAATCTGTCACCCGAGAAATCAGATACGACACCAGATGAGGTCATATCAAACCAAGAAATTTTTGACTTGTCACCATTGTGGCATGAAGGGACATTATGCCAAAAACTGTCGAAGGAAGTATAGACTATGCTTGATATGTGGAGATAATCAACATAGGGCCAGAGACTGCCCACAACACAGAGAACCAACACTTCAGACTGGGCAAGGACCAGCAGCACCAGCCCAGAGAATGCAATCTCCTACTAGAGGTCAGCATCTCCTAGTATCTGGAAGATTTCAGAGGGGACCACCCTTGGCCACCCAAGACACGCAGTACTACTTAGCCAGACAACAAACCGGAAGGTAAAACCATTTCAAGTACCATTATAGTCGCATTATTACCTGCAAACCGCATTATTTGATTCTAGCACTACACTATCTTCACATCTAGTAGTTCGTACCCATGTAAATAGCCAGGTTTACCGGAAGAGGCATTGTTCCAGTTACCAACATTACTAAAGCATGCTAGTAGTTAGGTATAGAAAGTAATAAGGATGCGATTCTTGGTACTTCCAATACTAAACCTCGACGTTGTCTTAGACATGGACTGACTAAGCCAGTACAAATACTATCCTAGACTACGGGAAGAGAAACGTCATCCTTAGACCACCAAGTTAACCATTCAGAAATAGATAGTACCTAGGGTAGCAAATTATAGTAGTTAACCCTAGATACCTAATGACTTATAGTATCCAACCTAAATTATTTTCCACCCTTAGGGAATGATCAGGACTAAGCTACAACAGATAGGTAGATTGCTAGACATTGATTGCTAGGCTCAAACATGTGAATGTAGTAATAGTTGAGTACTATTAGATTTGATGTACATGACTTATTAGGGGAGTCAGTAACTTCTAATCTCGTGTTTTCACCAATAGATTAATTACAGGAGAGAGGGTAGACCGATGTTAGACTTGAGAAAAACCTCAGGAAACTACCAATAATGTACGACCTATTATAAACCTGGTGATACCTATAAAATTTGGATAAAGGTACACATAAAGTAAAATAGGAGGTCATGTGTTTTCACCTACCCGTGAAACTATCAGACATTGGAAGAAGTACATGACGTCTTCCACGTATTCCAATTAAGGAGATACGCTCTGGATGCAAGTCATGTGCTTAAATCTCTGTTTTATGCGGACAACCTATAGTGTGTATTAAGGTTGTAGAACTTAGAAAACCATACCTCTTTTGGGACAACTAGCGACCTAGACAAGAAGTTAGAATAACTGTAGAGATTATAGAATCTTGTCTTTTTGTGAATTTACATATCATAATCTAGCGTACTTATAATTGTTATACTACCTTAAATTATGCTCTGCTATTATAGCCTAGTTTTGCAAGCTTATTCTTTATCAAGCTTGTTCATTAAATTATGTATTATTGGAGTACTACACTAATACATTTCAGAATCAGTGTATGACGGTCTGATCAACCATAATGCACTTGGTTCGCCTTTCGCATAACTACTTTACGTGAGTTGAGATATATAATGATTAGTAGACAGATGTACTTACCCTCTGCGCATATCGTATCAGCTACATAACTGTGCTAATACGAATATGTGAATAGGGATTACCAGAATAGCATTTCCATCCACAACTGCCTTGACAATTCCTATTGAATTCTTTAAACGCCTTGAATCTCCATACTTCTAATCTATTACCTCCCTCTTGAACTCTTGATTACTGTTTTCCGTCTTTCCTTATTTCGGAAGGAAGAAACCTCGTACTTAGTATAAATACGTAGTTTCTGTAACCATTTCTATTGTTTCTTGGGGAAGTACCAAACCCTATTATTAGATTAGATTGCAATTTGAAACTGTTCTTATTTTCTTAGAATGACTTTCGTTACCTACCTTACGTCGTATTACGTTCCTCTGGTTCATATTGCATAAAAACATCATGCACCAGGCAAATCAACCTAGGAACGGGAAGAGGATATTCGATAATGTTTCCCCCATCTATTTCCAGATCAGGGTATGTCCAAATATTTCAAATCAATCTTCAGCTATCTATGTCCTGATATTTCGAATCAATCAATCTTTTGTTTTCAATATATGTTTGTTTTTATTTTGAGGACGAAATATTCTAAGAAGGGTAGATTATAAACTCCCTCGACCAGATTTCAGTATTTTAATATTATATTTAGTTAATTAGAATTAATGCAACTTTTTAAAAATTTATTTACTATATATTCTATTTGATTGTGCACCTGTTCATTACACAATTAATTAGGGCCTCACACTAGCTGTTAACCCTAAACTAATTTCACATCCCTGCCCTAGGCTTGCTAGACTACATTTTCTGTATTTTTAGCAACTCCCAGAAACCTCGTTTTGTGCTTCGTTTTAGTCGCACAAATATCGTTACAAACGTACGTATTTAATCCCTATTTAATTTTCTGCTCTTTACCAACCTCTGTACCCTAGAGATTTGAGGACCAGTAGGCACCTGTTTTGCCCAACCAAAAATACGATAATATTCTACACTAATTGTATTACAATTATCGTATTGACACCGTAGAATAATTATGACCCTAACTGCCCCTAAATAATTAGTGAACACCGTGCGCAGTATTTATCAAATAATAAATACGGTGACTCGTATCACCTGCAGAATCAGACCCTGCATCTGCCCAGACTCATCCCCACACTTCCCAAACCATTTCCCCAGCTGTTACCCTCATTTCTGTACAATTCAGAATTTCAGGGAAATCAGTATTTTAAATCAGGCAAATTGCGTAATTACGCAAAAACCCAATTTTAGGACTTTTCTGTAATTTACAGAATTACAGGGGTTTTTCTGTAAAATACAGCGCGAGGTGGCACGTTCCTATTGGCCAGTGACCGTGCACGTGACACGTGTCAAGTGGGACCCTAAATATCCTGAAATACCAGGATAAAAATATCCTAAAATATCTAAAAAATTAAATTACTAAAATACCCTAAACATTTAAATTAATTACATTTCTATCCTAACCCTAAACCTATTTAATTCCCCCACCCGAGCTTCCCTCTCCCCTCACAGCCAACTCCGGCCACCGCCCACCGCCGGACCACCCCCACTCGACTCGCCCCTCCCTCGGCTACCTCCCCGTCCATCGCCACCCTCTCCGGCCACCGCCTCCGCCGCCCTGAGCCACCGCAGCACCCCTCCCTTCCCTGCCCGACAACAGCTCCTCCCCTCCCCGACGCTCCTCACGGCCACCCCGACCACCGTGGACCACCGCCGCCACCACCAAATGCCTCACCACCTCCTCCTCCACCGTCCTGACCTGTTCCCACCGCCCCACGACACCCTCCGCCGCCGGCAGCTCCCCCGCAACCACCACCGCCTCACTCTGCCACCTTCTCCGAAGCCACCCCGACCATCCCCCACTGCCACACCGGCCATCCCTAACCTCCGCCACCACCACCAAGGCCTTCGTCTCGACCCCCTCCTCCGCCCTGACCGCCTGCACCGCCACCGCACGCGGCGCTGCAGCTGCCGGAAGTGGCTGCTGCTGCTGCTGTTGCCGACTGCAACTGCTGCTGCAAGCGACTCTTCGGCCATCTCCGGCCATCTCCGCCGCCGTCCTCCTACCGTCGACGACCAGTGGACCCCACCTGTCAGTAGGTAAATGTCACGCCCCAGTCCCAAAATACCGAGGGACCAGATACGTGGCAATGGCCAACAGCACACACCGATGGACAAACCCAATTTAATGGATCCATCGGAGCATACTTAAGCTGTAGTACAATAATAAGGGTCTAGATATACTAATCTCATCCACAGAAATGAATACAACAATATCAGAATCATAGAGCAAGATCAATCTCAATAAAATATAACACTCGGGAAATAGCCCGATAATGAGTCTGATACATCTGTCAAGATACAAGAATAAAGCTAACTACAACAAATACTGAGTATGGAAACAGTATATACTCAGAAGATAACCTCGGTGATCACTCGTCTACTGAATCTGGTACTGCTCCGGTGTCTGCTCCTGCTCCGTAAACCTCGGGGTCGATCTCATCAGCTATACCTGGGGACATAGTCCGGATCCAGGTCCTCAGGGGACAGCAAGGTACAGAAAATACAAGCCATAATAATGCAGTGAAATAGATAATGAAATGAATAGGGTAAGTATGTAACCATCTATGTGAAAATGCAAGTGAGAGCATCACGAGTACTTAGGCTGATACCACTACAAGCTCTGTGTCTGTGAGCCGGTAGCAGCAATAACTATGTATTTTACTATGTGTTTACTATGTTTTATATATATGTAATCAGCCTGTAGCCTGTGTGTCTCTTCCCACCCCATGTAATCACACGTCTCATGTCCACGATGTATCATGTCCATGTCACGCACGATCATATCTAATGCAGCAAGTCATCTAATGTCTATGAATAAATGTCTATGTCATAAAACCTGTATCCTACACAGAATCACCATGAATATCTCAAGAAGATTCTGTCTCATGAATAGTGTCAAGTGTCCTGGGTCATGATATACTTGGTAAGACAAGTACGAGAATGTAAAGGGGGTCACGAATGTCCATCTCTAGATGACCGTACCCAACACCGCATACAGTGTTGGCACCCGACTAATAATCGGACGCTAAGTACGTCACACGGTCCTAGGTCAAGCATGCACAGCAATATAATGAAGCAAGAAAAATATGTAACAATACTGCAGAGTTTGGCAAGGTACACTTGCCTGGTAAGGAAGCTGCGATGTACCAATAACCTGCTCCAGAAGTCGCGTAGAACAAATCCAATATCCTATGTATTACAAATTTATCACGTCAAAAGATAATTTATTTTAATTTATTTAATTCTGGAATAGTTACTCTAAAATTCTATTTTAATCTTATTATTCTGATTTTTATGTTAATTCCTAAATTTTGTCCAAAGAAACTGAATTTTATCAACTCGAGACTCATGGCACGCAAATCGAGGCGATCTGTTGACCGAAAAGTCAACCGACAGAAACTCAACTTTCATGCATGATTTCCTGTAGATTTCAGCGTCAAAAACATGCTGGAATTTACGGCTCGTCCGAATTCAAATTCGTTTTGGGAATTATGGCACATACAAATTTTGTATTGTGCACCGATGGTTAAATTCTAACCTAGAAGTTCTACAGAATTAACAGTATGTAAATACTTCAAATTAAATTCTGGGAAAAATATATGTCGATGATCTCGACATTAGCTTTCCGAAACTTTAAACGGTTCGTGATTCTGATTCCTGGTTCTCCCGGAATCGCAAAAACATCGAAACACGTCTATTTTCGGATATGCTGTGCTCTATGAATTTTTCAGAATTTAATACTCATAATTTAGAAAAACAATTTATATAATCAGAAAGCTAACCTCATTATCGTTCTAACAAAAAAAACTAGGCCTCGTTTGGAGTCCGGAGCTAGTAGATATCGTCTTTTTAATTCGTCATAACTAGTAGAAAATGAGGCTGAATTTATGACAAATTTTGACTATTTTTGGACGAAAAAGAGAGGAATTTGGGGAAAAATATGAAGGATGAGGTATTTATAATGGTGGAGACTACTTAATTAAATACAACTAGGATTGGTTAATTTGGATAGGATTATGATGAATTTAAATAAGGATATGATATACATTAAGTTGTATTCCTAGTAGGTTCATGATTTGAATTAATTTAAAGTAGAGTTTGAATCTATCTCAATAATTTATAATCTTGAATATAATTAAATATAATACAAATAATTTATAAAATCTTATTAATATCTATTAACACTAAATTAGCATATATCTAATATTAAGACTATATATATCCAAATAAATCCTAATTAATTTCAAAAATCTAAAATAACCTAAAAATGATTCTAAATAAATATTTATATAAGTAAATATATCAAGAAATTCATTTGCTAATTAAATAACAGAATACTCTAAAGAAATTCAATACCTATAATAATATAAAATATACACAAAATATCTATTTTGGGTGAGGGGGTTTACAGTAAATTACTAAACCCTAAAATATATGTATTTACATATATATCCCTATATGTATATATATGTATATATATATGTATATATATAGGTATATTAATATGTATTTCTATGTATATGTATATATATATGTTTATACAAATATATTATATATATTATAAATTATTATATACTGTATAAATATAGCGTATTTATACAGTATATTGTATATTATTATTATAATTTTATTATATATGTATGTATATATTTATGTATATATACATAGATATATTTCTATAATTATTCATATATACTTATATATATGTATATTAAGTATAAATATCTACTATATATATTTACATATTATGTAAATATATATTATATTATAGTATTATATATATGTATATTTATATGTATATAGTATATTATATGCATTTATTTCTGTTTCCTATATATATATATCTATATATAGTATATATAAATATATGTCTACATATATTTATATATATATATAGTTATATAAAATATGTATACTATATGTAAATAATATAACATATTATTTATATGTTATATTTATACTATGATTATTATTAATAAATATTACAGTTTATATTTATATTATATATTTATGTTTCCAATTTTTGTACTGTCTTTAAATTCATTATATATATTGTTACATATAACAGTGGTCACATATAGACCCTGATATTATTAAATATAATATTTGCTGGAAAGTACAGCATTTATATATGTATTTATATTTCTGCACTGTCAATTCATTTTATATATATATACATCAGTGGATATACCCTGATTATTATTTATTATATATTTATTATATATATATCTCAGTGGATATACCCTGACTACTATATTTTTATATATCAGTGGATACACCCTGATAAATGTTATATTACTATATATAAACAGTGGATATACCCTGCTATTATATAAATTTACATTCCTGCATTCTCTTTTCTGTATATATATGCTATATATATACTACATACTATATCTATAAGTATATATATATACTATATATATATATATATATATATATATATATATGTGGTATGTATCCTATATATACATAGGTATATATATACTTTTATATTATACCCTGATAATTCACGAACCTGTATATTTTTAACAGAGAATATCTCCAGCACAACCAGTAACCCCCTGTCACCAGCAACCTTAAACCTGACTGCGAGATCAGGTTATCGACACTATCAGGGAGTAGGCAAGTATACCTTGCCAAGTTTTTACTACTTAAATATTAACTGTTTAAATGTTCTTATTTAAATTCAATTATTGTCATATGATACTGCTCCTGAAATTAAATATAACAGTTTGTATCTGAGATTGCCTTGGGTACAGTCATCCGATACGTTAACTTAGTGTAATCAACTTAGTAGTTACAGACTTACCAACAACTGTGAGGATATCCTGATATTCTCCTAGACCCTATCACGGGAATACGCAACATGGTTGCAATACATATTGGGATGTGAGCTGCGTATTTGGTTAGCTACCAGTACGTGTGACTCGCATCACGGATTAGAATAAATCAGGAAAGTTACGACTGGCATTAGTTACATTGGGCGGGGAGAACGACTAAAATACGTATGGGACACCCACCTCTTTACCATGTGCCGCACTCGACGGAGTGATACGGATGATATATATATATTCATGTGACCATTCTCATCGTAGATGGAAAATTGTATAGTGCCCTTGAACGGGGGCATATGTGGCATATACTAGCCAGTCACTACAGATTGGTGAATTACGTCAGCATATGTCTAGCCACACATTTCCCATACGTACTAGGTTGTCTCAAATTTGCATTTCACTTAGATGGTTAGCACCCTGTATTTATTTTATTCAGTAATTTTTATTCAGTATTTACATATATGGCATGTTATTTTCCTGTATCTTGTTACGTCCCTCTGAGGACCTGGTTCCCTGCCAGGTTTAGCTGAGACACTCTACCCCACAGTACCTGGACCTGGAGAGGAGTCTGGACATGCCCTTGAGATGGAGTTAGAGGAGATGACGTCAGAGTCTACTTGAGTACACCTGGAGTTGGAGCTACATATTTTGAGGATGTTGCGCTAGTTTATCTTATTTCACTTCGGCTTACTTTTTGTAGTGGGATTGTTCCCACCTGACTATATCTGGGTTGTATATGACATTTCAGATTTAGCATCTTTATATTCAGCACTTTCCCTGTTATTCTTGTGGATGAGATAGATTTACCTGTATTTAGACTTATAGTATTTTAGGACAGCGTAGCACATCACTTTGGGTCCATTAAATTGGATAATCCCTTAGTGATGTGTCAGCTGGCCAATGCCACGTGGCCTAGTTCCGTATATTTTGGGACTGGGGCGTGATAATGTATTTTATATACATAAGGCTAACTCCTCTAGCCGCAATGCTTCATGTTGCCAATTGATTTCCAACGAAAATATGTACTCTTTCAGTCTTGGTGGATTCGAATTTAGAGGGCGAATATTTTTATATATTTTTTCAGACGAGTTCTTACATGGATAGGTGGGCTGTAGTGGTGCGGGCCTACGAACCGGATGTGATACGAGATCTTCGGGACCCAGTTGACTGTTTGAAGAAGTAGATAATTGAGTGTGCGTGAGTGTATGAGGTTGTACCAAAGAAATTTTTTTACTTCATTTATGTACAACCAACTCCTGATTGGAAAAGATTAGAGTGATATACATTGAAGTATTTCTCGCTTACTTCCCTTCTAATTCTTAAATTTTTTTATTGTTCAACGTAAACGTTTGGGATTTTCTTGTCCTATTATTTATTAAAGGAAGAAATAATACATTGTCATTCTGACTCAAATTTGGATAGCTAGAAATGACGTCTCCTACCTCGTGACTAGAGGTGATTTTTTATACAAGAAGTCACCCCGCGGGTGAAAAATGGTAAAGGAAGGAGGAGATATTGGATCCGAGTTAGATATTAAGAAAGAACAATATACATCATGGACAAAGCTAGTAGCCTAATATCATACAAATATCATGAATAATCATTGGAAAATAAATGAAAAAAACATCTTAAAACCTAGGGATGGGCATACGGATCCAGGATCTGCGGTTTCGATCTGGCCGGAACCGTATATTGCTCAAACAAGCCGGTTCTTAAAATTAAATATTTAAACGGGCAGGGTCGGGACGAGTTGTAACATAAACGGGACGGAACGGGTTTTATTTTCAACATAAACGGGGTCCCGGCCCGGCCCGTTTATATTGAAAAAAATAAAATTCGGACTTCCACCACAGGAGGACGAGCGGTCCAGTCAAGTTACTTGACTTTGGTTCAAAATTTTAAAATTTTCTTGGTCTTGACTCGAGGTGTTGCTGGCCCTAATTTCTAACTCTTCTCCCTCTCTCTCATCTCCCTCATGCGGCACGCCAAGGCGCCTTGCCTTGCCTCGCCCTCGATCAGGCCCACGACGGCCTTTTCCTCTCAAATTCTCAAATTCATAGTAATCTCTCATATTCTCCCTTAACTTCCTATAGGAATACATAGCAATATAGCATAATCGAAAACTGGATTACGAGGCTATAACCTGGAAGAACCTAATATGGTGAAGTAATTCGAAAAGAATTTGGCTGAGGTTGCATTATAAAGTATGTGACATATTATAGACTTATAATACTATACAAAGGAAATTTCAAGTCTTCAAGATATGTGCAGACATCTTACAAATTACAATGATATTTCTATTAGACTATATAAATGTGGCAGGATTTAAAAAGCAAGATGTCTGCACTAAATCTATTACAAAATTTATATCCTGTGTTTTTGTTTTTTTTATTTGATTTCTGAATTCTGAATATGAAAACTTAGTACTTAATAGCATTTGTTTTCTTTATGTAACTGTTTACTGTTATAGTTTTTGATTTTTTTTAATATTTTTGGATCTGTTTGGACTCTCGGGTCGATCCGTTTTGGACCCGTTTCAAACGGGTAGAGTCTGTTCCGGTTTTAATATTTTTTGGCCCTCTCCTGTTCAGTTCCGTCAACTAACGTGTCAGGTCCGGATCCATTAAATTTGGATCGATTCGATCCGTGCCCACCCCCTATTAAAACCTACTAAATGGGACCCACCCAAATATGGTCCCACGTATACACACACATGATCAAGACAGCTATTGCCTGTCCCTACCTAGCCACAGACAAACATAAATAAACTAGAAAATAAAAAATAAAAAATTGAAAAATAAGAAGAAGAAAAATCAAGACCCACGCGTAGAGAAAGAGAGAGAACTCGGAGACTTTTTGCCAAAGAAGAAGAAAAGAGTGCGGATAAAATAACAAATAATTTTCCACTCCTCTCCCAATTCTCCAGATTTCTCCTCCTGATCGAAACCCTAATTTCGCCGGTAAGTCAATTACATGTCGATCTCGATCTCAAAAATTGGGAATATTTTCCCGATCCTCGTCTTAATTACCGGAACGATTGATCTGATCGTGAATCCTTCGTTTCCCCCGTCAACTTCTTGTAGTTATACGTTCAAATGAACTCTAGGGTTTTGAATTTGATTTCTTTTGATTCTTGTGAACGACATCTCACTAAAAAGCTAGGGTTTTGGAACTCGCCAATATAATATTATCATTTTGATTCATTCACCAATGAGAATTTATTATTATTATTATTTAAAATTAGGTCAATCCGAAGACGATAGAGGAAATTTGTTGTGTGAAAAATTCAGCCTAGGATTCAGATTCTATTGGATGTTGGTATGGGATTAATTCACTCATGCCAAAAGTTTGGTCCATTATAGGCGTTTTTGTTTGTTCTTTATGTTGATGTACTCGTAGGTTATTATTCTAGAATAGCTCCAGAAGACATAGTTTCTTAAAGTTATTTCTTCTTTCTTCATTTCTTCTGGTACGTGTATGTAGTTGTTCACAACACATTGCTTTAGACAAAGACTCTGTCTTTTATTCTTTCTGGATGGTAAATATTCATCCGAACATAAACACAATGGTATGAGCTTTTTCTTGGTCTTCAGATAGACTACTATTTGCGGATACAAGCATATTGCCACATTTCGACAATAATAGTCTTCCGGACATGGCAACCCTCCAATATATTGATCTACATTACTTGAAACATCTATAAACCCGAAAATTGATATTCCAGTTACTTTTACTTATTTACCAAGTAGCTAGACGTTGGACTTTTTAGCAAGCCGTGTGGATGTAACATACAGAATGTTTTAAAACTATGAAATGTGGGGTTTTCTATATCTAGATTACGATCAAAGAGTTGGATCCCTATGTAACAAACTGTCAATCTCTCCAAGTTTAGTTTTTAAATAGTTCATTTGAACTGCATCTATGCATCCTCAAAGCAATTCCAAACGAGTTTCTTGTTTTTACGTTACCTATATGTATCAGTATTAGTGATATGATTTTGAATTTAGATACTCCATTATGTATTTTCTCACATATAGGATGAGCTCCAAATACATTAGCATCGCATATTTACATTGTTTGAGTTTTGAGTGAAACAGAGGAATAAATTATCAGGCAAAATCATTTATATAGGTCATTGGATACTGAACAGATGCAAGCTTGTCAGTTGTCATAATTGCTTATGTTAGAGCTATATTTCTTTATATGTGTCCAAATGAGTGCTTGACTCAAATGGATACAACAATTTGAGTAGGGAGAAAAGCGCGTCGGCCTCATGCTCAAGGCTCATCCCTTAACGCTTCAATGTAGGTGGAGCAAGGCTCATCACTTAACACCTCAATATATGTGGAGCGAGGCTCTCTTCATGACGCTCACGTCTCATAGCCCCTCTCGTCAATATTATAGCCAGCTTGACGCGCGCCTTGAGCATATTCTACTTTACATGTTACTTCTACTATAATTTCTATTGATCATTGTAATGTAAGTACTTAAATTCCATATTCCATTTAATTTGGATTTTAGGTTCTACTATTAGAGTATTAGTATGCTACTGCCTATTGTTCACCCGCCGTGAACCAAAAATAAAAAAAACGAGTCAGTTATATTATTGTGCAACAAAGGAAGACAACATATCAGCAATAATTTAGTGCTCATTTGCATAAAAGTATTATTTATTACACGATCTATAAATAATTTTTATATAATTTTCAATGTGCGCTTTGCCTTCACGGGGCTTGCAGATTTGCCTCACGCCTCATCCTTCAATCTTAAACATTCTTTGTGCCTTGATGCGCTTTGCACCTTTAATAACTATGGTTAGGTTAAAGCCAGCTATGGTCGTATCTTTATTCAGCTAGCAGACTTCACTTAATTGAATTATTATAACACTAGCTGGCCATTCAAACGAGACTTTGCCCAGTTGCTGATCCTATTTTGAGATTATCCTTGGTTATTACAGTAAGTTATATGGCTTACAAATATGACAGAGTGAATTAGTAATAAAAGTGCTGTGGTTCATGTCTAGAGCTGGTTGCATGATAAACTGGCAATGATAATTTTGACATCTATACTTTCCTCTGAAAATATATTGTTAAGTTTTGATCACGATAATGGAAATACTTATGGTCCAGCATGGGGATAACTATTGAGACCTTATGGTCTGATTTGAATGAAGCTGGGTTTGCCATTTGAGATATTTATTCGTAATTTGGGTTTAGTTTGATTCCTGTAGATTGCTACTTGGGTAGCCCACCAATCATATATTAGATATGATTTTTAAGTGGCCTTAATAGCAAGGTTCGCAGTATCAGAATCGGTATCGGGCCATTCCTATGAGTATTGGTATCGGCGGTTTTGAATCGGAGTATCGGAATTTTTGGTATTGGAAAGCAAATATTATTGATAAATTATGAACATTTTAGAAAATACATTTTTTACATTTAGGCATAATTTTAAGTATTTTCAGTGTTGTTTTTTTAGTAGTGTTGAAATTAGAATAAAATAGTACTCGCCCTTATCAATTGGTTTACATGCGATAAATAAGTTTTCTTCTTTTACATGCTTTTACAACCTTATTATGCTTTTAAACCCTTGTTGATTGGTATTTGTTGTTCAATTTTCTTTGCCGAATTAACCGAAAAAGAGACCTCCAATGTCGGTATCGTTCAGTATTGGCCAGTATCGGATATCGGTCAGTATTGGATCGGGAGATGCTAAATCGTATTGGTATTGGCCGTATCTGATCGGAATCGGCCGATACTGCGAACTATGCTTAATAGCAGTAGTAAGGGATGAAGTGCTACATGAACTGCATATTTAGTGATCATGCTCACCCCCATTATGTGACCGGACCTTTTGCCTTTTGTGGAAGTTTTTTTTTTTGGGTTCGATCGACCACTCTGCATTGTCTCCCATTTTAACTGAAGTCTTTCTATTTCCATAGATAATTTCATAAGTCACTCCTTGTTTGTGTTTGTTACAATTCAGGATTGTGATCTGTTTATGGACGTGTGGGGTTTATATAGGCACCTGTAGGTGTCAAGGATCTTTATCTTTGGTAGATGTCATGACCTAAGCTTGAGATGCTTTCATCAAACACTGAGCTGTTGTTCTCGACACAGATTTAAGTACACAGTCTTTGTTGACTCATCAACTGTGCATTGCTAAGTAATGTGTTACAGTTGGCTGTTCCCTTGTGTAGATGTGACTGCACCTTCCCATTGCAAAATTGTATCATTCTTTTTTAGCCATTTAGACTTTTGAGAACTTTCCATTACTTTTTTAGCCATTTAGACTTCTGAGGGCTTCTTAATTTAGAGCTATGCTCTCAGTAGTGAAACTCATTTAGATGGAAAAGCCTTACAAAGATGTCTTGAGGTGACTTTTTATTTGTTACTGATTTACTTGGTATAAATTTTCCAGTCATGATTACGCAGTCAAAATAAAAAGAAGCACCAGCATATTGTGGCTTCAGTTAGATTGGTGCATGCTTCAACACTTAGAAATACCTCACATTGTTATCATTATATCTGATTTAGTTGCATTTTTACTCTATGCTGTGCTTCATAATTCGGAAGGCTTACATGTTTTTGTTATTTTTTGAAAGACTATCCGTCAATTTGAGTTTATGATATACAAAATGTTTCTTTTTGTTTCCAGAAACTTAACCTCAAGCATCTTAAAAGCTGCACTAGTGGAGAAGTAACAAATTGCTTGACAGTTTGATCCCTTCTCTGATGGCAGAGAGGGCTTGTGTGAAACGCCTTCAAAAGGAATATCATGCACTTTGTAAGGTGCGTTGATGTTAAGTATATGCTCATTATTACATCAAGAAGATCAAAGTGTTCTGTATTGCTTTTTGCCTATTTATGTTCATAGCATTGATTAGTTCATATTGAAGTAAGAACTGGCAAAAACTACAGTATGGCAAACTAAGCATATTGAAATAGGTTGTGATGAAAATAGTGAAACAACACACAAAGAATTACTTGTGAATGAATATTTTTAGCAATGAAGAAATTTATATCATTGAATTTCACATTATGGAAATATAAATTTGCAATGTAAAAATGGATTTTTTTTGGTACTGGCAGGAAAAATGTATACAACTTCTATATTGCTTTTGCTGCAACTTCTATTTTCATGGGAATAATTAAATTGGTCTAATGGTGGATATAGAAAGTTTTAAATTGAGAATCTTAATCAATGACAAACATTACTTAATAACAAATTTTAACAACCAAATGCATCATCTTTTCCAATTCTGCTATTCTCTTGTACTTTCTGTTTCTGTTTCTAATATTTTGTATCTATTCTTCTCAATACGAAAATTCATATACATTGTTAGCTAGCAGCAGCACTATTCCACCCACTGGTGCACAAATGCACTAATCTAGTTTGTAAGTACTGGACGTGACTTAAATGTGGAGAAAGCGTGTGCATTTATCCCTCATGTACCATTATTGTTATTCACTCAGTCTATTGCAAATGGAAGAGTTGAGATGGAATGCTTTCATCTCACAAAGAATTACATAAGAAAACTGGAAAGATAATTGTTAAAAACATTATCGAATTCTTAATGATCATATTATGGTTTGACTGGGAGTGCTAGTGTAAGAGTCAGGTAGAAGCTGGAAAAGGAGAGCTGTAAGAGAAGTTTTCTTTGATTATGATTGTTTGGATCATCTGTAATCTATATAAATATTTGTATTTGGCCTATCATGGGATTTTTGTTGGAAAGCTGTAGGAAGTCAGAAGGTATAATTATATTATTTGATAGACATTAATTAGTTTGAAGGTTCATCCTGTAGTGACGGGCAGAGAGCATAGACCTGTAATACTCTTTAAGTGTTTGAAGTTAATTATTAAATCTTGGTTTGATTCATCTTTTACCATCTCTTTATACTTCCTGAATAATCTTCTAATAAAACATGTAATTGAACTTCCTTTCTGAATGTCGTTGAGCTAGGAAGAAGAAAAACATAGTTAGGACTAGTTTGGATTGAATTTTAAACGGGATGTTGCCATTTATATCGCCATTTTGGCTAAAATGGCAAACAAATTCTCGTTTGGTTCCCACACTTGTCGTTTTACCATACAAAATTGGCTGAAAACAACAAATGCCAAACGCTCTCGAAAGAGCATTATTTAGCATTTATCATTTGAATTTGAGCATTTACCATCTCATAGGGGGACCCAACTAGCGTTGATGCGAAACTTCTATCTTGGAGATGTGCGAAGAAAAGTATAGAAATACATATTGTCAAGGAAGGGTTTCATCTACTATGAAGTCATTTCGCAGTAATCGATTGTATGACATTTATGTGTACGCCAAGTGCTTGATTGCATTCAAAGTCTAGCACACTTCGACTTGACTCACACTGATCGGCTTATACCAACCATGCCAGAGAAGCGGGGAAGAAGTGAGAGAGAGCTTATATAAAAGATCTTTCCACCCATTCATCAAAAAGAAAAAAAAAATCGTAAAGTGTGTTTTGACTTGAGTTTGCTTCCTATTAAACTAAATCTTCCGATGGTTTATCCCCCGTTACCTTGGCAAAAAAAAATCATGGCAATTTCTTACACGTCTTTCTTGTACACAACAATTAAACCGAACAACAAATTTATTGTCACATTCATATCACACTTGGCCCGAGTATAACGCCAAAGCACTCTCGAGTATACAATGTCCCAATTTCACACCAAAAAGATTTGATGATCGAATTGCTTGCGATTATTTGCTTTCTATGGTACGCGAAGCCTAGTTACAAGGAACTATTGTGTGATATTGAATTGGAAAAGTAAAAAAAATTCTAATTTTTTATACCTTTTCTTTCTCTATGTACCGTTCCTGGATCGTGAAACCTAATAAACTGGGTCAAGTACGTGCTTGATAGAAGCGCTTTGTAAACTACCCAATCTCATTTTTTAAAAGGTTACTCGCACGGATTTAGAAAGGTGAGGGAAACTCTAACCTTCTTTCTCGATGTCCAGAACTGGGGCCCAGTCGAAAGACTCATCAAATCGGATATTGTCAAATGTTTCGATACCATAGATCGGAAGTACTCCTCCTCCTCCCAGTCCTCCTATACAACAGGTACATACCCTTCCTGTAGGCTTATTAGCAGCAGGAGTTAGAAAATTACTATATATCAAAGAAAGAAGATAGTATTGTCATTAATCAGTATTGACCATTTATTAAGATTCCTAATTAAAACTCGATCTTTAAAACTTTCAATAGTTAATTTAAAAGTTATCCACCATAGGATAAATTTAAAACCAACTGTCTAGAATTGGTGTAGGAATAAAATTCTTACACTGGTATCAATTGAACCCGATTCTCTATGTACTCTCTTTTAAGCATTGACATACTGAACTGGACTTTTTGAGAACCTTACCAGTTAGCAATAGTGGACTAGTGATGTACCTTGTGGACCATGTTAACATTGAGTTTACAATTCTACTTTTTTTGTCTTATGTTTTCCTTTCTTTGGTTTGGCTGGTGGTGGATTGGGCTGTCACTGATTCAAAATGTTGTGGCTCATATTTCATTCTTGCTATTGTCAGTTTATTTTCTTGGTCATTATATTGAGGAAGCATGTCGTGATAATCTGATTTTGGTGAATCTTTATCGTAAAATTATCATCAATATCTGTAGAGTATTTATGTTCATGCTTCATCTTTTGTTACTACTGTTATAAATTCAGTTATCTATACTGTTATGGATTCAATCATCTATACTATTATGAATTAGAATACTGAGATGGATGAGTGGCAATATGCTTAAAGGATAGGATAAGAAATAAATGTATTCATGGAAAGTTATAGGTGGCGCCATTTGAGGACAAAATGAGAAAAAATGGACTTAGGTAGTTTGGACGTGCAACGCAGACCAATTGATCAATTGATGCTCCCGTAAGGAGGAGCCATAATGTAGTAGTTAATGGAGCCGCTAGGACTAGAGGTAGGCCTAGACTAACATAGTAACATGGTTTGAAGTGTTAAAAAAAAGGATATGCACCTTGTTAGCGTTACAGAGGACACAACCCTTAACAGAGCCAAATGGAAGAAGATGATTCAAACGACGATCCCAGAAATTTGGGATAAAGGCTTTGTTGTTGTCGTCGTTGTATGTTGCAGTCTCTATGTGACATAATCTCTTTAGTATTCATGATCTGGTTCATCCTGTGTGTTCCTTTTACTTGATATTTCCTGATAACTTTAGACACTGTTCAGAAATTCTGTTTCCTATACCAACAAATAGTTGATTTGTTTCTCTAAAAGAATTATACTGATTTTTATATAGTTTCATGTTTGCAGGAACCGGTTCCCCAGGTTGTGGCACGTCCTTTACCTAGTGATATCCTCGAATGGCGTGAGTGATCCACCCCCCCCCCCCCCCCCCCCCCCCCTCTTCTTTTTCTTTTTTACTTTTACACTGAGGTTTATAATATTGATATCCTCATTTGTTTGTGTGTGCCTTTGTGACCATTTTGTGGTGTATAAGGTTGGCAATTGGAATCAGGTTGGATCCTATTAGAGAAACCAAAATTTGGTGTACCTTTATCATTGTGATATCTCATTCTGTATGTGTTTCGTCCTTTCTGAGATACTCCATATTGTGGTGTGAGGCTGGCAATTGGACTCAGGTTGGGTCCTGGAAACCCCATGCCGGTGTATCTTTATCATCAAATCCATTAGTGTCTCCGTTAGGAATTACTAAAGGATCCATATCCAAATCTAAGCACCTATAAATCTGGATCTTTTTGTCCATGTTTATTTGTATCACAACGAAGACTAATTAAATGTGCAGAAAGACAAAGTTGTGACGATGCTAGCCTAAGATATTTCTTTTGTTTCCTTTACTACTTTTATCATGGATAAAAGAAGACATCCACAACACAAAAATAATAAACTTAGCTTTCGTCATCTCGACCTAGGCAGCATGAACACTCTAAAATCACAGTCATATATCTGTCATATGCTGACACACCACCCGAACGCACCAAAACCCATGTCTTGGTGTCCAAACAGTGCTGTGTTCTGTCCGGGTCCCCTTCAATGCAGATCTCAGTTAAACTGGACATGTTTTTATGTTATAAGTCTATGTGCTATTTAAATTTATTACTGTAGTACTACATAACTTATATAAAAGAGGCAAATAAATGAAATAGTAATTTCATTGTCATATTGTCAGGCTATTGAGTTTGTTCTTTCATGAACTATATCCTGAGTACAGTAAGCATATGGATCTACATAAAAGGGCAATGAACTGTTGGATATAATATTTGGAATTCATAAATTGTATCAAAATTAATCAGCGAGTCAAACATTGTAGCAAAGTTAAATGTGGGTCTGTTGTTATGAAAGATCCACATAATGTATTAGATAATGCGATATGGTTTAGATGGTGGTATTATTTCTAGCTTCTCAGTTGCAATCCAATAGGGTTTAGTTGAGTGTACTGTTCTTGATATTAATTGTTGCCTTTTCTTTTCAGACTACGTACTCGAAGGAAGTGAAGGAACTCCTTTTGCAGGTACATTTCTGATGTTGTGCCTACCTACGGTTTATGTTGCTTCGGGGCACTGTTGAATTGCTTCTTTCTTTTGCTCAAGCAGACTCCATGCTTTGGTCTTTATTTATTTTGTTTTCTTATTATCCCACTCCATGTGTCCCCATATATTTTTTTATCTGAAGGAGGATATTACTATGGAAAGATCAAGTTCCCTCCTGAATATCCTTACAAGCCTCCAAGTATCAGGTACTAAATGAGTTCTATTTTGAAATACTTTGGCGGACTTGATAATTCACTCCGTTTCCATTGACGTGAAAATGACAGTCTTATTTTTTTGGGTTAGCATGAGTACTCCCAATGGAAGGTTTGCACCACATAAAAAGATATGTTTATCTATGAGTGACTGTAAGTTTCCAGCGTCTTGTCAATTTGTTTGATTCCTTCCTTTTGAAATTTCTAATATCATTCTTATTATCTTGTAGTTCACCCTGAGACATGGAATCCAATCTGGTCTGTATCAAGGTAAGGGAGAATGAAGAGTAGCTAAGTTTAATGTTTCATTCAATTTTCTGAGTCTATTGGGTTCTCTATCATTTGTGAGTAAATAAATAGCACCAAGAATAACTATCATTGTCTTTTTGTATTTCTGGAATTTCTATGTAAATTTTGTTTAGTTTAACCAGCAATTTTATCTGTACATTCTTAGATTCTTAGCAGTTTCAATTCGTTTTTCTGTAACTAGAGGCAACTTGAGTAAGTTACTGATCTTTTATATTCTGATTTTGACATGTGGACTTTTGGTTGCAGCATTCTTACAGGCCTCTTGTCCTTTATGGTAAGTCTGTCATGCCTAGTTAATTATATTTTGTCTTGTTGGATATGCCACAATAGAGAATTAAGGGCAATGGTAAGAGAGTGGTTGCCCGATAACCTTTTCATCCTTGTCTTTAACTGGATTATTTTCTGGGATTGACATTCCTTTCACTCTTTGGCTTAATTTGCTCATTCTTTTCAAACAGCTCTAAGGTTGAGCTTTGAGTTTATACTCAAGATACATGTTCAACTTTTATCAGAACAGTAGTTTCTAGCTCCCAAGAATTATACGTTAACTTAGAAGACTAGAAGAAGTTGGTGTTCATTTTCATGTTATTTAAACTGCAAAGTTTCTTTCTCCACTTTCTGCATGTTTTTCCAATGAAGCATCGTATCTGATATTTTTGGTCTCTTAGCTATTTTGACAACTAGGATGGATGAGTGATACATTAAAAGGCATGATAAGAAATGAAAGTATTTGTGGGAAACTAGAGGTGGTACCAATTGAGGACAAGATCAGAAAAAACCGTCTTAGGTGGTTTGGATATGTGCAAAGAAGAACGATAAATGTTCCAGTAATGAGGAGCTATAAGATACTAGTTAAAGGAACCACTAGGACTAGAGGTAAGCTGAAACGAACATGGATTGGAGTTTTTAGAAAGATACGAGGTTTTTGTTAGTGTTATAGAGGACACAACCTTGCCTTTAATAGATTGGAATGGAAGAAAAAGGATTCAAGAAGCAAACCCCAAAATTTGGGATAAAGGCTATGTTGTTGTTGTACCTACTTTGATAACTCTATCCCATTAGTAGAAGCACATCCTTCTACTTCATTGATTATTGACATTCCCCAAACTGATTGGTTAAATGCAGGCATGGTATTTTACTTCCTCCATTGTTTTTTTTTATTTTAGGATAATTGCTTGTGGTTATTTTTATGATGCCTCTAGAGAATTCTAATTAATCTTGATGTATAGGATGCTGGTTCGTTCTTTTTTCCTTCATTGTACTGTTATAACTGCATCGACATTACCTTTGTTGCTAAGTTTTGGAGCCAGCTACATACCTTCTCTCCCTTTCAGCTCTATTTAGGGCCATCTCTTTTATTAAATTGGTAACTACAGTGTGCCTTGTTAACTATTAACTGCCTTGATGAAAGTTCAGTTTGCTCTTCCCTTGGGACTGGTTTTGGATTGCTGCTGCTTTTCAAAAAGCAGCAGCAGAAGCAGCTTTTGAAAGAAGCCTCTCACCTGCTCTTGAGAGCTGCCCCAAACTGGACTAGCTTTTTCAAATTTGTTTGATAAGCTTCTGCACCAAACAGATTTTGGGATTGCTTTTCAAAAAGAAAAGCAAATGTAGTTCTTTCTATAGTTCTCAGCTCTTGAAGCTGATCCTATTGCTTCAAACAGTGCATTCATGTGTCTCTGTTTCACATGTACCTATAATATCAAATGACAACTCTCATCTTATCTAATGGAAGCCTGAACTTACCAGTAGTGCACTTATATCTTTGTCCTATTTTGGAGTAATCTGTAAACTGGTAATGCTCTATAGAATCTGTTAATAGTAAATCTAAATGTGTTTTGTGAATGTTATAGTTATGTGCTGCTGGATCTAAGACTCATATCTCATTTTGATCAAATATATCTGTAACCATTTCCCACTTAAAGCTGTTAGTGGGTTGGATATGGGGTTTGAGGACCGAAGTGTTTGTTTACGTCCAAGTTGATAGGTACTTAGTCTGCTTTCTCTGTTAAGTGCCATATAGATTCCAGATATCTGACCACTTGCATGTCAATGTTACTACTAAAAAAAAGGAACTCATCTCAGTTGTATAGATATAAATGTCTACTTGTTAAAAATCTGTAGTTGTTGGTCGTAAATCTTTTTATTCTGAGTTTAATCATTAATGCTTAATCTTGTACTGTAATTTGTGTAACAGATGGATGATGCTCAGACCACTGGCAGCATTAGGACTTCAGATGCTGAAAAGCGACGGTTAGCAAAGTTGTCGCTTGCATACAATTGTGAGAGGTGAGTTTTGTAGTTCACCATGCAAAATCAACCATTGATTGTTGCAAAATTAGCTGAACCTTAAATAATACAATTCAATCACAACTAGTGCATCAATTCCTCCTCATTTTGGTCATGATGGCATGTGTAAGCTAGTAGAAGGCTTGAATAACTATGGCAAGTTAATGTTGCCAAGGTACTTAAATTGGTCTGTGAAGTAATTTTTTCAGCTTCTTGTTTCGGCTGCAATTTTCATGACAAATTTCAATTATTTGTGCTTTGTTTCCTTGTGAAAGACTAGATATTGAGTGTCTGGTTGTAGGCTTGTAGGTAGTGGTTTTTGAAATGTTAGTCTGGTTGGATGCTTATGAACTTCCTAAAGTAAGTGAACTATATTCTATTTTAATTGGCATTCTGAGTCATGTTGGGTTGGAACTCATAAATAGTATTTATGTTTGCATTAGTCAACATGAAACATCTTAAGAAATCTTGGAAAACCAGAACTTTCATGAGCTCACAGCTGTTGGGCAGCATGAAACCTCATGAAACTTGGTTCCATGATGTTTCAGAAGTGGTGGGACAATGGTCAACCCCCTTGAACATTGATAATTTTGCAACCTAGAGAAACTTTCATTATTATTTTGTTAGAAAGCAATGAGTTTAACTTTTTTTTCATGGTTTGAATTGGCTTCAATCTTGATATAGCACAGTCGCTCAAAAGAATTGGAGCCGGGTCTGGGTCTGTGACACGTCATGTCGCACACGTATTGGACACAACACGGACGCTCCAAAGTACACTTAGGACATGCCAACATATGTGCTTTGTCCGTATTGTGTCCTGTCGTGTATTCTTTTGTTGTATACAAATAGGCTTCGACCTGCAAACATGTTTTCCAACTAACTGAAATCTAAAACAGCAAATACCTTTTTATTGATGCCAATTCAACATGGGTTGACAAGGTTGTTGGCCCATCTGGTCATGGTCAAACCGATTTTAATAATCGATCCAAACTACGAAGTCGATACATTACAACTCTGCTGGATTTGAGAAGAATACGGCGCATCACTTCGCCACAAGCTACGACTCAAGATGATTGTGTTCGGATTTCTTTTATGTTTTGTTATATTTTTTATTTTCTTGAGACTAAGGACTTATGTGAGTCGGAACGAAAATTTGGCATTTAGGTTGAATCTTATCCAAAGCCAACTCAAACATAAGCCTACCCAAATCAGAAATTCGTTTGGATTCTAGCCTAAATCCAAACTCACTCAAACTCAAAGTCAAAACAGTCTAAAAAAGACCAACCGCTGTCCAAACTCGGACCAAACTCGGTTACTCAAAACCGATTGATTTCCTAGTCAGACTCATCTCCTGAGGACCAGGCTCCCAACGTTCAAAATTTCGAACGTTATGCATCCGAACTTTATCTACAAAAATCCTATAAATAGAGAAGAATTTTTCCAGTTCCAAGATGAACTCAATCATTCTTCATCTTCTTTATTCCTATAAAGAGCTTTATCCTTCTCAGATCTCAAGACAACTCTCTTTCCTTCTAAGTGCCCAAGTGCCGTTCCGATGAGAAGTTGAGTCGACTTGTACAAGCTTGGTTAAAAAACTGGTTTTTAATTCATGTCTGAAGTCTTCGAGCTCTTCGGATCAAAAGTTCGTGTTGTAAGAAGTTATGGTGCTCTTCGGATCAAAGGCGCGTGTACCCTATTTCACAAATTGTGGATTAACACCGAGCAAGTGTTCTCGGGCCTGGACTAGTCCTCCATGAGGGAAACTAGGATAAATTTTTCTATGTTTGAGTTTGCTATTCTAAACTTTACTTATACTTTGCTTATTCTCTTTCTGTTACTGCAGTTTATAAGTTAGCCTAAAACTTAGAATTTTCAATTGGTGATTATTTTTTGCTGCACACACATTTACTCTATTCATCTCCCTCTAGAGTTGTCACACGATCCTATAATTGTTATCAAAGCACGGTTCTCTTGATAAATGATTAACACCCTAGAGTAGATGGCTAACATGAAGTCTAGCTTTACCCGAGTAGGCCAATCCATAGATGATCCTCCACTATTTAACGGAACAAATTAAACTTATTGGAAGACATGGATACGTTTTTATTTAAAATCACTTGGTTTTGACGTTTGGACCAATGTTATTGAGGGTTATAAAAAGCCTACCATCATTTCTTCCCTTACTTCATATTTAGTTAATAAACCCTATTATGATTACACGGAAGAAGATAAGAGGCTAGCTAGTCTTGATGTAAAAGCAATGAATGCTCTTTACTATGCTTTAGACAATAATGAATTCAATCGCATTTCTTCTTGTGCAATCTCATATGAAATCTGGAAACTTCTTGAAGCCACGCATGAGTACAGGCACAAAGAAGAAGTTAGCGATGTGGAAGAAGAAGAAGAAAGTGCAAACACAAGCATTTGGCATGAAAGTGAAGCCAGCGACTCAGACAATGATCAATCAAAAGACACAGCCAATGTTTGTCTAATGGCTTTCGATCAGGTATCTACGAACCCCTTATATGATGACTTTATATTTGATGAACTAGGTGATGCCTTTAGTGATCTTCTAGATGATCACAAAGCACTGCTTGATAAATACAAAAACTCGAAGAAGGAACTCAAGGCACACAAACTTGAGATTGATAGATTGTCCATACTCCTAGATGATATCAGAAAGACAATCTCCAAGTGATTCAAATGAATTGGCATCAGTTAGATTGAACTTACAAGAAGCACTTCTTAGAAATGAGCAACATGATAAGGATTATATCAAGCTCAAAGAAGATTATGAAATAGAGAAGAAAAAGAGTAGTAATGCACTTATTAGAATTGATGCTTTAACTGCTAGATATACCGAGTTATATGACACTTCCAAAAAGTTAAAAATTAGATTAGGAAAACAGCCTGTACAGACTGCTTTCCAATCTAACACGTGTCACTTAAGGCCCAAGAACACTCACGTGACACAACCCAAGAAGGCCAAACCTTCTAATCATGCATTCTATTACAAGTATTAACGTAAATCACAGCATATTGTCTCACATATACATCATGTCTCTGCACCTAGTATCAACACATCTTCTACATGTCATTATTGTGGTACTAAAGGATATATCACGACAATGTAGAATTAGAAAATTAGTTGATATACATGTATATATCTGGGTTCCAAAAACTAACATATCAGGACCCTCAGGAAAGTGGGTACTAAAGGTTACATCTTCAACTTTTGTTGTAGGTGAACCTTCCCTCTCACACTAGAAGCAAATGGATTCTCGATAGCGGTTGCTCACGTCTTATGACCGGTGATACAAATCTATTCGCAACTCTATCGATGAAGAAAGAATGATACGTCTCCTTCGGCAATAATCTAAAAGGGCATATTATAGGTAATGATAATATATGTTTTCATCATATTCCTGTTATTAAAAATGCATGTTTAGTAACAGAATTAAAACATAATCTACTTAGCATTAGTCAATTGGCTGACCATGGTTATGGCATTAATTTTGTGAATGACAAATGTTCTATCTATGATAGATCTATTCGTAAGATAGGGAATAAAAGAAGATAATATATATGTATTCTATCTCAGAAAATACTAACAATGTAGGAAGATGCTTATACGCAACCATAGAAGAAAGCTGGTTGTGGCATATGCGCCTTGGACATGCAAATATGGACACTATAGCCAGACTATCTTCAAAGAAATTGGTAAGAGGTTTACCTGAAATTACTTTTAAGAAAGATATGGTCTGTGCTGAGTGTGAAAAAAATAAGGCAACAAGATCTTTTAAATCAATAAACGTTATAAATATTTCTAGACCTCTTCAACTTTTGCATATAGATTTGTTTGGACCTAGCAGAGTCGCCATTCTTGGTGGTAAGATTTATGTCTATGTGATTGTTGATGACTTTTCTAGATATACTTGGATTTATTTTCTAGCAAATAAAAATGAGGCTTTTTCAGAATTTGTTACTTTTTGCAAAAATGTACAAAACGAAAAAGGCTTCATGATTACTCGTATCCGAAGTGATCATGGAGGTGAATTCGAAAATTCTGATTTCAAAATCTTTTGTGATTCAAATGGATTTGTGCATGAATTTTTCTGTCCTAGAACTCCTGACAAAATGGTGTTGTGGAACGGAAGAACAGAACTCTTGGCGATATGGCTAGAGTCATGTTAAATCAGTATAACCTACCGAAATATTTTTGGGCTGAGGCTGTCAATACAGCATGCTATGTTTTGAATATGGTTCTTATTCGACCTATGAGCTTTGGTTTAATAGAATTCCTACCATAAGTTATTTCAAAGTATTTGGCTGCAAATGTTTTTATCTTGAATACTAAGGATAACTTAGGTAAAATTGATTCCAAGGCTAATGAAGGTATTTTTCTTGGTTATGCTGCAAAGCGTAAAGGTTTTAGAGTTTTTAATAAAAAGTCATTGACTGTTGAAGAATCGATTAATGTTACTTTTGATGAGCTTAACAGTCAAGTAGCAAGTGATAGTGATGATGAAGATATCAGGATAACCTCCAAGAAGACCCTTGAAGATGAAAATTGGAACAAGTTATCTGGACAACTTACCTAAAAGATTGAAATTCTCAACCAACTATCCAGATAACTTGATAATTGATGAGGTATCGAAAGGTGTAAGTACTCGCTCTGCAACTAGAGATGTTATTGCAAATATTTTTTTTATTTCTCAAATAGAACCTAAAAATGTTTTAGTAGCTTTTGATAATGAATTTTGGATTACCGCAATGCAAGAGGAACTCAAGCAATTTGAACGGAATCAAGTTTGGGAACTCGTTTCCAGACCAAATGATTATCCAGTCATTGGTAACAAATGGGTTTTCCGAAATAAACTTAATCAGGATGGTATGGTCACTCGTAACAAAGTATGTCTCGTAACTCAAGGTTATAATCAAGAAGAAGATATTGACTACGATGAGACATATGCTCTTGTCGCGAAAATAGAATCTATCCGCATGCTTTGTGCTTTTGCAAGTTTTTATAATTTTAAATTATTTCAAATGGACGTCAAAAGTGCTTTTTTTAATGGTGTTATAAAAGAGCAAGTTTTTGTTGAACAACCCCCTGGCTTTGAAGATTTCAAATTTCCTAATCATGTTTTCAAGCTTAGAAAGGCTATATTTGGACTCAAACAAGCCACTCGTGCTTGGTATGAGCGTCTTAGCTCTTTCCTACTTGAAAATGATTTTTCTAAAGGGAAAGTTGACACTACCTTATTTATAAAATCTCATGATGACAATCTCTTATTAGTGCAAATTTACGTAGATGATATTATTTTTGGATCTCCTAATGAGATGCTATGTAACGAGTTTGCTAAGTGTATACAGAAGGAATTCGAAATGAGCATGATGGGGGAACTTACTTTCTTTCTCGAATTACAAATCAAGCAGAATTCTCAGGGAATATTCATCAATCAAGCAAAGTACACAAAAGATGTGCTAAAGAAATTCGATATGGACAACGCAAAATTTATTGGAACTCCAATGGTAACATCAACCAAACTTGATCTTGATGAAAATGTCAAGCCTACAGATATACGTAAGTATCGAGGTATAATTGGTAGTCTTTTATACTTAATTGCTAGTCGTCCAGATATTATGTTTTCTGTATGCCTATCTACTAGATATCAGGCTAATCCTAAGGAATCACATGTATGTGCAGTTAAGTGTATCCTTAGATACCTTAAAGGTACTCAGACGACAGGTTTGTGGTATCCCAAAATCACATCTTTTGACCTTGTTGGTTATTCGGATGCTGATTATGCTGGATGCAAGATCGATCGTTAGAGTACTAGCGGTATGTGTCATATCTTAGGAAAGTCTCTGGTCTCTTGGTTTTCTAAGAAACAAAATTTTGTTGCATTATCAACTACTGATGTTGAGTATATCGCCGCAGGACGATGTTATGCACAAATTTTGTGGATGAGACAAACTTTAGAAGACTATAATTTATCCTTTAAAAATATTTTCATCTTTTGTGATAACAGTAGCACTATAAATCTCACTAAGAATCCAATGTCATTCACGCACTAAACATATTGATATTAGACACTTTTTAAGAGATCATCAATTGCATGGTAATATCTCTTTTGAATTCATTGACACAGAACATCAACTTGCAGACATTTTCACTAAACTCTTAGCTGAAGATCGCTTCAATTTTATTCGTCGAGAATTAGGTATTTTGGACTCCGATACTACATAACTTGTTTATTTTATTTACCTCTACATTTCTATAAATGTACAAATTATTTTGGATACAAGCCGAAATGGCCCTTCTGTCAAAAATGTGTAAATAGCCTACTTAAGTGTCTTCAGACTACCGCTAGCTGGGATACGGCCTCTACAGCTAACCCGAGATGATGAATACAATATGAAATACGGAGTAATAAATAATTTCAACAAATTATGGTATTGAAGCCAAAATCCTAGACTCTAGACTTAGAAAATTGACCTACACATATATAAAGATTTGAGTCTCAATTGAATTATGGTTCAAAGGAATTGAATTCGGGCAGAGTTCAGACAGAACTCGGACCGAACTCGGTTACCTCTGTTTCAGAATTCGAAACGAAACCCAACTCCTTATATTTTGGCTACTTGTCATCATATACCCTAAACCTCTGAACAACAGCCCCTCTTTTTTTCTTCTTCCTCCTTAGAACCTAGGTTTTCAAACCCTAGCTTTGTGGTTCTCTCTTCTCAAGACCTCTCCCCTCTCCAAACTTTGGTTTTTGGTGTTTCTCAAGGTTCTTTATCACACTCTCTATCTTTTTCAGGTATAATCATTCTGTCCTCTTTTTTTTTAAATGGCTCCTAAGTTATTTAAGAAAAAAAAAGTTGTTGGGGAAGCATCCTCTTCCAATGTTTAGGAAGAGATATCCCATTCCCTGTTCAGTCCATCAATGCCCGATGAAGGTGATTATGATGGCTTCATATTTTCATCTCTTGAGCAATCCGTAGAATGGTTTGATGATCTTGTTACTAGAACTGTTTGTCCTGGAAATCTTATTAATTTCACTATATTTCCTGCGTGTCTGTCTACTTTACGCACTTTGGGATTAGATTAATTAGTTGTTTCTAGATTTCCAATTTATATCAATACTATCGGAATGTTTTACTGCAATCTAATCTTTGAAGATGATTCTATTCATTCTCGTGTCGGCGGGATAAACATTAAGTTTGATGCTGACGATTTGGGGGAGATACTTCATATTCCAAACGATGGTGGACCCCTTGTCGACATCACCAAATTTACGTTTTTCGAAGGCACGACTCTAGACTCCTTTAAGGATTCCCTTTGCACTTCTGTCCCTCGATCCCATAGTAAGCTTAAAGCCAAACACCTTAACAAATAGTTTTATGATTTACATCGTATTATTTTTTCTGTGATCATTCCCAAGCAATCCTCCACTGAAGACATCACAGACTTAGAACCGTGTGCTATCTACCATCTCCACTTTGGGATTCAATTTAGTTTTCCAAAGACTATTATTCAGACTATGGTTCGGGTACGTAAGAACAAGCGGAATCTGTTATATGCTATGTACTTACCTATCATATTTTAACACTTTGACATTCCGTTAGATGATTGTCCTTATATAGCAGTCCTCCTACCTCTTTACTGCCCGTAGGACTGACCCTGCTCTCCCATCTGTTCCACCTGTTGATGCTAACTCTGGTGCTAGCCCATCTGCACCACCTGCACCTCCTGATGCTACTACCTCAGCAGCTCCACCCATTACTCTTGAGTACCTCCACACTATGCTCCATGATCGCTTCCGGCTGGAAGGCGATCGTCACATATTAGAGGATGATCGCTATCGTGCTATGGATCACCGTACCACTCTCCAGGCTCAGGCTATATCCAACTCTGTTTTGGATATGCGTTACAACTTCTCTTAGTACCCTGGCAGCGGACCGATTCACATGGTTCGTGATACATCCATCTCTGGCTATCGCTTTGATGATCGCGACGCTCACCGACACTTTGATCCTGCTGCTGCTTTTTATGATCACAACCGTTCAGCGGAGACCAGTGATGATGATCAGTAGTAGTGTAGAGATCATTAGCTTAGCATTTAGTGATTATATTATCTTTATGAAATGTTATCTTGATGAGATGTTATTCCAGTTATGCTACTTTAGTTATGAGACTTTTGATTTGTTATTATCATTAATGCTTTATTTTGTTAACATTGGTAATAATGTCTATTGCAAACTATTTATGCTTTGAAGAATTCTAATTCTGCTTTAATTTTTTAACATTGATAATGATGTCTCTTGATATTGCATTTTATCTACTTCACTTTATTTTGTTTCCCTTGTCTCCAACATTACATGAAAGATTTACCATTTCGATCAAATGACAACGGGGGAGACATCGATGATACGCACATAACAAACCATTACAAGCTATTGTTGCGGGGGAGCTACATACATGGGAGTAACATCATTGATCATTATAAATTCTTAGTTGTCGTATCAGTCGCAGTTTTGTCAATTATCAAAATTGAGGAGATTGTTGGCCCATCTGGTCATGGTCAAACCGATTTTAATAATCGATCCAAACTACGAGTCGATACATTACAACTCTGATGGATTTGAGAAGAAGACGGCGCATCACTTCGCCACAAGCTACGACTACAAGATGATTGTGTTTGGGTTTCTTTTATGTTTTGTTATATTTTTTATTTTCTTGACTCTAAGGACTTATGTGAGTCGGAACGTAAATTTGGTATTTAGATTGATTCTTATCCAAAGTTCACTCAAACATAAGTCTACCCAAATCAAAAATTCGTTTGGATTTGAGCCTAAACCCAAACTCACTCAAACTCAAAGTCAAAACAGTTTGAAAAAGACCAACCGAACTCGGGACGAGTTCAAACCAAACTCGGTACGAGTTCTGCCCGAACTCGGTTACTCAAAACCGATTTCCTAGTCAGACTCATCTTCTGAAGATCAGGCTCCCAACGTTCAAAATTTCGAACGTTATGCATCCAAACTCGGCCCGAACTGTCTACAAAAATCCTATAAATAGAAAGAATTTTTCCATTTCCAAGATGAACTCAATGATTCTTCATTTTCTCTATTCCTATAAAGAGCTTTATCCTTCTCAGATCTCAAGACAACTCTCTTTCCTTCTAAGTGTCCAAGTGCCGTTTCGATTAGAAGTTGAGTCGAGTTGTACAAGCTTGGTTAAGAAACTGGTTTTTAGTCCTGTCTGAAGTCTTCGAGCTCTTCGGATCAAAAGTTCGTGTTGTAAGAAGTTAGCATGCTCTTCGGATCAAAGACGCGTGTGTACCATATTTCACAAATAGTGGATTAACACTGAGCAAGAGTTCTCGGACCTGGACTAGTTCTCCACGAGGAAAACCATGATACAATTTTCTGTGTTTGAGTTTGCTATTCTACACTTTACTTATACTCTATTTATTCTCTTTCTGTTTCTGCAATTTATAAGTTAGTCCAAAACTTAGAATACACTTATTCTATTCATTCCCCCTCTGGATGGAGAGTTGCCACATGTTCCTACAAAGGTTTCAACTTTCAAGTTTCGTTCAATCAAGTTCCTGGTTTCATTGGGTCTCATTAAGTTTCAAGCAACCGCATGAAATCTAGTTGCAATATGTTGCGCTGTTTTCTGGTTGCCAAATACTCCCTTAGAGGGATCGTTTTTCTTTAAATATGCCACAAGTTTCTTCACTTCATATTGTGTATAACTTATATTATCTTATCTTGTTTATTTCTCTGTGCGAGTTTGAGAAATTAATTCCTCGTGATTCTTTTCATGTTAACAGCAAGAATTGCCCCAACTTTAAAAAGCTATTCTCGGAGTACGTGGAGAAGCATAGCCAACAGCAGCTCCCAGAGCAGTCTATTTCAGAGCAAGCCGCAAGTAGGGAGCACCTCATTCCCCATCCAGCCACCGCGCCCGAGCGAGCCCCGAGGCTGGAAGGTGCAGATGCGAAGATTGCAAGGAACGGTGGGAACAGGAGGGAGACGAAAAGGGTTCCCTTCTGGTTATTACTGTTGTTAGTGTCTGTTTTTGGCATTGTTATGGCCTTGCCGCTGCTCCAACTGTGACCATTGCTTTGAGAAGTTCCATCTTTGGTATAAATGATCTCGTAAAGACTGTCTTGAATTTGACTCAACAGAATTTTTGTATTGGTGATGAATGACGAGAAGCAGCCCCCCTCTTTGACATTTTTTCCCAATTGACTCATCCTGCTCGTCCTGTAATCAGGTTACTGTGTATTTTAACTTGTATGGCTTGTTGGCAATTACATTTTTAGTAGGGCTGCAATCAAGCCGAGCTTATCTCGCAAGCGCCGTGATGAGCTAGCTGTTCTGAGTTCAAGTCCTTGGCATTGTCAGTAAAAAAAAAAATTGACATTTTTTTTTAGAGAATTTCACATCTAAATCTCGATGCAGATTATAAATGATGACATATAACATTCTATATGTTTAATTGTGCATTTCGTTATAGGTTTGTATCAGTTTATGAAGTCCCCGTAAAGTTTGGAGTGATTCTTTTTTCTAGAGCTTATTTTTTAGTCCAATTTTGTTCATCCATTAAAATTACAATTTTATTCATCCATTAAAATTTTGATAATGTTCACCATTCCATTCAAGAGTTGTCACTTGTCAACTTAAAATTAAATTTTTTTTTTTATTATGACGTGAGAAAAATTAAATTAAAAAAAATAGTTTTAGGTTGACATATGGCAACCGTCGAGTGAAATAATAAACATCATCTAAGTTTTAGTGACCCAAAAAAATGAGTCCATTTTATCCAGCAAAATTAGTTGAGATGTTCATTCTTTTATTCAAATATTATCGTGTCAAATTAGTGGTCAAAATTAGTGTTGATATTTACTAAATTATTTTTAAAATAATTTTAGGTTGAATACAAATAAAACGACGAACATTTTTACTTAGTGGATGGAAAAAAAAAAAATCCCTAAAAAAGTCGATTCCTTGTTTTTTTTTACTCAAAACTTTTAATGTTGGCCTGACACGTCTCAACGTTACATGTGTCTACTTCTCTGTGACAGCGCACATGACAAAGCTGTAGTGAACTACTTGATCACTCTCTCTGTCGCTTGTGTGCCTCTCTTTATATAAGTCGTCCGACGTCCATACATATGGTGCGCCTATCTTGGACGTATATATAACTGATAAGAGGTAGGACGGTGGGCCCCACGAAATCGATATCCAAACAAAGGGTTTTGGGATGGTGCAAGTGTCGTGCTTACCTACTTTCTTGTTCCTCTACGCAATATGCACGCTTTTAGGCTTATGCAAGACGTTCATCTAGTCAACATTCTACTACCGATTCAAAGTTTTGATTTTTATCTCAACTTATTTAACAAAACAAAAGGGGTTCACACATCTAAATACAACAATTCCTGTACAAATAGCAAGTCTAGTAAAGTCATATTAGCTTTTTATATATATATATATATATATATAATAGCTCTTTCTCTTGTCAATGGCATTTGGACCGGACATGGTGCATGCCGACATCAGGGACAATTGACAAATGTTGGTTAAAGGGTGCTGGGGGAAAGAAAAACTTACAAAAAAAAAAAAAGAACGTTTGAGTGCTACGAGACTCAAGTGCTAGGCGATCCATCTAGGAACAACAATAAACTTCGAAACAATTTTCCTTAGCCTTTTTACTGACGGAAACGGGATTCATTTTTATGATGAATAAGCATGAATTTGATCCATAAAAATTGGTCACCCATAATTGGATTCGATCAAGTACTTAGTCATTTTTCTGGGTACAGTTTCTGTGACAAGATTCAGTTTTGGAAGACTATTTCGAAACTGTTGCAATCATTATTTGGCTCGGTCATCAATACAAAAGTTGTTGAGAAAAGTTTTCTTTTTCATCCAGACTTTGAATCAGATCATTTGTAGGTGTATTGAATAAGTTATGACCATCTGAAGTAGCCTATCTATTCATATTCTGCATGCATTCAGCTTGCATGCAACATTGTTGATAGATGAACGAATCTTGGGAGAATGAACGAATCTTTCCTTTGGACTTCTCCATGCAACGAATGTGATGTACCCAAGAGGCATATCATCCCTATAAATAGAGGGAAGATGGTGATGGTTGAACACAACAAGTAACAAGAAGAACAATACACAACTTGTAATCCTCATACTTGTAATCCACCTCAAGTGAGTTTATGAGAGAAAGTGATCCTCAAGTTAAGTTGTACCAACTTGAAAGAATGTCCTTGTAATATTTCATATGATTATAGTGAAAACGGTGAAGAAGGGGTGGGCGGAGGATGTAGGCTCAAATTGAGCTGAACCTCGATAAATCTTGTGTGTTATCTCTCTTAACTTCTCTTCTCTTCCATTTTATTTTATCTTATCACAAAGACGAAAAATATCTTCTTCTTTTTTCAACACTTACAAATTCAAAATTTTAGTGCAATAAAAATCTTGAGTTCATAAGAATAAGCATACATTTTCTCTTGTTACACATCATAATGATCATATAAGAAGACACTTGCTGAATTGTGGACTCGTAGATTGTCATCACAACAAGAAAAGACACTTTTTGTATCTATAGTACTACTTAGTAACTGTACGGGTATTATATGCACGCAAAAAAAGTTTAATAAATATAAATTTATTATAGATATCGTTGTCCCAAACTTAGACGATCAAGAAAAATATCTTCTATCTTAGATGTACTCAGTTATAATTAAATCATATTAGGTAGTTAAATAATTAGTTATTTTTTAAAATAATTAATAGAAAATTTATAAACAGTTTAGACGGCTCAATTTTGAACCGTTTCCAATCCACCTTATATTAGTTGAGATATAATAAGAAAAGTTGGAGATTTTACCGCAAATTTTTTTGTTCCAAATATATTTTCATCTATTTTTACTAATTAAAATTATTTATTAAATTTAATATAAATAATTTGATGACAAAAAAAAAAAAAAAAAAAAGACTGTTGTTTGCTCTAAATAGTAAAATTCATATATAGTTATTGTTTACAATAATGCTAAGTTTACCATCTATTTACAACCAAATTTATTACAACTGATGACGTGGTACCCTCCTATTGGTCCCCTCTCCTCCCCCATAGGCCCCCCTCTTTTCCCCTTCCAATTGGAAGTTGTCACATGGCGGTTGTAAGTAGGTTGTAGGAATTTTGTTGTAGTTATAACATCATTCTATTGTTTACCGCATCTCTACACAGATCGCGCTACAGATTGAAAAGGAAATTGTGGCCACGTGGCGTCCGTGGGTTGACCGAAATTTTTTCAGCCTACTTACTAAGTTTATTATTATTTTTCGGCCAATCACGAACTGCCACGTGGCATCTTTTTCGATATGCTTTTTTTGGATCTGGGTAGAGTATTCCATTGTTTAAGGAAATATTTTGGGCACCACCGAGTTGATCCTCCTCCCATTCTTGCCTGACCTGATGAATATAATGGATTCGGTTCTCTGTCCCTTTCATATTCGCTTTCCATCCCCGCTCTCTCTCTCTCTCTCTCTCTCTCTCTCTCTCTCTCTCGTATAAATAGACTCTTTATCCTTTTTTCTTGATCACCATTCCTTTTTTCCTTTCTTCTTGCAGGGCCTCATTGGGTTCTTGAGTAAGTGTAAGATCAACAACTTTTATATCAAATATATTATCTCTTCATAACTTATTTCTTGATGGAGCAGTAGTCATAGCTAGCAAATTAATTACGACCAAACCCAGTTCAAATATCATGTTAACAAATAATTTCTGGATATCAACTTTTTACAGTTTGGGGGACTGTTCTGAAACTAGTTTATGTGGCATTGGGTTTGTTTAATGGGTTTAGATCTATCATAAGAACTACATTTGCTTGCTTTGAATAGAGGCTCTAGATTGTGATCTCGCTCCCCAGCTGGCTTTTCTCCGGTATAGGTATTGCCACTTTTTACCCTTGTTTGTGTACTATGCTTGGTGTGATCACCATTTATATGGATTAGCCATTCCGCCAATGTTGAACGGACACGGATTTGGCACTACACGGTAAGGACACGACACCTATTTCGGTGTCTCCTATTCCGTGATGTGTCCGATACAGAGACACAGCGTCTCCCACATTTTTGGGGGGTGTCCGTGCTTCCTAGGTTTCCAACATTTATTTCAAGACGAAAAGGTACAAAAGGGATTTGCTTCTAAGAGATGTTATTTCAGTTATTTATAGAGGATGATGGTCACCCCACATCACTTTCAAATATGTTCTGGGTTCACTGGGAGAGTTGACATGGGCGAGCCATATCTGACATGAGCGTCATGGAAAGGAAGTGCCGTGCGCAATACAGTGTCGGATACGGATACAGGCGTTGTATGCTCATCCTCGGGAGTGTCCCTGCTACATAGGTTTTACTCATTAATTACTATTTTGATTGTTTTCATGATCATGTTACAAGTTCGCCTTTGTGTTTATTTCTTGGTGAAGATATTGTTGTCTTGTTTATTTTTTTCCCCTTTTTTTTATGGTCAGACAATGCTTTCTAGACAAACATATATCTTCAGATCAGTTTACAAATACGACGATCAGAGCCCAGTGCATTTCATCATCCATATTATCATTATTATTCACAATAAATTAATTTTCAAGATGGAAATCCTCAGAGCCCAGTGAAGATATTGTTGTCTTGTTTATGGTTTATTATGGTTTATGTAATCTTTAGGCTGACACAAAAAATTTGGGATAAATACTTTGTTGTACGGTTTATGTGATCTTTATTTCTATTCGAATTTGAAATAAAATAGAGATGGCAGTTTTTCTGGCCAAATATCTAAGAAGCACAGACTCTGTGAGAACTGGTGTCATGTCCATGCCGTGCTGGACACGTATCTGACATGACACAGATACTTCAAATCTGTGTCGTGTCTCCATGTCCATGTCGCATCGTATCTGTGTCTGTTCAACATTGTAAAATATTGTGGTTATGAGCTAGAGAATGTTGTACTTTGTCATCAGAGGAAGTACCTGGACTGCAATGAGCTTAAATAAATTGTGGTTTAAGGTCACATCAATTGCTGCTTAATATCTCACATGTTTATGTGTTGTTTTTAGGAAAACTAATTCTTGAGGAATTAGCTTTTGATATTTTATGACTATTTTCTTTCATCCATTTACGTTTTTTGGGTTACGTTTGAACTTTAAAGTTTTAAACTTCCCCAGATGGAAGATCTGAGAAACAAGTTATTCATTTTGAAATCTATGTAATGGCAGCACTGGCATCATGTTGGGAAATGGGGTTGTTGGTATCCTTTACGAGTCTTCAAATGTGTGGGAAAGGAGAGTACCACTAACCCCTGCACACTGTGCTCGCCTTCTTCTAAGTGGCAAGGGTAAAAGCGGAGTTGAGCGGATAATTGTGCAACCAAGCACAAAACGTATCTATCATGATGAGCAGTACGAAGATGTTGGCTGTGAAGTATCAAATGACCTCTCTGAATGTGGTCTTATTTTAGGGATTAAACAACCAAAGGTAATAAGAATACTCAATTGTAAGGTAGTCTTTTTACATTTCTCTCTCACACACCACCAAAAGGAATTTGAGTGTATTTTGCAAGTGTTTGACTTCTGTAGAAGTCCCTTCCGCTTCACCAAATTCTAGAGTTGTAGTGAGGGGAGGGTTATATTTTTATATTATTCTAACAACTTCATATTTGTCGATTCTCTGCAGCTGGATATGATTCTGCCAGATAGAGCATATGCTTTCTTCTCGCACACCCACAAGGCTCAGAGTGAAAACATGCCATTGTTAGATAAGGTGACAATTTTATCATTGGATGGTGCCTTTTCTATTGTTATTTTCCTCAGTCACCTTCTTGTATGATCACAAATATGTCTCTGGACCAATGCAGATTCTTGCTGAAAGGGTTTCTTTATATGATTATGAACGTATTGTTGGAGATGATGGGAAAAGGTTGCTTGCTTTTGGAAAGTTTGCTGGTAGAGCTGGACTCATAGACTTCTTACATGGACTAGGACAGAGTAAGAGTCCGGAAAACATAGTATGAAATTATACACATTCTTTTCCTTTTTTTGTCGCTCCCTTGTGACAGATTACTAACGTTAACGAGAGTCTATATGTTTCTGTTTGAGTAGTATTGAATGTGAAATAATTGACTATAGTCATCGCCAGATCCCTATAAATGCTTCTGTAACTCATAAGGCTCATATAGTAGAACAATTGAGCCTGTACATTTAAAGTGATATGGGCTTCAAAATCTAACCTTGTACATGCTTATAATTCTATTCTTAAGAAGCTTTATGTGTATATAGTTACATGGACTGATGAAAATTTGCAATTGGTTTATGTAAAGAATTTCACTCTAGAAGCATACAGTTACTTAACGACATGTTGCATAAATGACCTTCAGTTTTTCCTTATTTTCAGGATATTTGCATCTTGGATACACTACGCCTTTTCTATCTCTTGGATCATCTTATATGTATTCTTCTTTGGCTGCTGCCAAGGCCGCAGTAATTACTGTTGGTGAAGAAATAGCGACCTTTGGACTCCCATCTGGACTTTCTCCTGTTGTCTTTATATTCACTGGGACTGGAAATGGTAAAACAATAGATATTATTTTTATTCTTTTTTGTATGTAGTTTGAGACCAAGAATCATGCATTTCACGTATCAAGCAAGTTTGAGATCTATAAACATCGTCTGCAACTCTATGACATTTCTTAACGTTTACATTTTGTTTGTAAGTTGGATTACTCTTATTTGTATGAATATAATTAATCGACTAAAGGGTTGTATGTCTTATATACAGATACTTCTGATTAAAGTGGCAGAGAGGAAGATATATTACCTATGTTGCACGGACATGTCAAAATGGTGTCCATATCCGTATTGTGTCCGTATTTGTATCTGTGTCCATATCGTGCAACATTAGTGACTATATTTTGTACCTATCTGAAAATGTCCGTATTCCTTATCGTCTCCTTATCTGTATCTGTGTCAATATCTGTGCAACATAGTATAGGACAAAAGTGGGTTGTTTGATGTCACTTTACTTGCCACATTATGTGGTTGCTTTTGCATCAGATAGCATTTCAAATCATGCACTCCCCCTCTTCTATGACTCATATAAGTTTGGAGGTGATTCTTCCTCATTGTGGCACTGAACATAAAGTACTTCTACCTCAAGAATTTCTTACTATTCCGTTCCATTTTCCTTTGATTACTACTGGATGTGTCTCCTTGTTTCATCTTACTTGATAAAGTATTACTTTTTTTCGTGTACCGATAGTCAACTTTACTATTTTGCCTCTTCAGCTAGACTCTTTCTTAATTTCTGAGAGCATGGAAACTTTTTTCTTGGTCACATGAACTTAATTTCATGATAAAATATGACCTAGTCACCTGCCAACTGGTTTTCGAGGTGTGGTAACTGGTAAGATTCTCTCTTGTTTATTAACTTCCAAAAATGAAATGGCATCATAAGAAAAAACTGACAAGTTTTGGGTAAGACTTGTTTGTATCAGCTAAGACATTTCTGTGACGTGCTAATAGTAACCTTCCACTTGAAGGCCACATTCTATACAGAGTAACAGATTTCCTTTGCGTAGGTATTAATGATACTGACAATTGATTGTAAATATAAACATCAAATAGAACATACTTTGTGGTATCTGGAATCTGTTCATTCTTTGGTGGTCATTATAGTGTTTCATTAGATTTCTGTAATAATGTTTGTATATTCCTTATTCATACTGCACATTTTTTTTTGTAGTTTCTCTGGGTGCACAAGAGATATTTAAGCTCTTGCCTCATACTTTTGTTGATGCTTGTAAGCTTCCGGAGCTTGTTGGACAGGTATGTTTTTCTCTTTCTCTCTTATTTTATTCCACCTGTAAAATTTTAGGATTTAATATGTTGTGAACAAAATAATTTGGAATCAAATTTGTAGTGGTTTGGGGACATAACTTGACTGCTTTCTTTTCTATATTCCTTCATTATTTTCTTTTGAGATCCATCCCATATGTCGCACTCAGAGCTGGTAATAGTATAGGTATTAAACACATCTGAACCTCTACTTCGGGTAAATATGATCTTGCATAGATTGTTCTGCCTGATCTAACCACAACTGATTAAGGAGTTGTATTTCGCTGACGTATATACTCAGGGTTATCTACATTAAAGAACCACCCTTATTACTTAAACCTGATTCTATCCACATCCATTGAATGGTTAGATGGTAATTTCAGATCATAAATCCGGGTTTACTGGCATAGAGATGTAGACATGTTAAGTAACGCAGAAATAAGTAGATATCGGTGAAAAATTATCAAGTTGATTCTTCAATACCTTGTTCCCTTTATATACAAATTCTATAAAAACTCAATCCTCATCGTAAAAGGATTAAAGGGTGACAAGAAATACACCCAGAACTAAAACATATCTAGATTAAATCCTAATAAAAATACAGCTCATAGTAAACAAAAGTCAATCCTTACCAGATACGGAAATGTTAGCAGATACAAGGTAGTTCTAAAGATTGAAAGGAAACCCAGACCAATTGGCAGCTACATTACTTCACAGTAACAATAACATGATTTTTTTTCCGAACGGACAGTCTTTGACTGTCCTCCCTTGGCCCAAACCTCCCTTCTCCCCTCCCAATCCCAAAGGCCTCAACCACTTGGTTCCAACCTTTGGGGGGGGGTGGGGGAGGTGTGGCACTGCTTCATATATTGGTTTTGGTTTTTCTTCTCAGGTAATCAATACTTTACACAGAGTTATTAACTTATTATGCTTTACACAGCACCGGAAAATGTTCAGCTATCATGGATAAGTTAAGGCTTTCCTAGTGTAGTATTAACGGTTACTTTTATTACTCTGCTGGCATATTTTGTTCTAATCCCCCCTTAAGCTATTGTTTCATATTATCTCTTCATATGATTTTTTAGATATTTTTGAAGGTCTTATCATGGAATTCTTATTCATTTAGGCAAGGGATGCTTCTGAACAGACTCAAAGGAAGCGAAGAGTTTTTCAAGTATATGGTTGTGTTGTGACGTGTCAAGATATGGTTGCACCGAAGGATTCTACAAGAAAATTTGATAAAGTACATCTCTGTTTCTTTCATTAGCATGTTTGCTGGTATTATGCTACCTTTTTCTTAACAATGTATCAGCTTCCTCTCTTACAACGTGGAAGCGGAGCTCTTATATTTCTAGATGTGTGATTGCCTGTAGGTTTCTATCTTAGCAAATGCCATAACTGTATATATTTATATATGTTATTACTGTTAAGTTCCTTAGAAATCTTCTTGTTAACAAATTTTCAGTTAGATTTTTGAAGATGAAGCGAAGAATAATATTTCTAGCGCTCATGTTATTGATTACAGGTCGTCACTTGGCAGGACGGTAAGGCTTGTTGCTTGTTCTTGATTCGAGTCACGAAACCAGCTTGTCCATATATATATATATATATATATATATATATATATATATATATATATATATATATATTGTTTTTTGGAACATGTAATTATCCATGATCGCTCCCACCAGGACTCGAACACCGCCCTCTCGGGTGTCATGCCTCCACACTAGCCACTTGAGCTAGAGGTCATAGGCATATATATATATATATATATATATATATATATATATATAATTACATGTTCCAAAAAAATATACCCTTCCCAGACCCTGCATAAGAGGGAGCCTTGCGCCACTGAGATGCCCTTTTTTCGCATGTTCCTGACTGCAAACTGCAATAGTATGGAATAATTGCATATGGCAACGAGACCTATGTTGCTATCATTTCTATCATCAGTTTATCATAGGATTATGTCTTACACATGAAACAATAGGAAAATCTGGTGTCAAAACTTGGCATTAAGATAAATATGAAATAGTTCATGTTAAGCTCAATGTAGAGTGATCCGCAAGAAGGAAGCTAAGGTGTAACAGAAATACAGAATGATGATTGCAAGTAGACAGGAGGTTTAATACAAGGTTTTTAGTATCAGCTGAAACCAATATGTTCAGCGGTGTCAGATTGGAACTGGATGGTCTCAAACTGCAAAAACTACCGAAACTGACCGATCCAAAACCACACAAGCCTCGAACTGCCGAAAATGATACTCATTGGAAGGGTCCAACATTGATACGGAAACCGACTTTTTAACTTTTGTTCTATTTGTCAATTGAAAGCATAATGGTACATTTAAAAGATAAGGCCGGTGGAAGTCATGCTATCTGAAGCCCTGATCTAAAATACCCAAGAGTAAAGAATTCAAGGATTATTACATATAATAGGCAAGAGAATGTTGATTATCAAATCAATATTTTTGTCTTTAGAGCTTCTTAGCTAGTTCCCTACTAAATAAATGAAGGTTGGGAATGTGAAGTGGAATTGGGAGGTCTCATCTCACGAGCAAGTGTAAGTGAAATGGCTTTTGGTTCAGAAATAACAAAAGGAAACTGAGGAACTATGGTAACTGTGAGACAATGGTGCCTAGGTTCTTGGTTAATCTTCACTAGCTTGTCTAGGATGCAGGATCGTAGCTACCTGGTCCCGAGGGGCTGCGGCTGCGTCCCCTAGGATTTTGAATGTTTTATATTCCAAGATGAATTTGGATATCAACCAAAATATTTGCTTTTGGAACATTTAATGGATAAGGAAGAATAAGCTAACACAGATCTTCATTTATTGTAGTAAATCTTAATTTTTTTCCAAAGGAATTAAGTGAGTTAATCTATGTCCACGGGAATGGACATCCTAGAACGTTGAAGAGTTCTCTCCTCTGCGGTTGTGCAGAGGAGGGGATCCAAATCCCAGGCTGTGTGGTGTAAATGGTAACTCTATATCTCCAAACTAATTATCTGCATTCCAACTACGAAACTCCACTATGTAATCCTCGACACAGAAGATAAAAGTAGATATTGTTAGTCTGTATGGTCCATACTAGTTCCGACCTAGATATACAGATTGTTAGTGTCTGTATGGTCCAGACTACTGCAGACCTAGATATATAGAGAGAGTATTTTATGCAATGAAAATCATCAAGACTTCATTACGTGACCGATTGGGAAATGAGATGATACATAACTCATTGGAAGATGAGATGATGAATGATTCTTTTGTGGCATATATATTGAAAGAGATATATTGGATGTCGTTGACGATATCATTCAATATTTTCAGAATATGAAGTCTTGAAGGGTTTTAGTGTCAAAGAAAATGATTATTTATTGATTCTAATAGTTTATGACATTTGGTATTAATATATGATGTTTTTGTGATTATAAATGTGTTTATTATTTTTTTTAATAGTAAGTGTCGCGCCCCCTAGATCAGAATCCTGGCTACGCCACTGCTAGAATGTATATCCAAATCGGACCTTTAAATTTGTCGGTCTTACAGGTGCAATCCTCTATGCCACCCAATGGATCGACTGCTTGTGACTTGGATTTCAAACTGAATAGTATACGGTCTAATTTTGTCTGGGGGGTTTAGTTTCAGTTTGTTGGATATACAACCTTATTTACTGGGGCTTTAGGTCTTATTTGACCTTATAACAAAAGTGAGTTTTATTTTGGATGCAGGCCAGGTATAACTTATATTGTTTAAAGTTAACTCTTAATTATGTTTTCTATGGCTCTGATTCTGGAAACCCTGCTCTTCAAACCCTTACAGAGGACGTGTCCACTTGAAGATGGACCTGCAAAGGGTGAAAAACCGAGTCAGAGCATTGGTCCACTAGCTAAGATTGCGGCTGTTCATTGCAACCAGGACCATCTTGGATATAAATGGAGGTCTCTATTGTAGCGAGAGTATTTTGAACTTTGAAGACTTACTCTAGGATACTCGTTTGACTGATCCATCACTTCGTCGCTTCACCTTGTATACCCACTTGCAAGAAATTGGCTTTACTCCATGATGAGTAAAGGGTAGCCACCTTGTGGAGTTTCAAACTCTGTCAGTATTTTGTGCCAAGTTCCTAGATGTCTTAAAGAAGGTGATATATGGTACAAGTTATCCTGCTGCAAGATTATCTGATTGGAACAATTCTACCTCTTAATTTGGTGCTGTCCCCCTATTGGTGTAATATGAAGAACAAATAGTCCTGGTCATTGCAGATTCCTGTTTGTAGCAGTAATTGCCCTAAGCCGTGTTAGGCTCTTATTGGATTCAACAAAGGATGCCATGACCTACGTAAGTAGCATGAATGTTGATGGACCACATCATCCAGTTATCGCTAGTACAGTGTCCAGTTTCTCGCACCATTAGTATCACATAGGAGACTAGGAGAGGTAGCCACTAGTACCCATCGAGAATAATCTGGGACCTTGAAAAGGAAAAGTGAAAAAAGGATAAATTGTAGTAGTAGAAGTCATGCAATAATTTAAGCTAGAAACCTACAAATATAGACAGTCACAGACTTAAACAGAAACCCACACAAGATAAATAAGTTAGATGGATGACCTTACAAAAAATAGAAAGGATATAAATGGAAACCAAACACTGGCAATAGCTAACGGAAAGAAAGGAGGAAGATGGAGTGTCCCAGACTTATGGAAATGTTACCTCTTTTAAATTTGATCACTGGAAACAATTTTTATAATTGTCGTTTAGATAAGGTTCCTTTAAAAAAAGGAAATACAGTGGTGTATTCATCTTGCCATCTATTGGATTTTACAAGATTGAACTACAACATGATTGCACAGGTATGTGTTTTATAGTGTATTGATGATATGATCCTTGTTATGCCTTGGTGATGTCACTAGTGATTGCTAGGTATTGTATATTTGTCAACTTTTGTCTTTATTGTCATGTATCTCTCTTTAAGTAGCTTGACCATGAGCCTAATGAAATCAACACTTAAACAAATTCTAACAATCTGGTGTATGTACATTCTAATATCTGGCTTTGCATGTCATTGTTCTGTCTGCAACTACCTACATATTCTATAAATTATTTAGTTACTAGTTATCCTTCCTAAATAAATTATGCTGTGATATATTAATTTTCATTGCAACTTGATGAATTTTACAATGTTGAACTACAATAGAATTGTGATTACTTGGATTATAGGATTATATACATTCTAACACCAGACATTCATTTGCAACAAGATAAATATACTATTACTTGTAAGGTTGCTAGTAATCCTTCCTATATAGAGTATGCATGCTGTGTCTCTATCTGGAATTATACATAAACAAAAGGTAATTGCAAGTTATCTTCCATAGTTTAAGTGACAATATTTGTTTAATCTGCTCTTCCATAGATCTTTCATTTGACATTTTTAGTTTCTGGATCATCATTTCCTCCGGGTACTAACCATACTTTTACATCTCATTCACTGTTCAGGCTGATTATTATGAACATCCAGAACACTATACCCCTGTTTTTCATGAAAGAATTGCTCCTTTCGCATCTGCCATCGGTGAGATTACTGTCTATTCACATCCTTTCTGTTGGTATCTGCATTTCTTTATCTCAACTGACTATTGGAGCCAATATCAGAACTAGGCACCCCAAGTTGTGCTTGATTTCGTAACATAATTAAACTACCTGCTTTGTATAGGCTTAGCTCATGTCTTAGTTGCGGATAAAAGTTTCAATATCAGTAGTACTTTATGACCTAGTCTGCTACTGCAAAGTGTGCTTCTACAAGTAGTACTCAATGAAGCAAGATGACCAACAACAATGACAACAGGAACCCTTTATCACAGATCTCTTAAATCTTAGTGAGACCTAGGTTATACTCTTGGCATGCTTATCGGTTTACATTACCCATGGCAGTTTGCATATCAGTTTGTAGTTTCCCACGGATCTGTTCTAATCATATGGTGTTTCTTTGTTTGCTTGGTTTCGAATGTGCCATGGGATGTCAAATTTCGAGTACACTGTTTTCTGGCCTTTAGTATCATGGTTTAGAACTCAAGTGATGACAGAGCATCCCCATTGAACAATTCAGTTTCTGCAGAAATTGCACTTTAAATCTGGTACTCAATTTTTTCTCAATTAGTCTAGTATTAATAGGTAATAGGAGACTGGCAAAGCATTATTCATTTTATCAAGCAACCAATAACAATGTCTGTGATGCGTTTAATGCCTTACATTTTCGTTACTGGTTCCATGCCAGATAATAACATTCTCTGACCACTTTGAAGTAAATCCTCGCAAAATACAAAAGGGGGCATCTGTCACCCATAAGTGACAGTTGTATCAAATACAATTTTGACGCAATATGTTACAATGCGCGTGGGCCTTAGTGGAGCTGAATGGAAACAAGAGGCCAATAACAGGCTCAAACAATTTGGCATAAAGGCTTTAACAGGCTCAACCAATTTGGCATAAAGGCTTTGTTGTTGACATTTCATGCGCCAAGAATTTGTACAAGAAACAAAATAGCGCATCAATCATAGGTACGGGGGATCCACAAAAGAAGGTATGAAGTTCGATAGCTTAACTATGGAAAGAGTTTAACCAACCATTATGTAAATTGTTGTAATGGATGGGTCCTGGTGAAGCAACTAACAGTAAGATTGTCTAACCAGAAAGTTTTGGGTATCTTATTCAACCCAAAATTTGGGGTCGAGTGTTTGAATCCTAATTATCTTATTGCACGAGTAAATAGTAATGATATTACCTAGCACGCTTTCAGTGGCTTAAATTGTATTTTTGCGATGGAAACAACTTGGTTTAAGAGTTTAAGCTATCAGGTGGAAGACCGACAATGTAAATCAAGCTAACTTCTAACTCTTCTGTGCGTGTCATACCTTTGCTACAAGGAACAAAAAATTCATACCTAGTTTCAATTCATGACCTTCAGAATCTGTGCTTCTGACAAAATATATTAATGCTCTTAGGGACTGGCCAATAATGTCACATGAATCACCCCCTTCCCCACTGTGTGTGAACCTATTGCTGTAAAAATACCAGCCTGTTATGTCTACAGCCGCCTAGATCAATGATGTATCCTCAATGCATTATGCATAAATACCCAAACCTCAATAAAGTATCCCAATTAACATGGTATCCAAGCAAGTTTTGACGGACTTTCTTCTTTGAGATAAAAGGTGGAATAAATCCCACCCGCGTGCTTAGACAAACTCCATAATAGAAAATAAAATAAAAATCTCTTTCAAAATATTGGAGTTAGGAGTTAGACAGCGTCCAGAATATGAGAGAAATGGTGCAAAAACATGTGAACTTTTTAGTCTGTCATGTCATCTAGAATCTTTTTGTTTATCTGAAGTACTTAATTATATAATTATATCTCATCCAGTCTCTTTATGATTGTTCATTGACAAGTTACTACATGGAACATCTGAGACTGAATTTTGGTAGTTAATTGCATGTATTGGGACAAAAAATATCCACGATTGCTGAGTACCAAGCAATTGCAGCAATTAATGAAGAATGGAAGTCCTCTTGTTGGAGTTTCAGATATAACTTGTGATATTGGTGGTTCCATAGAATTTGTTACCCAAACTACATCAATCGAGAAACCTTTCTTCAGGTACTTTTGTAGTCTTTCTTAAATCACATCTATATATTGCTAATTCTTTTCTATGTTCCACAGTTTCAGTGTTTCTGTTTTGTTGTCTGCCTGTTGGCATCTTAAGCTAGTCATTGTTTACATCCTTCTGATTTCATTGCACATTGTATGAAATGCTCGAGTGTAACCTAGAAGTACGGAAACTCTGAAATTTGGTGCCTTGTCCTTGTCGTGTTATGCTGGACACAATACAAACACTGCAAAATACACTAGGACATGCCAAAATCAATGTGATATTGGTGATTTTTCCATAGAATGTGTTAACCAAACTACATCAATCGAGAAACCTTTCTTCAGGTGCTTTTGTAATCTTTCTTAAATCACATATATCTTGCTAATTCTTTTCTATGTTCAACATTTTCAGTATTTCTGTTTGTTGTCTGCCTGTTGGCATCTTAAGCTAGTCATGGTTTACATCCTCCTGATTTCAATGCACATTGTATGAAATGCTCGAGTGTAACCTAGAAGTACGGACACACTGAAATTCGGTCTTGTCCATGTAGTGTTATGCTGGACAGAATACATACACTGCAAAAAACAATATAACATGCCAAAATCAATGTTGTGCCCATGTCGTCTATCGCATTGTGGTGTATATGTATGTGTGCTACATAAAATTTAACATCAAATATTTTTTGATTGTTGACACATAAAAAAAGATAACACGCATACCGCTAGGCTCCTACAAGCCCATGAGGGGTAGAATGGTCATTTGGACCCCTATGAACCCATTGTAGAAGCATGAAAAAGATGTATCCATGCGCCCAATGTCCATGCACCCCAGAATAAAACTCAAATGATGTTGGACTGCATGGACACCATGCGGCCCAGAAAAGGGACACCCATGCGGTCCAAACAAGCGTCCTGACAACTGGCCGCAGGTCGACCTGACATGACGTCCTGACAACAAAGATGGCGCCTGACACAGAATTCTGACAAAAATAATTTTTTTGATCGCCTCGAAGGACGAGAATACACTAAGAGACAGAAGTCCAAAGGATAGTGCAGAGCCACGTGTACAACATGACAAAAGATCCCATGCGGCTCTGGCCCATGCGTCCCAGACTCCATGCAGTCCATGCGTCTCTGGCCCCATGCGTTCCAAACTCCATGCGTCCCATGCGGCTCTGGCCCATGCGTTCCAGACTCCATGCGTCCCATGCGGCTCTGGCCCATGCGTTCTAGACTCCATGCGGTCCATGCATCTTTGGCCCAATGCGTTCCAGACTCCATGCTTCCCGTGCGTCTTTTTGGCCACACGTGTCCCAGATTCCACATCAACCAAATCTTGCTGTTACAATTGAGTGATTCTTTCCAACCAAATAGCGGCCACGTGTCTACTGGACCAAGTCGCGCCTACAACAGATGAGAAATATCCAGATATTCAGCAACAATTTTTTTTAACAAATATCCACGTGACAGCTGAAGCCCGGTCTTGTGCACAGTTGTAACTCCCTTCTGTTAGGAGAAGACACGTGGCAACGCCAAACGTCCATGCGGTTCAAAATCCATGCGGCCACTGAATAACTATAAATAATAGGGTATTACCCTCGTGCAAAAGGCTGGCTGGCTATCTGCGAATCGACACTCAAGGGAGCGAGAAGAGCTGCTGCATCGGATCGTCCACGGAGTAAAGAGAGTTGCTACACTCCTAACACTCCATTGTCATCCCCAGAAAACAAATTTGTACTTAGATTGTTTTTTAGGACTCTTCTTTGTACTTTCTTAGTTAATCAAATCCAGTTCTTTCAGTTCTTTTTTTGATTTAAATGGCAAACACGATGGTGACTCTGCTGGGGACGTCTTTCTCCACTGTTGAGAAGTCGGTGACACAATCCGATGCGGCCAAGCTCGGCTCGACGCAAAAGATGCTTGTGGTCCGCTTCGACCAACAAACGTTCGAGGACATGCTCTCTGAAGAAAGTGCTAATCCTTAGCCAAGGATAGCCAATCCCAAAAAGAACCGCAGAACGTGGGTGGCGAAGGCCGTTGCGCCCCACCCAGCTACGGAGCAGACGCTTCCAGCCTCTCACTTTGTTGCCAATGACGGTCGTCGGACGAACACCCAGAACGTCCACGTCTATGCGGCATCCTGGGCTGACGCAGAAACTGTTCAGTACCCAGACTCTGGCAGAGAAAAACACTACGATGCCAGACGTTCTGGTGCTGAGGCAGCTTATATGCGGCCAAGGAGTGGTGCTGAGGCAGCTTATATGCGGCCAAGGAGGAGGCCGCATAAGACTGTCCATGCGGCATCAACTCACAGCCGCAGACATCAGGCCGCGGACATCCTTCCATCGACCGCATAAGGAGGAGGTTGCTATCAGAACCTCTGTTTTCGACCGTATCTCATGCGACGCAGATCCTATCCGACCCACTGAGAATGATGAAAACCCAAATCTGGACTCTTCATACTACGCGCCTGCGGTTGCTAAGCTGAAGAAGTCCAGGGCAGTGCGAGCCCGTCAAGCTCAAGCAACTGCTCATACGATCGACCGCCAACAGACATCGCTAACTATTACGCGAGCCTCTGACAGAAAGTTGTACAGGACTAACCCATGCGTTCAGCCCACAAGGACCAATAGACAGGGTCAGTCTCAAAAGTCTTCCACCGGTACCTCGAGGCAAGTTCGTGTACGAACCCCATGTCAGGGAGCAAATACAGCACATGCGCATCCGTGTTCCCGGGATACCCAGACTCACAAAGATGATGCAAAGGTAAAACATCATTCGCATAATTTGCGTGACGTGATTACTCACAAGCGCAAAGCAAGGGAAACAACTACGGCGTGCGACGTGCCCTCTCCGAGGCACAACTGCGCCAACATCATTATCAACTGCTGCTACAATAAAGCAGCAGTACTCACAGACAGGTGGTCGGCCTTCCAGCGACTGCACCAGAAAGCACCTACCCGACAACAACCCGAAGATCAGGTGCAAGTACCAAAGGAGGAGAAGTTGCCCTTCGCCTCATGCTACTCAATTGAAAAGCTTCCCGCCACAAGGGAAGAAAGAAGTCAAATACGTCCAGTCCGACGCTCTCTACTACTGCATCGCGAAGGCGACTACCCGGAGGGCTGACGACGGCACCTGTGGAAGGCGTCTTCCAAGGCACCCGCTCAAGGAAGAAGCTTTCAGCCCCTGGGGGTAGTTCTTCCTCAGAACCCCTGGGGGTGGCCCAAGCTGGGGGTAGTGTCCCTCCTGGACGTACGCCACAATCCGGCGTTCCGAGGAGACAACGATTCCCAAGGAACAGGCTCCGATATCCCGGAGGCTAGCTACTCCCACCAAGACGACACAATCTTCTACGGTGGGGGTAGTATCCCCTCCGAATCCGAGGACACAACGGCTCCCGCCCTCCTTGAAGACCACTCACTACAAGGGTATGAGACAGGGAGCACGACATCCACTGACCCCTCCGTTTCTCCCCGTGTGAGGATGGTATACATGGCCGGAGACGACCATGAATGCCCCAGTGACCGACATCGCCTCGAGATGCTCGAAGCCATAATGCATACAATGAGTGCATCAATGCAAGCTTTGACCCAGACAATGTTGGAAATCAAGACAAACATGGCCCCCACCAGCCGGCAAGGGCCTATGGGCAAGCAAACCTGGACCCCGGGACCAACGGGGATTCAAATACGACCGCTCCACCCGCGGGCGATGATCCTCTCCAACCTGGCTCGTCGGCACTTTCGGCAGGAGATGAAGCTAAGGAAGCAAGGAGAGGTTCGAGAACTTCGGGCTCGCCTAGATTCCATGAGCAATCGGGACCCACTCCGTGATCTCGGGGTGCGGCAACCATACCCGATAGAGTGGAGGGATGTACCGTATCCGCCCAAGTACATGCCCTTCAACATAAACATGTTTGACGGGAAGTCCTCCCCTCGCCGCTTCATGAGCTACTTCGAGATCACCACGGGACACTTACCCTGCAGCGACGCTATCCTTACCAGGCTCTTCGTCGGGTCATTGGCGGGGGTAGCTTTCGATTGGTTTTGCAGTCTCGAAGATAACTGCATCTCATCATTCGATGACCTCAAGCGTTTGTTCCTTAACAGATTCTATGAGACAGGAAATGATATGACGATGTCTTCTCTGATGGACGTCGCCCATGGTAAGAAGGAACTGACGCGAAACTACATCGAGCGGTTCCGACATGCCGCACTAAGGTTGCCTCCTGGAAATCCGGAGGCCACACTAATGGAGATGTGCCGGAAGAACATGCTCCCGACAGTCAGTCTCTGGATGGACGAGAGCCAGTTCAAAGACTGGACAACATTCATTGTAAGTGCTGTCAACGCTTAGAAGAAGCTCAAGGACGCTCGACACTTGGGGATCCATATCCCTACTGCTGAGGAAAAGGGAAAGCGTCCCAGCACCACCACCACCACCAACAATAATGGCGGCAATAGCAGCCGCGATGGAAAGGGGAAACAGGCTATGGTCGCTACCTTGACCAAGAGGCCTGATCAAAAGCCGGCAGAGCCTCCAAAATCAAAGGAGACTTAACTTTTTCGAAGATGATGTCAAATCCATCTTCGACATGCTGATGCAGGGAGGCAAAATCCGGCTCCCCGACATCAGACGTCAGCCTGAGGCGGCGGAGATTGCCAACCCAAAGTATTGTCATTTCCACCGCTAGGTCCATCACCCGACGCAGGAGTGCTATACCCTGAAGCGGTACATCCAACGTCTGATAGATACCAAGGCTCTTTTCCTGGACTTCGATGACGTGACGGTCGCCGCCAACATGGTGTCCCTCCAATTTGGCAATTTTCTATCTACGGAAGCCCAAGACGGAGTAGTCCCTGTCCCTAAGGCGACGATGGAAGTTGTCAACCTTCCACCAGCTCGAGACCAGACGGCCGGACTAATACCTCTTACAACACCACGTGGGGAGGTTATGTGGGTCCATCCCGACCTTGTGCCAGACTTGACGCAGTCGGCGACACCCTCCACTGCCAAGTCCAAGGGCAGGAACTCTAAATCCTTTTACATAGCTTCCTCCTCGGCTGAAGAGCTGGCAGCATGTACGGCAAGGTCATACGTACTATACCAACCGATGCACGACGATACGCGCCCGGTTGTCGCGCCTACCACCACTGGTCCTGGGCCATCTCAGCCCCTCCAGCGGACAAGTCCAAACAGAAGGAGACGCGCTTTGATAAACCGCTGCGCATGGATGCACCACAAGGGCTGGAAAGACCCTATAACTAAGATATCTTAGCACAATTAGCCAACACTCCGGCGAAATTGTCGCTATTTGAGCTTTTACGGCTCTCTAAAGACACTCGGACTGCCTTGAGTGAGGCACTGCAGAATGCCAATGTCTACCTGACGCAAGTTAAGCCACCAACTGAAGATCCTGCTACTTGTCTACATTGCAACAATGCCATGGATGCGATACCCAATATCACCTTCTTGCAATGGGACATGTTGCTCAAAAACAATAGGCACGATCGGCCCCTGTACTACACAGGATATATTGGCGACGCCAAGGTGGACTGAATGCATATTGACCCAGGATCGTCGATCAATATAATCCTGAGAAGTTTGCTTCAGACCTTGGGGATCCCGATGCATCGTCTGGCGGCCACCAATACCGCCATCAGTGGCTTCAACAAGGGAAGGGCTACCCTCTGGACAAAATTCGCCTAAAATGCCAGATCGACGACTTAAAAACAGAAGTCACCTGCTACATCATAGACGTAGATACGCCCTACAACGTCTTGTTGGGGCGTCCGTGGATACATGAACACATGATCGTGCCATCCACTCTCCACCAGTGCCTAAAATATGTGGACGAACACGGTTTCGTCAAAACGGAGTTCGCTGATGTTGATCCGTTTAAGGGAATCAAGATTTACTACTCTGACTCGATCTACAAGAAAGTCCGCCAAGATGAAGGTGGCAATGAGGCCGACGATGAAGCCGAGACCACAACAACACCCGAGGAGCCTATGAGATTCCGCCTTAAGGCTCGCACTCCCGATGCGGCCGCATCCCTCATCATCAAATCGCGCGGGGAAGCACCTGAATCTCCGGTACCTTCAGCGTCGTCAGAACCAATGATCATCCGCCTTCGCATGTCGAATCGACCACCAAAAGGAGATTCCGTCCTATCTACGCCTTCCGAACCTACGGTCGTTCGCCTTCACAGGCCGAGTCGACCACCAAAGGAAGACCCGACCGCGGCGGCAGCTTCCGGACATTTGGTGGTAAAATTACACAAAAAACCACCAAAGTCTTCGCTTGCGCTGGGGGTAGCCAAGGAAATGGATGAACTGGAGGAATATATATCCACCAATGTCAACATTCCTTCCCCTGACGATGTAACCTCGCCAGAAATACCTTATTTTCTCAATAAAGGACTATCTTTGAACTACTCGGAGCGTATGCATATAAGTACACTCTACTCCCTAGAGCACGGTTTGGGCCTTCATCTGCACACACAAGTGACCACTACCTACATCGTGCACCGGCTTCGCTCTAGTCAGGATTCTTATTTCTTAGTCCCACCCAGAAAGAAGGAAGATAAGCTCATTATCTTCGGCAGAGTGGAATGCTCCCGGTCCTCCACCTCAAAGAAAGTAGAACCAGAATCCAAGCCCTATATCTTATCCAAAAGATGGGATACAATCTGAAGGTCGCTGAAGGATTAAACTACGGCAAAGGCCGAAGGTCGCCTTTACGACTTCCCTCTCCTGCGGACAAGCCTGAGGATTACTATCATAAGACTAAGCATGACTTAGGATATGTAACGCCTCCTACAACCCCAGAGGGCTCAGATAAAGAAGATGAAGAGCGCTCACACTCTTCAGAATCTTCAGCCTGGGACTCCGACGTCAGCGTCGGGGACGTGCTCAGACAAACACTGTCCTCCAACATGGTGTCTGTCGACCTTGAGGAAGATAACAAGGATCCACCCGAGCTCTTTGAGATGGAACCTTGGGCCCAACACCTGGGTTCACAATGGGAGATGCGATTTGAGCAGCGAGAACCTCCTGCCGAGGACGAAGTTGTACAAGTCGATCTAGGTGACGAGACCTCCCCAAGGCCTATCTTCGTCAGCAAAAGTCTGTCCGACGAAAACTGGGAATCCCTATTACAACTCGTCAGGGAATACATCGATATCTTTGCCTGGAGTTACGAAGACATGCCAGGACTGGATCCCCAAATCGCGGTCCACAAACTCAACATTCTGTCAAATGCCAAACCAGTCAAGCAACATTGACGTTTTCGGCCAGACGTGATGGATTCCATCGAAGCTGAAGTCAACAAACTGATAGCTAGTGGCTTCATCTGCGAGGAACAATACCCCGACTGGGTAGCCAACATCGTGTCCGTCGTTAAGAAAAATGGAAAGATCCGAATCTGTATCGACTTCCGTGATCTAAATGCGGTATGTCCCAAAGACGAATTCCCTCTTCCAATTACCGACGTAATGATCGACAACACTTGTGGCTTTGAGCGCATGTTCTTCATGGATGGCTTCACAGGCTACAACCAAATCAAGAGGTTTTTCGACGATGAGAAACATACATCGTTCCGGACCCCGATAGGCATATACTCCTACACGGTCATGCCTTTCGGCCTGAAGAACGCATGTGCTACATATCAGCGAGCTATGAGCACCATTTTTCGTGAACATCTGCGCAAGACGGTGGAATGCTACGTCGACGACATCACCGTCAGGGGTCGCTCCAAAGATGATCACCTCCAAGATCTGAGGACTGTGTTCGACTTAATGCGTGCACACCGCCTCAAGATGAACCTTACCAAGTCCTTCCTAGGAGTCTTCAGCGGCAATTCCTGGGTTTCGTCATCACTTTCCGGGGTATTCACATAGACCCCGACAAGACCAAGGCCATCCTGGAGATGAGTCCGCCAAGGAACCTCCGAGAACTCCGCGGCCTCCAAGGGAGGTTGGCATACATCAGGAGGTTCATATCAAACATCTCTGGACGTTGTCGGCCGTTCACACGGCTCATGAAGAAATGTGTCTCCTTTGTTTGGAATGAAGAGTGCCAACGAGTGTTCGACAACATCAAAGAATACCTATCAAACCCTCCTGTGCTGGTGGTCCCGGTCATGGGAAAGCCATTCCTGCTCTTGCTCTATGTACGCGCAATGGATCACTCTCTCGGTGCCCTGTTAGCCCAGAATAGTGATTCAGGTCACGAGCAGGCCATATACTACCTCAGCCGGATGATGGTCGGTCCAGAGCATAGGTATACCGCCGTTGAGAAGGAGTGCCTTGCTCTGGTATTCGCCATCCAGAAGAATCGACATTACGTGACTGGACAGACCATCCATGTAATCTCGCGAGTCAATCTCCTCAGGGTCCTCATGACCAAACCTGGGGCACTCAGTTCCCGCTTGGCTACCTGGGCAATACTATTATCTCCATATGATATGATATTCGTTCCACAGAAGGCCATCAAGGGTCAAGCATTGGCCGACTTTCTGGCAGCCCACCCGGGGTCAGAAACCTCAAAGCTCTATGAAGAGATTCCAGACGAAGTGGCAGACGCCAACGTCACTTCACACGAAGCTGTTTGGCGAATGTTCTTTGACGGTGCTTCAAGAGCGGGGCCCAAAGGTAACATCATCGCTGGGGTCGGGATAGTGTTGATCTCCCTATACGGCCTCGTCGTCAATCGCGCATACTCTCTCACGGAGTCATGCTCCAATAATGTGGCAGAGTATAACGTCCTAATCATCGGACTCCAGCTCGCCAAGCAAGTCGGAGTAGAGTACTTGGAGGCCTACGACGATTCTCAGCTAATCGTCAATCAAGTCCGGGGAGTATATGAAGTCCGAAACGAAGACTTGATCCTCTACCACCAAGCTGCACTTAGCATTATCACGACCTTCGAAATGTTCTTTATTGAGCATGTCCCTCGGTTGCAAAACATTGAGGCAGACGCTTTAGCCGGCCTCGTTGCTTCTTTGGCAGTCCCAGACAACACCCATCACCTAACCACGGTGATCGGTCAAGAGCTGGTCTGTCCTAAAAATAACCTATGCTTATGCCTCAGCTATGCAGCGGAGGTCGACACCGATACTCAAGATTGGAGGCTTCCATTCATCGACTACGCAGTCTATGGAATTCTCCCTGAAAATCCAAAAGAAGTCACTTCAATTAGAAGACGTTCCCTCCGTTTCTATTACGACACAGAGACCAAAATATTGTACTGTCGGTCCTTTGACGGCATTTTGCTCCGATGCTTGTCGAACGTAGAGGCAAAACAAGCCCTCCGCGAAGCTCACGACGGCGTCTGCGGGGCGCATCAACCCAGTCCAAAGCTACATGACCGTCTTTGGAGAATGGGCTACTATTGGCCGACGATGGTAGCAGATGCTGTCGATTACGCGAGGAAGTGTCAAGCATGCCAAATCCACGCAGACTTCATCCACCAACTATCTGAGTTCCTACACCCAACGGTAGCATCTTGGCCGTTTGAGGCATGGAGAATGGATATCATTGGGCCAATCAGTCCGCCTTCATCAAAAGGACATCGGTTCATCTTGGCGATCACCGACTACTTCTCCAAATGGGCGAAAGTTATTCCACTCGCTGAGGTCAAAACATCAAACGTGATTAACTTCGTCAAGCATCACGTCATATATTGCTTCGGCTTGCCGCGTGGGATCGTCCATGACAATGTTCCACAGTTTGCGAGTCACGCCTTCTATCAGTTTTGTGACAAGAACCGAATCCAAAACGTAGCCTCCACGGCATACAACCCCGCACCAAACGGTCTGGCGGAAGCGTTCAACAAAACCATCATCAAGCTCCTCAAGAAATTCGTGTCTTCCAACAAACGCGATTGGAACGAGAAGCTGGGTGAATGTCTCTGGGCCTACCGTACAACAGTCCGGACAGCTACTGGGAATACGCCATTCTCTTTGGTGTACGGAAGTGAGACGGTACTCCTGCTCGAGATCCAAATCCCTTCACTACGAGTAGCTCTCTCCAATCAACTAACCACGGACGACAACTACCGCCGACGGTTACAGGAGTTGGAAGCACTCGACGAGAAACGACTCTTAGCTCAACAACGCATAGAGCTGTATCAAGCGCGTCTCTTTGGAGCCTTCAACAAACGGGTAAAACAGAGAACGTTTCAAGTGGGTGACCTCATCTTAACAGTAAGAAGACCGATGATTATAACTCACAAGACGACCGGCAAATTCCAACCTAAATGGGAGGGTCCGTTCATTGTGGAAACCGTGTTTTCCAACGGCGCTTACCGGCTTGCAAAACCCAACGACGAATTGCTCCTGATGCCTATCAACGACAAGTTCCTCAAAAAGTACTACGTCTAAATTAGACTGGTACTCTTCTACTACCAAACTACATCTTATCTTCCTGGGCGCTGGTTCATGTCCACATTACCTCTGGACCGTCGCTCTAATACACTACTCCGACGGAGTCTGCCATGTCCATATTACCTCTGAGCAAACTTTCCGGCCTTGACCATCGATCGTCACGTCCATATTACCTCTGATATCGATTGTCTTCTAACTTATCACCCGTACCCAATCAAGAGTATGCCAGCGGTGATAAGTCCACAAAAACTGCCATGTCCATATTACCTTGGCAGGACTTGTATCAAACATATTACTTGCACTAACGTGCGCAAAAAGTAGTGGGTTCACAAAACCTATCACATCCATATTACCTCTGATAGGGTTTGTTTCGAATCTATTACTCACACCCCAAAGTGCGCAAAAGGGTAATAGGTCTACCAAAATCCCCTAGCGGGATATCCTTAAAAAGCTACGGTATGGTACTACATTCATATTATCTTAGTACAATACCCAAAAGTCCACAACATACAAAATTCTGAAAAAGGAGAGACTTCATTAATTAATATTCAAGATCATGAGTACATATGATGGAAATCCATTACATGCAAGGGTTTTCATTAGTATTTAAGGTCATGAGTACATATGATGGAAACCTATTTTAAAGGGTTTTCCATGAAGTCTCGCGGATACAAAACTTTTTCATTAGAAGCGTCCCTCCGTGCTGTCGTCGCTACTGACACAAGTCGAGCCCGCAGCAAAACTCAATGCTTTCTGGCTCATCCCTCCACAGTGCAACCCTCAGTATATGGAAAAGAATTCATACCGACGGATAGCAAGGGAGGAGCAGGAGTAGGCGCTCTATAATCATACGGGGAGACCGATGACAGGAATGACAATTAATCCTGTCATCGACCCCGCAGTCTCCCGGCCGATAACGAACCACACAAAAGGGAGAAAGGCAGCTGACGTGCTGCATGAACAAGGACAGCTCGGCGTATGACGCATGATATTTATCCTCGTCTCCTGGATTAGTTCTTGCCAAATTGACCGCGTCTCCTGGATCAGTTCTTGGCGAACCGCCGCATAAGGTTGGTTTTTATCCCGAACAACATGTGTTATGATATCCTTCCATGCCCCATCATGGGCAACACGAGCGAAGACAAAACCTGCATAAAGAAGACGCATCAGTCCCAGCGAAGATTATAAAAAGGTATAACCACCGCATACCGATGCAAGGCCGCAGCCACGTGTAGATAAGTCTGCACGGACGAGCAAGATGAGACCTCACCTATGCAGCCAAGCCACATACAGGCTCTGCACGCATAAAACAGATGATTCCTCATCTATGCGGCCTCGCCAAAGCTCGGCGCACATGTCAGACAGGTTCTGCACGTGTGCCATAAAGGAGTGCTCACCCACACGACAGAGCTCTGTGAAGAGGTCTGCACATGTCCAAGGGGAGCCTTCATCTATGCGGCAGAACTTTGCTAAGGGTCGGCATATGTTGGGGAGGACTTCCTACCCATGCAGCAAAGCTGTGTACCGGTGGCTCTGTGACCTTAGCAGCCCAACACGAGAGACATGATACCCCCCTTACCTCGGAGTAGAATTCCTGCATCAGGGGGCCACGGATCAATCTTGCTCTCGACCGACTCCTCGGCGAGAGAGACAGCAACATCCAGCATCTTCACGAAGGAGGAGAAACTGAAGACAAAGTTCTCTCTCATCCCCAAGTCGCCTACTTATAGGCTCCAAGAGATGCGTGAAGAGATCGAGATAATGAACGGGGTAGTTATGGCGATGAACCTGACACCTCGATTTTCGTGTGCCACTTTTATCTCTTTGGGAACTGTCGCCTCGAGTCCCGCGTCAGGAGATGGTGCAAAATCCGAAACAGAATCCACTCAAGGGTTAAGGCAAATCTGACAGTTAATGAATAAGGGACAGCCTGACAGCGTTCGCCCATGCGGCTCAATGTACATGCGGCCCGAACGTATCCCATCCATGCTTCTTATTCAAAGTATTTCAAACTTATCAGATTGAAAACTTTGAAGGGGGTCTTTTAGAAGCATGGAAAAGAAGCATCCATGCGCCCAAAATCCATGCGCCCCAGAATAAAACTCAACAGATGTTGGACCGCGTGGACACCATGCGACACAGAAAATGGACACCCATGCGGTCCAAACAAGCATCCTGACAACTGGCCGCAGGTCGACCTGACATGACGTCCTGACAACAAAGATGGCGCCTGACACAGAATCCTGACAACAAAGATGGCGTCTGACACAGAATCCTGACAAAAATAATTTTTCTGATCGCCTCGAAGGACGAGAACACACCAAGAGACAGAAGTCCCAATGATAGTGCAGAGCCATGTGTACAACACAACAAAAGATCCCATGCGGCTCTGGCCCATGCGTCCCAAACTCCATGCGGTCCATGCATTTCTGGCCCCATGCGTTCCAGACTCTATGCGTCCCATGCGGCTCTGGTCCATGTGTTCCAGACTCCATGCGTCTCATGCGGCTCTAGCCCATGCGTTCCAGACTCCATGCGTCCCCTGCGTCTTTGGCCACACGTGTCCCAGATTCCACATCTACCAAATCTTGTTTCAACTGAGTGATTCTCTCCAACCAAATAGCGGCCACGTGTCCACTGGACCAAGTCGCACCTACCACATGGTTCTAAACCATCCAGATATTCAGCAACAATTTTTTTTAACAAATATCCACGTGACAGCTGAAGCTCGGTCTTGTGCACAGTTGTAACTCCCTTCTGTTAGGAGAAGACACGTGGCAACTCCCAACGTCTATGCGACCCGAAATTCATGCGTCCACTGAACAACTATAAATAACAGGGTATTACCCTCGTGCAAAAGGCTGGCTATCTGCGAATCGACACTCAAGGGAGAGAGAATAGCTATTGCATCGGATCGTCCACGGAGTAAAGAGAGTTGCTACACTCCTAACCCTCCATTGTCACCCCCCCAGAAAATAAATTTGTACTTAGATTGTCTTCTATGACTCTTCTTTGTACTTTCTTAGTTTATTAATCAAATCCAGTTCTTCCAGTTCTCTTTTTGATTTAAATGACAAACACCCATCCAAGCTCAACATGGGTCAAACATGCCTTAAATATACTAAATTTGCCATTCACCCGAAGTTTGATAAGTCTTGATGGTTAGCTTTGTTGTACATGCAATCTCTTAGCCAAAGTGGCTAGCTTCGTCGTATAGGCAAGCTAAAATAACTAGCTTCACATATATGCAAGCTTTTGGCCAGATTGGCTAGCTTTGTCTTATTCAGCTAAACTGGCTAGCTTTGCCATACATGACTAACTCTGTCGTATGAACGGCGGTTTTAGTTATCCCACGAGTGGGATCTAAGGGGCTGTTCCCCCTTTTAGTCTAACAAACCCTACGATTATGGTGGGTTGTTTTTGCCATTTAATGGGTCATTAACAACCATAAATCCGGACAACCTATCATAGCCTCGTACAACAAGCTAGCCTCGCCATATGGCTCGTAGCCTCGCTGTATAGGTCGTATCCTTACCATATAGGCTATTACAACGTTTCCAATGGATATTATACCCCTAATGACTATATAAATAGCCCCCTAAGGAGCCGAATAGGGGAAGACCCTTAGAGTCTACCAAGACCTTCTCGGTCATATTAGCCTTTTGGTTTCCATTAGCTCCACGAGCTCCTCAATACTTAACCCCTTGGGCTTCACCAGATAGGATCGGCCCCGAGCGACCCCCGGTCCTCTCACGGCAGGTTAGCCAAAGTGGGTCTTCTTTCTAAGAAGAAGAGAGCCCCATTAGCTCTCAAGAGATTCATGCTTCCTATTACCCCTTTGGGTTTCTTCGGAGGAGATAGGTCCCAAGTGTCTTTGATCTCGTTCAAGCACGCAGAAGAATCAGTAGCACCCAAAAGGTCTCAAGTGTCCCCGACCGGTTGGAAAGTTACCTAATGTTCCCTCCAAGGCTTCTTAGCCAAATCAAGCCACTATGCCACATGCCACGCTATGTGCTAAGCCACTGGCTATGTCAGGCACTACGTCAATTACCACGCTAGATGACTACACAAGGTAGAAGAAGGCCAACGTCTTGTCAATGGAGCAAAGCAGTTGCGTGTTGACTGGACCTCCATCGCACATTTTCTTGACATATTTCCCCGAAAGCATACATTGTAGAGATCTCGTTGTAATCTATGATTCTTTGCAATCTTCTACAATATTAAAAAAGTTTATCAGCGAATATTTCCAAGGTAAACAGTGATATTTTAATTTCTCTCTTTCTATTGACAATAATTATATCTCTGTCACATTATCCTTCCTCCTTCCTGATCTCTGTTAAACATTGGATGAAATGCATGTGTTACATCCTGTACCATAATTTATGTTAGAAATTCTCCTTTTTATCACCAATAACTATATTTTCTGTCATTTCAAAATGCATGAGCATATACTTAATCTTGTCTGTTGCTAGTCTTTTCCAAGGAATTCTAGATTAAGGATACTTGTTTTTTGTAAGTATTTGAGGATGATTGTATCCAGGATGAACCTTAAATTCTCTTCAATCATCAAATTTTCTATCTTGTTCGTCAAAATTACATCATTATCTTCTGTTGATGATTTGAAATGGGCTTCTAGGTTTACAACAATGCCATTTTGCTCATAGCTTCCTTGGTTAGTAATCACCATTGTAGAGGGTCGATGTTAGGTTGGAAGTAGTCATAGAACTTTTTCAATTCCTTTGTGGAGCTTTCTTATGCTACATTGTTGACTCAATTCTGATGGGAATATGATTTGATGATGATGCCAATCCTTGTTGAAGCCTATATTTAAGGAGAGTGTTGCATATGTATATTGTTAGAAATAAATGCAAAATCTATTCCCCAATAATCGTGTCCGTGAGGAACTACGACTGCAACGGCCTACCGATAACGACGTACCGTTGGCCGACTTTTGCAAAAAGAAAAAAAAGACCAAGATACAAGACTTAGAGAACAAAGATTACATGAAAAACTCAAGCCGGTAAAAACTACAAGGAGAACGAGATTACTACTGGAATAAAGTTATGCTACAACTTTGCAACCCCCAATATAGGACAAAGCAAACCCAAGAATCCCCAAGATTACACCCCAGAAAACTCCAGAAATCCAATCTCCCTCTTCTTTAATCTCTCTTTTCTTCTCTTTCTTTTTCTCAAACTATTGGTGGCTACCCAACACCTCTTTGGGCACAAGGATCTATAACACAAGGAACTCTAGGTCTCATTATATAGCGGCTTATACAATGCCTTAGAATGACGCCTTTTTTCATTGTGAAGGCCGGACAATGCTTTCACACTTAAGGGAGATAAGGGGGATCACAGACTAACCATTTTAGCAACTAGCCACTTCAATCACTTGTTTGTTGGCCTCGTTATCTTCATCTTTATCTTCATGTGAATGGTGATGTTGGCTTTGAACCCCTCCATAACGGTCACCTTATCTGTTGATTCAGTGACATAGATCAACGCTGACTTGATCCCATTCTTGCAAATAAGTCCTGCTTATTTTATGCGAGACGAAAGCCAAAACGATAGGGCAAAAAGTAGGTTGAAATATATCCATGCAGTGAGCCTCACCTCCGGGATTGTGGGGGTTGGGTGTGGGGGTGTGTGTGTGTGTGGGTGGGGGGGGGGGGGGGGGGGTGGGGTGGTTGCTAGGCTTATTATTGTCTATCAGGGTACTTTCAGGCAATAGTGAAAAAGAGAGCAGCAAGGGTGCATGCCATGACTCCACACAGAGAAACCAATCACAAGAAATCATGACATATGTTTCCTTATTTGAAAACTCAATATGAATAAGGTTTGACTAGAACTTGCCTCCAAGTTCTATTATTATTAGGATTGGCAAATATGAGCCAAATTGTTTCATATATAAGTTACAAGTCCAGAAAATTTAAACAATCAGATTTTGATAATTGCTTAATGATTTCAGGAAACAGTAGGTACAGTAGCATTATCATGATTACCTTTGAAAAAAAATCCTTATTGGCTGCAATATGTTATGTTTTAAGGTAATAATAGAGAGTTCTTGTCGATCAAATCATTGATTGTTGGATGTCTCAATCATTTTTCCAAGGGAGATGGTAGAGTTTTCAAAGGATAACAAAATCATGGATTAATTATTGTAGCTTTCTCTTTATAAGTTTCATCCCTTTACATATCACCAAATTCACATGTTTACTAGGGTTCAAAGAAATTACAACATTTTACCTGTATCAGGGAACTGTTCTGGTGGGTGACAGTACAAAATTTGCTCAAGTCTCCACTTGATGTACAATGAACAAGGCCTCATTAAGAGCTTGTTTTGCATGTCCCAGCTGTCCACATTATCCACATTTTATTATAACTAGTTTATGAGCCTGAAATGATGTGGTATAGATACTCTCTTTTTTCACTGACCAGTAATTTCGCTTAATGTTTGTTTCGGTTACTAGGTATGATCCCTTCACTGATTCTTACCATGATAATATGGAGGGCGATGGTGTAATTTGTTTAGCTGTTGACATTCTTCCAACAGAATTTTCCAAGGAGGTACAATTTTGTATTTTTTTTCTTTCATGGTTTGAATATGCCTTTTTCTTCTCGTTGATGCCGAATAGGCAGTAAAGGTAGTTGTAATACTATCTAATTTAATACTTAATAATATACTTTTACAAAAATGTTTTGAAGGCTTCCCAACACTTCGGCGACATCCTATTTCGGTATATTGGTAGCTTGGTTTCTACTCGGGATTTAAGAGATTTGCCTTCCCACTTAAGATTTGCTTGCATAGCTCATGGAGGAGAGCTTACACCAAAGTACAAGTATATTGCTCGAATAAGAAATTCTTCTTCAGTGTAGGCTTCTGAACTGTTCTCCCTTTCTTTTCTTTGATGCCTATACATAGTAGGAATTTGTTTATTTTTATTGTTTTGACTATTTTTTGTTGTTGATTTGCTATCTTTGTTTGTGATTATGTGCTATCATAATATCCATATTTTATACATGGATAAGAAGTCCCGGATATAGAGGATAATAAAATGGAATATGTTAAAAGAAGTACTCGGAAGGATTATATTATATACATTAAAAAAATTCTGTAATAATGTAGAGAGAAGGTTTGCACCTGTATCTACTGTATAGAGAGGAAGATCTATAGTGATACCAGAGTTGAAGATATCAGCCGACATGGACGGCATGTCTGAGGGGATTTGCCACATATCTAATTGTAATTTTAATGTCTATCCTTTGCAGTGACTCTTTGTCATATCCTGTGAATGGTACATCTGGCGTGAAGAAGTGTAATACAATGGTATAACTATTTCTTTCCTTCTATCAGTGTATGTGTCTGTTTGTGTGTGTGTGCTCGTTTTCGTCCACAAACACTCATGTATTGTTCTTGTACTCTCTCTCTCTCTCTCTCTCTCTCACACACACACACACACACATAGATGCACACATATATTTTGTTCTTGTACTCGCATTTGCAGTGAATGGTGTATTTGTTCCTAACAAATATATAGACAAGCACACAGAAAGACACACAAAGCCCAGTAACACTGTTTCATCGATTTGATGCGCACAAAAATGATGGTTGGACAGTTAAATTGCGGATATAGTATGTTTATTATGATGCAAATTTACATAACATTTATGAATTAATATTAAAAAGGTTGAGATGGTTGCAGTCACTTAATTCTTATTAGCTGTGCCATTTACTTCTCAATACTCTCTCTAATTGTTGGCAAGTTTTTGAGAGAGAAAAAGTGAGAGGGTAGTCCTCCTCCCACGGGTCATTGAAGAGTGGTTTAATGAAACCTCAAAGTTGCATCATTAAAGTCCCACTTAAAAGTAAATAACAAGTCCCAACCACTAAAGTAGTATAAAGATATAACTACAAGAAGCACAACACAAAAGACTAGATGTAAATGGTGTAGTATTCTTGGCTACATACCTCTTTGAATGTCCCTTGTCTTGAATATCTGACTGACCCTTGTCTTGCAGCTGTCTTCGTTGCTTCTTGGCTCCTCTCCCAGATGCTCCCCCTGCCCAAAACTTGATAGATAAAATCTTGGATGCAAGTTCTAGATTGGTATCATGCTTTCTATTAAAAATCCTATAATTTTTCTCGAGCCACACCCCCAACATATGGCTGTCACTGTAACATCCCAAAACCAAGTGCTTGTTGACTCTTTTCTCCGTCCAAGGCCCCCGTAAAGACGTCACTGAGCCACAATGCACGCTTATCCCCAATTGTGTTTTGCAAGCTTCCCAAATTGGTTGCAGTACCCCGCAATGAAGCGAGTTATCCACAGAACATTTTGTTTTTCTGCGTCTAGTTATATAACACAACACTGGTAAAGATTAATCAATTTGATTTTAACTTGTAATAAATTATTAAATTCTTCACTAAAAGATATGTCACCTCTATATCTGTAGGTGTTAAGTGTATTATCTGTACCCAGTAATTGAAATCAATGTTCTGAACGTTCTCAGGTGTCTATCAGTGGTCATTTATTTGATCAGTGTTTAATTAATGAAGCTTTGGACATTATTGAAGCTGCTGGTGGAACTTTCCGCTTAGTTAAATGTGACGTTGGTCAAAGTGCAGATGCAATGTCCTATTCTGAACTTGAGGCAAGTTTTGCATATTCATTTTACTGCATTACCATGAATGCCCTTGTAATTGACATCTAAAATCATTGTTGATAATATAAATGATTGTGTCTGTCAATTTCTTGCATTATGATCGCTTCAATTTGTTCTCAAATCTTATCAGCCACAGTGCCTACTGTGTAATCCTAGTAGAAAAATTCAAATTCTTTAGAGGTTGAAAACATAAAATACTTGAGAGCATATTAGTGTTTGGAGTGTTCTGTCATATGCTTAAAGCGGCCATAAAAGGATTAATAACAAAGAAAATTAGGTTTGTGGTCTAGAAGTATCCACACTCCACAGTAACATCTAGTAAGTATTTGTTCTTAAAAATCTAGATCATAATCAATAATGTCTTCTTGGTGTTGGTGCCTTAATAGAACCAAAAACAGCCACACCACGAGCTGCAGGTTTAGGCCTTATTAATGTTATACTTCGTAACTAGCAGTGGACTGAATTTTAATGCTTCATGATGTGCTTCTTCGTTAGTCGATTTTCTGCTCAGGTTCCCCTATAGTACCTCGGAGCTCCCTAAGAAGTAAACAAGCACATGGATAATGTAAAGTTATTTGAATATAAGTACATGCTTATCATCATCGTCATCATCACAATTTTTTTTCTTTACAATAATGGGCAATATACGATCCCAGGATTTCCCCTTCCCTTACCATCTTCATTTTAGCTCAGATTTTTATATACTAATTTAATGTACTTGATTGTTTATATGTTTCTGATGCAAAAAAATATGGCATAGAGACATGTAATTAGAAATGCACATTAATATACTAATATTGGAATGCATTAGCTACATAAAATATTCTCATTAACACAATACATATACGATGCATTTGTTACATGCATTAGTAAAATTGAGAACATTGCCTAAAGGGCCTCGGAAAATATATAGTTAATTCATAGATGATGCATTAAAAGTTGTTAGCTTTGATATATCAAGTATTGAATTTTTTATATACTTCATGTACTTAAATACTTAATGCATCAAATGTAAGTAACAATATCTATATATGTCGCTGTCAAATAGTCTCATACCATGATACTGAAAATTTGCTGAGTTGTCTGTGCCATATATAGTTAACTATGACTATTTGTGTGTCCTCAGTCACTTTGTTGTGGTTCTTTGATCTGTGTTGTCAAGATAAAATGTCTTAGCTTTAAAGAACCTTCATGTTGAAGTACATTCTCTTTCGCAGAAGATTATCTTATAACTACAGATATTTGCAAACAAGATTTTAATGAATCGTTTTGGTCCGAGTTCTAGATGAACATACTATATTCATATCTCTTGGCATGAATTTTACTAGTCACTGAAGGCTTTTTTTTATAATTTCTGCAGGTCGGTGCTGATGACACTAACATCCTAGATCTAATAATTGATTCCTTAACTACTCTTTCAACCATGACAAACAAAGAGAAAGAGCTCTCTTTAAAAGTTGGCAAAATTAATGAATGTATAATAGAGACTGAAGATGGCTCTACGACAAGACCAGGTGTTTTAATCCTTGGTGCAGGCCGTGTTTGCCGGCCAGCTGCGGAGTTTTTAGCATCAGCAGGAAACGTTTCTTCCAGTGATTTTTTAAAAAAATGCCCAGGCATCAACATTGAAGAAGTCAAAGCATTTCACGTTATTGTTGCATCCCTTTACCTAAAGGATGCAGAAGAGGTATCATTTGGAACTTCTATTAGTCAAAATGTTCCATTAATTCCACTTGACAATATGACAATATCTCATTTCTAAGTTCTAACTACAAAAAGTAAATAAATTTACTTAGGATTTTCAGTTTTCTATTCGTGATATTTCCTCAAGTTCTATCAAATTATATGACTAGTAATGGAACGGGAGGATGTCATTGTGCCCCTATTTAATTTTGAAGAACAGAGAGACAACTACCAATCCCAGTCTATGCCTTACATTCCATTACTCTAGTATGTCACCCTAGCACTTCGTTTTATAGCAAAGAGACCAGATAGAACAAGTTCTATGAGGATACTTGAAATGGGAGTGTAGAGAAAAATCAGACTACATATATTGCCAAACACGAACAAACTCTCAAGTTTTGTATTTTTCAAGAAGCTGTGATAATGTCAATATATAGATCAAGGTTTTATACTTTTGTATCCTGGTTTCAGTATCTGTGCTATTCCTATTAGAAAGTTATATCTAGCCAGCTTCTTAGGCTCGTTCTTTAGCTTTAATTGTATTATTTATGAAGGCTGGCAAAACAAACATGCATTATAAAATGTTAGATCCATCTCACTGGTGCCGCTATCCACTATGCATTATAAAATGTTGAATGATTAGGAAAATTAAGGGATTGAAAAATAATGATAGAAAAAGTCAAAATTCATGATTACGGTTAGGAACTAGAATATAATAGGAGGAATGCAATTTGGTTAAGAAAATTTTGGAATTAGTCAAGAGTAGGTAATTGGGAAGAGAAAGACAACATGGATACTGTTATAGACAATACACCAATTATATAATATTAAGATTTTATTACTTCATTACACAAAAGCTACAATCATTTAAAATTGTTATTACACTAACGACATAAAACTCAAATTCAAATACAATTTAGGATACAAGATTACCGTATCGGATTTGGAATGAAATAAGAGATCATAAAGTATACAAAAATGAAATTAACATACAAAATTCATGAATAAATATATTATACAGTATATTACACCAATATAATATAAAAATGAATTTTGATTTGCGGCTATTACAACTTTCGAGGTGCTAGAGTGGATCATGTAGGGGTTTCTTAAAGATAGAAAGTTTGTAGTGCTAACTAGTTTAAGAATGATTAAAATTGTGCGATTGGAGTGTACTATTCTCCTTGTGTTGCATTACCTTTTAAGCTACCAAACAGGAAAATCGTGCTTCATAGATTTACACATAACAGTATGATGTTTTATTGTCAGCTCCGAAATAAAAGCCTTTCTATCGGATAAGCTTCTGATGATATTGGGACTGATTGTCCATAGAGGTCCTTGCATCTTGTGTTTTCATGCACATGTCTTTCTCATGGGAATTCTAATATAATTCCTCGATATATGTGCATATTATGGACAGTTAAATTAATGTCAACTTAATTTCGCTTACATGTTGAGCTTGTCTAATCTGACTCTTTAACTTTTTGTATGTAGACCATTGAGGGTATTCCCAATGCGAAAGCTATAGAACTTGATGTAAAAGATTATGAAAGCCTTTCTATGTATATATCACAGGTACAGTGCCCACCGTCCTTGGTCAGGGAAATCTTCTATTATCTTCTGCTTATACTCGGTAATATTATGATCTAAGGAGTCATTTTCTTTCAACCAATTTTGATAAAACAATCATATATTTTTTCTAGTGAAACTTGACCTTATCAATTATTTAACAAAATTTTAGAACATTACATGCTTATGCTTCTTGTATTTCGATTGTGTGATTTTTTTCTTCTTTCAATTTATTAGTATTATTATTATTTTTATTTTATTAGTGAGATAGTGATAATTTTTTTAATCACTATTTTATTAGTGAGATAGTGACAATTTATTAGTATGCATCTCTGATACGTTATTTACTAATTATATACGGTAACTTAGCTTATGTCATGTTGCAACATATTTGGGAGTTTTTCTGTAGCATCCTAAGAAATCTATATTGACTAGTACAATCAGTTTCAAATCTGATTATGTAACTACTCTGATTATATTAATACTCTTTTTCCCTACATAATGCTTCCAAAATAACCAATATTACATGAACCTAACTTTACAGTGTTCCCTGGATGATTTAGTAAGCCTTGGACAAAGGTAACTTGATTGAGTGAAGGAAAACCTGTGACTTGTTGAATCATTAAGCAGAACTTTTAACTCTTGTATTGTTTCTTCAACTGTTCCATGATAAATGCATTTATGGTTTTCATCTGCTAGAGAGAACTTTGCTCTTATTTCCTCATACTTTCTGTTTTATGTGTTGAGCTTGAGGACACGGGTATTGCTTTTATCAGTTACACCTGTTATATCTCACATATGCATTCCGGCATGATGTTATGTTATTTTGCAGGTTGAAGTTGTACTTAGCTTATTGCCGCCAAGTTTTCATGCTACTGTGGCAAACTCATGCATAGAGGTACTTTCTGGATGCTCATGTTCTGGTATATATAGCCTAGGTATTGAGGCTGAGTGACTGATGTTTTATATAGTGCACCTTTCTTCCTGCAACTATTAATGACTTCTAATCTAGACAGTCTCCTACATGTTCTACCAGGGTGCGGCCCCAGATAAATATAAAAGAATAACATTATACTAGAAACTATCTTACTCGTTAGTCAAGTCTTTGAACTGGGACTTAATAAATTTTAGAATACTCTGCTATACAATTACTTTTCGTGGTTGCTTTGTTTTTCATGTCTAGTAGGATTTAGCATTCCCTTGCCTCTCTCCCAGTCGTTAACTTTGACATGGGAGACTGTACTAGTTCTTAAGAACTTGCTTTTACCTCAATTGGAAATAAATCTCAATCTTTGTCTTATATTCTTAATATCTAAACCATCTTATAGACACATATGGAAAGATGAAACAAGACAGAATTACATGTATTCCTCACAATTGCTCTTATCTGAACTTGGCAGTTTATTAATCTTGCGCCTTATTAATTACTTTTATGCTTCTTTTGGTTCAGAGTAATCCTTACAACAAATTCTATGGTTCAATGTGAAAAATATGAAGCATAAGATATCTTTTTAGCTTACAGATTGACTGACAATTTATATGGCATCCGTAAATATTATAGCTGCAACAAGATACGATGTCTCAAGTGTCAAATATGTGGATTGAAATTATGTTTGTCTATCTGCTATGTCATTAGTTAACTAGAATCTGCAGTTTTCTTCTCCACTAGCATCAATCTAACCAGTACTTCATTCACCACAGCATAAGAAGCAACTTGTCACTGCAAGCTATGTTGATGATTCAGTGGCAGAATTAGATGAAAAGGCTAAAGGTGCAGGCGTTACTATTCTTTCTGAAATGGGCTTGGATCCTGGCATAGGTACTGTTTTCTGGACCTTTGTATCCTTCCGTTGTCTTCAAATCATTTTTAGCGTCAATAGGTGGTGAATCTAGACATAAACATTACTTGTTTGAAGCTCTCACTCTTATGCATCTAAAGTTCCAGCAGCTTTTACCCGTATATTTATTTTCATGGGGAGGAGTCAGGGAAGGTGGCTTTGTAAATGGACCACACTTTTTGGAGGGTAAATTTTGCTTAAGATAAAAAAAAACAATGTCTAATTATAGAGAATACCACATGTTTTAACCATTCACCCCTATGTATACGAAGCCTTAAAAAGTTAAATGTTGCAGCACATCAAGCTACTTATAAAATAGCATTGATCATGTTGCTTATAGAGATTGATAACAACAATGTTCACATCTTAAGCCTATTCATACAGAATAGGATTCAAAAGTTAAATGTTTATTGAGAGATCGATAAAGAAAAAAACCAAAGTCTAATTCATACAGAATCCTGCATGTTTTACCAGTCAACCCCATCCATACTCAGTCTTCACAAGTTAAATGTCATAACACACCAAGTTAAATATAAAATAGCATTGATCATGTTGCTTATGAGACTGATAGCAACAATTTTCACATAAAAAGCCTAAGTTTCTTTGCATAATAGATATAATGCCCAAGTTTTTGTGTACTTAATTATACCTGTAATGAAGATGTTTGAAGAAAACCTTCCATTGTTATTATACTAAAGGTTGACTGTTCATGCTCCAATTATACCTTTCCTCTGTTGCTTGTATATCCGTATGAAAATTTATTATAGTGAAAATTAAATAAAATGGTTTAAAATTCCAAATTATAGAAGTGACATAATGGTGAAAGTGACAATTAGGGTAAACGGGTAAGTAGTGCAGGCAGTATGGTGTGAATTGTAGGGTTGGAGTACTGCCATGGTGATGGACAGGCCAGGTGTCACGTCCCGATCTCCCGCAGGCTAATCGGCCGTCCCCGCTAGGCGAGATCACCACGCCAGCGCTCCCGCGGGACGATCGCTTGACCCATCTGGGCGTGATGTCGCACGAGCGTAAGCCGCACCCGTGCAAGACCGTGGTCCATGCTAGCGGTAAGAGATCTAAGCCACAGAGTCGCACAGATTGTCCGAGTGCAGCGAAATTATAAACGCATAGGCGATTGGTAACAAGTTCACAGAGTCGTCGATAGCGGAAGCATTGAATAACACAAGTATAGAAGTAAAGCAAACTCTTTATTAATATTGAACAAGTGTTACAGGCGGCGCTTGGCCGAGATTACAAGTCGCTCAAGCCTCTATCTGAAACAGTAAAAACGTGCCAAGTGGCTACATTTGTGGAATGATGTATAGGCGATGTTCCAAGCATTATGTCTTGTATATGTGCTTCAGTTCCGGACGCAACGATCCAAGGCTTTAGAGTGAACTCCACGCCTTAGCACGCACGAAGGAGGCATCCGCACCGAACGAGGTTCTCCCGCACCCTGCAAGCAATCTGGTGGGTTATCAGTACATGAATGCACTGGTGGGGAGGCTACTCGCCCGCTCGACAAATCTAAACACGTTGTATAGGTTTCGTGCACCATCTATTAAGTTTTCTTTCTTGTCTTGCCTTAGGATCAGTTTCATGGCAATGTTCAATAGCCTATCTCGTGTGGCCGTGTGCCGTGCAATATTAGAGGAAACACGGTGAGACTTACCAACTTACCACCCGTCCTTCCCTGTCCAAGATAAACCAAGTTAATTCAAGCACGCATATATATATATGAATTCAGGGGCAATAGCATATGCAAACACAAGTGTTGTGAGCGAGACTATGTTTCGGGTGCACGAGTTACACGGATTATCAGGTGTGTTGCAGAAGATGTTGAAGTGTTCCATATGTATACAAGTGTGTTATACTCATGATCGTTCAGATGTTTTAGATTATTCTCGATGCGATGCAATGACTCGTACGCGGATTGCCGCTAAGCGAGGATGACTTATCTATATGAACATGACTCGCTGGCATAGCCATAAAGGAAATAGTCATAGACGAGGATGGAGTGCAACGTAAAGTACATGAGGCGCTACACGCCATCCCTTCTTGTACATGAGACTATCAATATTAGAGCGAGAATGGCGCAACATGAAGCGCATACGCCATCCCACTTGTACATGACAAAGATTGTTACGTGAGTTCCATCCGGATCGGATCGGCCCCGGTGCCCCGGAGACCGTCCGTGGAACGAGATCCGAAGATCCCCCTTGTTTCCAAGTTGTCCGCGACATGCAAGTCTTGGGTCTTCCAAATTCCCATCTTGACAAGACAATCCATAATTTTTGTTCTGAACGAGCATTGCTCCATGAGCTGAAATTTTGATTTGTTTGACATGATTCTCGTTCAGTTGTAAACTTGATATTATTCTCGATCAGTATTCCACTTGCCTTGATGCATTCCCCTGGTGCGGGGACTGCCTTGACGACCCAACGGTCCCGGATACTTGCAGATTCATATTGCACAGAAGGACTATTCAATAGTCTTCTGGCTAACTCGATGCATGCACGATACGCGATAGTGTTCTTGATTGTGGCATGATTTCGTGTAGCAAACATTAAAATGAGGCAATGTGTACAAACTACACTAAGCAGGCAAGCATGCATTTTATGTTTGAAACTTAAGCATTCACTTTGGCACGGATCTAGGGTAAAGCGAGAAGTGAAACCGTAAGGGGGCTTACCGAGCGACATAATCTAGGGTCGTGCAGTGTTGCAAGTGAAGCAGTGCACTTCGAAGAGTACATACATATCGTTCTACTCGAGGCATAGCGGGGTCTAGTTGCACAAGGCAAAGGTAGCATGCGAGGGTCCACATATATAAGCAAAGTTTTATTTCCATGTTCTAACACAAGCAATACAAGTTGGGATTATTCCCTTAGCTAGGTGCGTTGTATTCTTATTAGCATGCATGGGGTGATTCACCTAGCGATTAGCATGTATCGTCCATATTTTAAGTGTGCTGGCTAAGCAAATACAAGTTCATCGTAGCCACCCACCTTAGCGATGATTCGCCTCGGTCGAGCGATACTTCGAACGAGCCTCTGAAAGCCTAAGTCGGAACTCCTGAAGGGCCAAGTCGGAAAATTCTTTTGCCTCAAACGAGTATTCTCGCTGAGCAAAGCGGGTCGGGACGTTACACTTTTGCCGTTTGAATCGGCAGTCCGCTTGAGCGGAACGGGTCGTTACACCAGGCATGGGTGAAAATAACTGCAGTGCGACTGGTATAACATTAGGGTGGGTTCATGATAATACTTCAAGAGGTGGGGCTGAGGCAGGATTAGAAATGATACATGGTTATAGTATCAAACAGTATCTTATGACAATGTTTAAACAGAAAATTGCATGTACAGTATAAAAATTTAACGAAATTACAGTGACACGCAAAACTTGGAAAAATTACATCCTTAGAACAAAAATGCCTTTCGGATGGGCGAAATCATTGACAACATGTTTTATATTTGATCAATGAAAATGCACTTCAGATGTACGTTTTTTGTGCTAAAAATGCCCTTCGGATGGCATTTTTTTAACATAGTACGAGTAGTTTTATGTCTTATATATATATATATATATATATATATATATATAACATCATGATACACGGGAATTTCTGGTATGGAGGTTGTGGCTTCGAATCTTCCCATACACATTTTTTTATTTTACCATTTTCAAAATGCTAAAAAAAATTAAAAAATGTGTATAGGAAGATTCAAATCCACAACCTACATATCATTATGTTATTATTTCACAAGCTAACTAAAAATTTGCATGTATCCTGATGTTACAAAGACATACATGTATATATATTGCATAGAAAACGTGGCATTTTTCTAATAAATATTCAAAGGAAACACCTTTTAGAGGGGCGTTTTGTTTACATGCAATTAAGGGGAGGGCAGGATAATTAGTGCATAATGAATTTTATTCTTTACAAAGAAAATGCCCTTCAGAAGGGCATTTTCTAGCAAATCAATGACAACGCCCTTCCGAAGGGCATTTTCATGCTCTTATCATAATTTCAACGAAGTTTGTTCTTTCACAATAATTGCAGCAAAGTATAATGTTGTACATGCAATTTTCTGATGTTTAAAATATGAAAGTATATAATGATGAAATCGCTACTATGTAGATGTTGGTATATTAGAATGTGTTAGGGGTTTTATGTAAGATGGAGGGTTGTAAGGCTATATATATATATAGCCAAGAGATTATAATGAAAAAATAGAACTCCAAATATTCTACATGGTATCATAGCATAAATCCTAGCCGCCAAATCCTAGCCTCCACCACCGCTGCCGCACCGCTCGCCCACCGCCGCCGCTGCCGCACCGCTCGCCCCCCACCACCGTCGCCGCCGCCGCTGCCACCACCGCGAAGCTGCGACTCCTGCGGAGCCCGCATGAGCCTTCTGCCGCGGTTACCGACGTCTCCCGCGGGTCGTTCCGGACGTTGACATCGAAGGCCTAGATCCGATGGGGTGAGGAATGATCGGGTCTAGGAGAGGACGAAGAGGACGAACGTGAATCGTGGGACGGGTGTGAGGTGATCAGAGAAGAGGAGAATCGATGGAGGAGATCATCAAGAAGTTGGAACCTGTGGAGGTCGCAACGTTGATGAAGCTGATGAAACTGTCGGCTGGTGAGAGCACGACACGAACACCGACGAAGTTGGAGTTTCCCTCCATCGATCTTAAGCTTGATGGACCGGCCACCCACCTGAGTTGGTTACGACAGGTGAGGAGAACCCTCGCAGGGAAAAACCTGGAGGGTTTCTTGTCAGGAGAGAAGACAGAGCCGAATGAGGGCAAGGCAGGACGCGACAAGTGGAAGTCCACTCATATGGTGATATACATTTGGCTCCTCACTTCTTTAGTCCAGTCGATCGCCGTCACAGTGGATGACCTTGAGATGGTAAAGGACATGTGGGAGAAGTTGAGGAGGACCTATGATGGTGTGGGGAATAACTTGAGGGTTTTTTAGATCAAGGAGGAGATCGACGACACCGTACAAGGAGAGAAGATGGTGCAGGAGTATGCCACGGAGTTGGAGCGTCTGTGGTTGGATTACGATCACTCATCAGATCGGCGAGCAGCGAGGATCCGAAGTGTAAGGAGAGACAGGTATGTCTGCAAGAGAGGACGATGAAGTTTCTTAAGGGCCTGGCCGCAGTGTTTGCTCAGAGAACAACACTACTTCTAGCCCAACCGAAGATCCCTACACTTGAGGAGGCTATCTCGGCCATGATCCAGGAGGAGACTCGTATCAAGCTGCAGGCAGGGACATGTGGTCCTCCTGAAGTAAAGTCAGCACTGACGGTTGCCAATTCAGGCGGCACAGGACCTAAGGGAGACCCTCGGCAGTGCTACAACTGCGGGGAGGTGGGCCATCTCAGGTATGCTTGCACCAAACCACCCAAGGAGGGAGATTCAGGTGGTGGACGTGGACAGTTTGGAGGACGTGGCCGTGGTCGTGGGGGTCGACGGGGTGGTCGAGGAGGTTATCGGGCGAACCTGCTGGTAGCAGAAGGCGAGGAGAGAACTGATGGCGCCTATACTGAGGAGGATTAGGCACTACTGGGCATGCTGGAGGTACTCAGGAGAAAGCAGAGAGCGTCAAACAATGGAGACAGGAGGAGTGGGACTGAGGAGGCGTCCACCTCAGTCTTTGCCAGAGGCAACGCTGCCATGTATGCCATCCATCGGAAGGTACTGGAGACTCACTCGCCCTTGCATCTATGTCTTCCCTTTGATCGTCGGACTGGATTATCGATTCGGGTGCGTCTCGACACGTGACAGGGAATGCTAGTGAGTTCTCTTCCTACACTCACTTAGCATCGACGGACAGCATTCAAACAACCGATGGTACTTTTTAGCCAGTGGTCGGTATGGGTACTGTCGATTGTACAGGTTCAGTAAAATTAACCCATGCTCCTTCTTTTTCAGTCAGTCTTTTGGTCATTAGTTCTATAATCTTTCAACTAAAATGCATCGTCTCTTTTGATATTCCTAAGGTGATCTTCCAAGAGAAGGAGATGGGATGATGACTTGGGACTGGCACGACATGATGGACTGTGGTACCTGGATCGGGAAGGGCTAGATTCGGCATTGGTGTAAGTGGCAGAGGGCAGGAATGGGAGGACCGAAGATAAGTGCCGATGATACACTGATACTCCACTATAGGCGGTTGGGGCACTCCTCTTTTGGTATTTTGAGTAGGTTGTATCCATCTATTTATGAGAAAGCAAATAAGGAGAAACTAGTATGTGATGCATGTGATTTAGACAAACTTACTAGGAGCTCATATGTTAGTGCGGGCCATATGAGCTCTTCTGTTTTTGATATTATACATTCTGATATTTTGGGGCCGTGCGCCACAACTACTATGAATGATTATAAGTATTTTGTTTCTTTTATTGATTGTTCCTCTCATGTCACCTGGCTGTATTTGATGAAGAATAAGAGTGATGTCTTTGCCTGTTTTCGGGACTTTCAGAAACATGTTCAGACTCAGTACAGAGCAGTGGTGAACGTACTGAGGTCTGACAATGGGACAAAGTATACCAATAAAGCACTTGAGGAATATCTGTCAGCCCAAGGGATACAGCATCAGACTACATGTGCATACACACCAGCACAGAATGGAGTGGCAGAAAGGAAGAAAAGACATTCTGGAGGTGGTAAGGAGCATGATGATCGCCATGAATGTCCCACATAGTCTATGGGGACATGCAGTGTTGACAACAGTTCAACTGGTCAATAGGATGCCCTCGAAAGTACTGGGATGGAAGTCTCCATGTGAGATATTGCAAGAAAATAATAGTGGGACACTCCCGCTGAAGGTGTTTGACTGCGTATGTGTTGTGAAGGACAACAGACCGCCTGTTGGAAAACTTGACCCTAGAGGAGTCAAGTGTCTTCGTGGGCTATTCGGCGACTCAGAAGGGGTACGTGTGCTGGAGCCCAGTAGAGAAGAGATTTGTGAGCATGGATGTTCACTTCAGGGAGCTTGAGCTATACTACCGTCACGAGGGAACTTCATACATGGGCAACTCACCTGACACTGAGAGTATGAGACGAGAGAGGGAGATTAGTGAGAGTTTGGTGACCGATTTAGGAGTATGGCATGGAGGAACGGTTGAGGAGGAGAGTGAAGAGGAACAGAGGGAGGAGATGAGAGGTGTTAGGCCCACGGCTCAGGGGGAGTTACTTACCTACAACATGAAAGGGAAGCAAACTGCAGGGCCAGTACCTATAGTGTCTGTCACGCCCCAGCCCCGAAGGCCGCCCGACCATCGTTTTTCCGCCGGGACCGGACGCGAATCACCGCGCCTCGGCGCTCCCACGGGGCGCGTATGGCCGTTTGATACTGGGACGTGATGCCGTACGAGCCTGGGGTTGTGCCCGCACAAGGCAACATCGTTTAAGTTTGTTTGGCTATCATCGCATCAATCGAGTAAGCAACGGAGGGACATTGTTGCAAGCATTTAACCATCTGAGTATTCGGGGCAAATCGAGGGACTGGGTTCTATTTAATACAAAGGCATCGTTCCATACATTATGCCCCTTTATACGAAAGCAGCTCGAGGCAATCGAAACACGAATTCCGGGTCTTGGGGATAAGGCACGTCTATCGCTCCCTCGGACGATCCAGTACCTGCAAGCAAGTAAACTGTTGGTGGGTCAGCACTTTTATAAGTACTGGTGAGTCTAAAACAACTGAAAAGAAGCAAGCATTCACTAAAACCAACACTAAGTAATCATGTTATAAAACATTACAATACTAGTGATCTTTCTAGTTTTACCTATGTTCGTTACATGCAGCATAAGAACGGATTCATATTACTTTGTTTATGAAAACATCTTTGAAAACAGAGTTCATATGCCAAGCAAGCAAGACAAGCCGATTGTTCTGTTTCAGGGTGTGCGTAGCGTGTCTCATGAGCTATACTCAAAGACTCTAGGGACAAATGCACATCTAGGAACAAATGCATACTTAGGGGCGGTCCACTACCAAACCAACACAATGAACTAGCTTATATGCAGTGCGGTCCCTGAGTAACTCAGGATCGGCAACGGTTGATCCAGCTAATCAATGACTCATTTATCTGATGTTATTGGCACCTGTGACTCATGGTTGTTTTTCACTATCTCTGTAGCAGCCGTGACACATGAGTTCAGCTCTCCACCAATAGCCATTGTCTGACCGATGCGAATGCATGAAACACTATCAAATAAACTCTAGGATGCAGACGAGACGAACCATCAGACCATATATCTTTGTTGCGGGGCAAGCTGCCTTATCTTTGAACACATTCAAGCACACAATATGGTTCTCTCGGAACACAGGCGATAGTGTAACATGTTCATGCAAACACATACTTGTAGACAAGCGTTTTAGGGTCTCTTAGTTAAGCAGACATATTCGTTTTAAAGACAAGTTAGGTGAGTTCACTTATTAGCATGCAAGGCAGGTTCTATCATTCTCTTTAAGCAAACAAGCATTCAAAATACTCAGATTCATTATTAAGGCGTGCAAGAATCAGAGAACGAAGTTCTGCCCACTCACCTGATATATAGTACCGACGCGGAGCGGGGCACTACATACTTACCCACCAACAAAAAGTTTCGTCCTCGAAACTTCAATGATAAACTTCTCGATATTCCGAGCAGCGATAGTCCCTATCCCTCGCCGTACTCAATCGAAACAATCAAGCAAATCAAGTCCAGAAAATATTTGCACTTTGAGAATATCTATGGACTTATTGTATGGAACGCTCTATTGCAATACAATATCGAGCATATCTCAGAGTTATAGCAACGGATTGGGCCAAGAATCGAATCCGCTCTGATACCATTATGTCACGTCCCGGCCCCGAAGGCCGTCCGACCATCGTTTCTCCGCCGGGACCGGACGTGAATCACCGCGCCTCGGCGCTCCCGCGGGGCGCGTATGGTCGTTTGATACCGGGACGTGATGCCGTGCGAGCCTGGGGTTGCGCCCACACAAGACAACATCGTTTAAGTTTGTTTGGCTATCATCGCATCAATCGAGTAAGCAGCGGAGGGACATTGTTGCAAGCATTTAACCATCTGAGTATTCGGGGCAAATCGAGGGACTGGGTTCTCTTTAATACAAAGGCATCGTTCCATACATTATGCCCCTTTATACGAAAGCAGCTCGAGGCAATCGAAACACGAATTCCGGTTCTTGGGGATGAGGCACGCCTATCGCTCCCTCGGACGATCCAGTTTCTGCAAGCAAGTAAACTGTTGGTGGGTCAGCACTTTTATAAGTACTGGTGAGTCTAAAACAACTGAACAAAAGCAAGCATTCACTAAAACCAACACTAAGTAATCATGTTATAAAATATTACGTTACTAGTGATCTTTCTAGTTTTACCTATGTTCGTTACATGCAGCATAAAAACGGATTCATATTACTTTGTTTATGAAAACATCTTTGAAAACAGAGTTCATATGCGATATTAAGCAAGCAAGCAAAACAAGTCGATTGTTCTGTTTCAGGGTGTGCGCAACGTGTCTCGTGAGCTATACTCAAAGACTCTAAGGACAAATGCACATCTAGGAACAAATGCATACTTAGGGGCGGTCCACTACTAAACCAACACAATGAACTAGCTTATATGCAATGCGGTCCCCGAGTAACTCAGGATCGACAGCGGTTGATCCAGCTAACCAATGACTCATTTATCTGATGCTATTGGCAGCTGTGACTCATGGTTGCTTTCCACTATCTCTGTAGCAGCCGTGACACATGAGTTCAGCTCCACCAATAGCCATTGTCCGACCGATGCGAATGCATGAAACACTATCAAATAAACTCTAGGATGCAGACGAGACGAACCATCAGACCATATATCTTTGTTGCGGGGCAAGCCGCCTTATCTTTGAACACATTCAAGCACACGATATGGTTCTCTCGGAGCACAGGCGATAGTGGAACATGTTCATGGAAACACATACTTTTAGACAAGCGTTTTAGGGTCTCTTAGTTAAGCAGACATTCGTTTCAAAGACAAGCTAGGTGAGTTCACTTATTAGAATGCAAGGCAGGTTCTATCATTTTCTTTAAGCAAACAAGCATTCAAAATACTCAGATTCATTATTAAGGCGTGCAAGAATCAGAGAACGAAGTTATGTCCACTCACCTGGTATATAGTGCTGACGCGGAGCGGGGCACTACAGTGCCAGTGCCAAGTCCCTTACCTGCGTCCGTCTCGACTCCTGAGACACCTATACCACCATCACCAGATTTTCCTTCAGGTGATATCATTCTTCCTACCCCTCCCACACAATTATCAGTACGGAGGACCACTCGCAGCAATGCGAAAAATCCTCCTGATAGATATAGTTGGGACCTTGCTCAGTTTGTTTCATATGATAACATCTTTTCTTCTTCTCATGGAGCATTCATTGCGTCTTTGGATAGTATTACTGTACCTAACAATTGGCAGGTTGCCAAGAACGATCCAAAGTGGAAAGCGACGATGCACGAGGAGTTAGGAGCTCTTGAGAAGAACCACACTTGGGAACTGGTAAAACTGCCAGAGGGGAAGAGGGCAGTCAGATACAAGTGGGTCTTTACTGTGAAACAGAACCCAGATGGACAGGTTGAGCACTACAAGGCTCGACTGGTGGCAAAAGGATACAGTCAGGCGTACGACATTGACTGCGACGAGACTTTTGCACCAGTGGCGAAGATGAGCACCGTCAGGACCCTGATTTCTTTGGCAGCGAATGGTGGATGGAAGCTACACAATTGGATGTGAAGAATGTGTTTCTTCATAGGGATTTAGTGGAGGAGGTGTACATGGAGATACCACCAGGATTCTGCACTGATAAGACAGTGGCAAGGTCTGCAGGTTGAAAAAGTTTCTCTATGGACTGAAGCAGTCTCCTCGAACGTGGTTTGACAGATTCAGGAGAGCGATGATAGGGATGAGATATCGGCATATCAACTCTTATCACACTGTGTTTTTCCGTCAGAGTGGAGGCCACATCATTATGCTTGCGGTGTATGTGGACGATATGATTATCACAGGAGATGATGAGCAGGAGATTGTCCGACTCAAGGGGAAGCTTGGCAAGGAGTTCGAGGTGAAGGACCTTGGCCTTCTTCGGTACTTCCTTGGGATTGAGATTGCTCGAGAAGCATAGGGGATTGTTCTTTCTCAGAGAAAGTATGTGCTGGACCTTCTCACAGAGACATGGATGTTGGGATGCAAACCTGCAGTGACGTTGATCAATCAGAGGTTCAAGCTGGGTGCTGAGGCTGGAGAACCAGTTGACCGGGACAGATACCAGAGACTGGTGGGCAAGTTGATCTATTTGAGCCACACACGTCCTGATATCTGCTTTGCAGTGAGTGTGGTGAGCCGCTACATGCATGATCCAAGGAAGGGTCATATGAACGCAGTGTACCAGATTTTGAGATACTTAAAGGGTGCCTCGGGAAATGAGTTGATATTCAGGAAGAATGATCACGTGAGCATCGAGGGCTACTGTGACTCTGACTGGGCTAGCTGTGCTGATGACAGGAGGTCTACCTCGGGCTATTGTATATTTGTAGGAGGCAACTTGGTCTCTTGGAAGAGTAAGAAACAGTCAGTGGTGGCCAGATCGACAGCTGAAACGGAGTACAGAGCTATGGCCTTGGAAGTTGCAGAGCTGTTATAGCTGAAGAGTATGCTGGTGGAGCTAAAGCTGGATCAATGAGCCAAGATGAAGCTGTGGTGTGACAACCAGTCAGCCATCAGTATCGCCAACAATCCAGTGCAGCATGACAGGACCAAACACATCGAGATCGATATGTTCTTCATTAAGGAGAAGTTGGACAGTGGACTACTGGAGCTAGGCCACGTTCCAACCAAGGATCAGGTAGCAGACTGTCTGACCAAGGGACTTAGCTCTGTAGATATGATTAGAGGATGTGACAAGCTGAGCTTAGTGAATATCTTTCGCCCATCTTGAGGAGGAGTGTTGGTATATTATAATGTATTAGGAGATTTTATGTAAGATGGAGGGTTGTAAGGCTACAAGAGATTATAATGAAAAAATAGAACTCCAAATATTCTACAATAGACTTCTAGGACCTTGAAATATCGAAAAATTCTTGCCCCGTGTGTTCCAAGGAAATAAAACAAAAACCACTTGTCTTGGTGCTAGTAGCCCAGGACATTGACGGTCGTTAATGACTGGCCTAAGGTCCACTTTTATAATTTTATGTTATGGCAGGTTTGATAGGAAAAATGGGGAAGTAGGAATGTTTTGGTTTGGCGATTAATATACCACAATGGTATACCACACACCAGGTGCTTATACTAGTGTCATGAATTATGTTTAACTTGTTTATTCTGCCAATACACTCCATTCCCTACCCCTTCTCTAACTTAGGCTCAAGTAAAGCTGTCAACAAAACTCTGTATTATTGCGTGTTGACCTTTCCCTAATAATCTAAGATGTGAGAAGAACTTGAGAAGGCCCTGGATATCATTGGATGGAATCATTTATGTATGATTATGTCAAACAGCACTAATTCAATGGTGTCCAATATTGTTCATTGACGATCATCTTTATGTTTATAGTATGTTATCAAAACTGATGTTATGCATGTGCAGATCACATGATGGCAATGAAGATGATAAACCAAGCACGTACTAGAAAAGGAAAAATAAGAGCATTCACTTCTTACTGTGGTGGTCTTCCATCTCCATCTGCTGCGAACAACCCACTGGCCTACAAATTCAGGTATTATTCAAAATTTTCACCAGCTAATAGTTATTATGTATAAGGACCCAAGGATATTCAAAATATTGTCCTTACATCTGGCATATCTGTTATTTGAAACGCTCATGGTGAAGAAGAAGTTGAGATGTAAAATGTGACATTAGCTATGTTGCATGGACGCGGGAAAATGGTGCTCTGTTACCGTGTCGTGTCCGTACCCGTATATGTGCCCATATTCATGAAACATAGGTGATTACACTGTACATATTTGAAAATGCCCGTATCCCTTACCCATATCGTGTCCTTTCCTGTATCCGTGTTCGTATTCATGCAACATAGATGCCGAGGTATACTGAGGATAAAAAATTGAGCATACATTTTTATCATTTGAACATGGTTTCAAATTTTCAATACATATGACCTGTATAGTCCCTGTTGAAGCTTATTGATGATAACTTACTTTCTGTGAAAAGATATACATGAACAAAAAAAAAACAATGAAACTAAGAAATGCCATTAGTGGTGAAAGATGATTATTGATCACTTTAACAAAAGATATTTGTCTACTTGAGTAAACAAGATAATCATAGATCTCCATTAATAGTTAATTTTCTCTTGGCATTCACATCTTGTTTAGGTACTTCCTCAAGTTCTCGTGTAATCAGCTCTTTTTTTAAACATAAACTTAACTGTTTAGGCGATGCAAGTTTTTTTTCTCTCTCTCTTAGTGCTCATTATAGGATTGTCATTGAATAACAATAATCTTTCACAGTTTCTTCAGGTCATCATTGATATGATTAATGAGTCAGAAAGCTACTATATTCTAGTTTGATTGCGTTGCATTGATAGCTTGTAGTAATTGGTTGCCACATGTGTGAGTGCATTGGCTCACTGGCTCTGTGATGACGTCATTATTAATGAGATAAGTTAATTCCTTGGTGTTGTGATGACCAGGTGCACCATGTTGAATGAAATGGATTCACATTGAGAATAAAACTTGAGGGCATGATTTCATTATGAAATATAAACCTTATACATGGAGAACCAAGACATTGAAATCATGGAAGAGAGCTATCGAAGTTCGCATGACTTCTTTGTGCTTTGGGTTTTTCTATGTTTCTAGTGTAGTTTTCATGGGAACCATGCAAAGAGTGATGACATTATAAGACAGCTACTGACGAGACTTATACCTATGAGTTTGATTTGCAAGAGGTCTTTCTAACCAAGTCAATTTTGTAAGCAACCCTCTTGCACCTTTAAACTGTTGTTTGTAACTCGGGGGAAGTGTGATTGGACCAACCATATTTTCCGTTGTGGAAACTACTGGTCTTTACCAGCAATTCGCAGTCAGTGCTTGCGTCCTCACACAGACATATGTGCAAGTCGGGGTAGGGTGCGTGGGTGGGGTGGATCCTGCATTAGGCAAGCACAGTTGCAGCATCCAATTTCAATGGTTACTAAATGGCAGCATAGTCACACCATCCCCACATGCAGCTGTAGCTGCTGGACCTAGGTTGTATTTTGCCTAGTATTGTCACGACCCGCACCCGGAGATTTGGGTATGAGTACGTGGGCACGTCCAGCCTACGCCGCATTGTCGGCGGTAGAACGATGTCTAGTAACATCAGTAACATCACTGTAATATCCAACATCTCACACAACTTAAAGTGAAATATGTATCATACTCAATCACAAAAAAACTAAGGTAGATAGAAACAAGATGTCATATATATATATATATATATATATATATATATATATATATATATATATATGAGTTACATTATAGTCTATGTTGTACTGGGCGTTAGGCGAGGCGAGGCGACAGCATCCTAGGCGCCCGTCCAGGTCTAAGCTGCTAGTTTGAAGAAAAAAACTGTATTTATGGACATTTGTGCAGTTATGTGTAATTAGTAGAATTTATGTGCATTTATTTGCAGAAACAATGCATTTAACAGCTGGAAATGCATTTATGTGCAGCAAAAAGAAGAAATGTCAGACCTGGACGGGCATTTATGTGCACATTTTCTCACAACATGAAATATTTCTGCATATAAGAGCAGCATGAATGCATTTATGTGCATTTAGCTGCGTTTTGTTCATTTTTTTCTCACAACATGAAAAAAACGAAGAAGAGGAGCAAGAAGAAGAAGGAGAATATAATACATGGAGCAGCAGCAGCAATCAGCAAATGAAGACAGGAGCCGCAGACAGAGGTAGGAGTCTTTTTCTTTTTTTTTTCTTTTTTTTTTCTTCTGTTTTTTGGAGCAGCCTAGGCGCCCGCCCTCAGTTCCCCTGGACGACCCTAGGCGCCCGCCTAGGCGTCCATCGCCAAACACGGGGATTCTTTCCCCAGGTCGAGACGCCATGTCCCCAACCTGGACGCCTAGGCCGCCTAGGCGTCGCCTGTAACAACATAGATTACAGTATTAAGTTCAAACTTTTCTAGCATACAATAAAAACAAAGGTCTCCGGGAGATAACTCCGATAAAACTATAGCTTAACTAAATAGCTAGGTCTCCTGATGCAACACTTTCCGATCCTCCTTAAGGGTAGGATCGGACTCTAAACTATTCTCCGGCAATTCATAATAGGTGGGGCACATATCCTCATAATTGTCACCTGAAATATTATCCAGCCAGGATGGAACGAGTACAACTCTAACAACAGTTTCAATACATGATAAGGACTATAAAACATTAATAGTAAATGTGATGGATAAAATATACTGATATCAAAGCATGGTAAGAAATGAACAGGAAAAATGAATAAACATGAATAATATGACTTGTATCAACCGATAAAGAGTAAGACAAATAAATCGATAATCACTAAATGTTTTGAAATAATAGTTTTGATTATGTGATCGGCTTGTGATAAGCACAATGGGAGTCTGGCTAACCACACGTGAGGTGTATGATTAACTTTCCACAGGAATTATACTTGCACAAGATTTAAGGATATGATCACATATCAACTAGCATTTTTTTGCCCCGAGTAGTATACATGAACTACAAGAAAATATCAAACTATTATACAAGATCAAGGTCTGAAAGCAACAAGATATACTAGTCCGTGTACCATCGTGTCAGGAATCAAGTATAACATTACTACTACATGTAATATAGAAATTATCAGTAAAGAAAACTATCAGAGAATGTACTCGTTTGTGGTCCAATACTTAATAAAATAAGCCAGAGCCTGTGACGGAGTTCAAATAACCTATATCATGAATATATGTGTCAAAATAGTGAAATAAAATAAAGGAAACTTTTCTACTTGGTTTTGGATTCCTAGGTCTTACCTATATCAACTTGGGTTTCTAACCTATTGGTAATATAACCAATACCATATATTTCGTTATCTCAATTTCTATTCCATAGTTTAACTATATGCATATCTATATAGTTATATAAATAGGCATTTTCAACCTTGATACCTTACCTCTCCTTGACACTTATCACTAGTAAAAATAACCCTCATTTCCAACACACAACCTTCACAGTGCACTCTTGTGCACGCTCTCAAAACATACACATGCACATCATGTTTGTTGTTGTTGCCTGCACTGCTGCTACTGCGCTGCTGCAGGCTGCTGCTGCGTGCTGCTGCTATTGCTGATGTATACTGCTATTCCAGCAACAGTTCCCCCTTACACACATGCATACACACATGTATGTATATATATAGATCATATACTTACTATATGTTTCTAGTTAGGATTATAATAAATATTTAAAGAGACTTAAGGGTACCATGTAGGGATTAGCTCTAATGAGGAACCAAGGCTTATATTAGGAGGCTTTTGAGTTATGTAGAGGTGGGGGAAGAGAGGATGGTATAGGAAGGGGTGTCACGCCCCGATCTCCCGCAGGATTATCGTCCCCAACAGAGCGTGATCAAGCCTGGGGTTGCGCTTGTACAAGGCCAGAAGACCAACATTATATGGTATATCTCAGAAACAACATTACAGAAGAAATAAGCAGACAAATTGAAATCACAGCAAGATATGAAGGAAAGTATCTCTTTTATTGATATTGAATGGATTACAACGCTCTCAATAGCCAACTTGAAATACATGCCATCTAGGCTTACAATGAACTTTGCCAACTCGGCTTACAATATCACTGGTACAACGAATGCCTTGTTCCATACATTATGACATGTATAGCAGAAGTCACCATCTCCAGAAGAAGAGCTTCTGCACACCCAACATTCCTGCGATGCCTCAAGACTTGTTAAGCTGTGTCCACGCACCTGTAAACCTGAAATGTTGTCCATATACGTGGGTCAGTAATCCAGATGTACTGGCGAGAGGGTTGACCTTACTCCCCTAAAATCATCACTAAATATTCATGTGATACGACATTATTAAGTGTGATCTTGATCTGTTGCCTTAGGGTCATTTACAGTTCATAGCGACAAGAATGTAAAGCATGTATGCAGTAATTTGTAAGGGACAATAAAGCAGCATATTGTTATCCATAACTAAGAGAAGTATGAAGCATGCATCTTGTTCACGTAAAGCAGACATATTGATCATATTGGATAGGAAACATCAAGCATACATTTATTCATGATCAACAGGACAAGTAAAGCAAACAAGTTATCACCCTTTGGTGATTCTTACCAAGGTTTAAAGTATCGGCCGATACCGATACGTATCGGTCGTATCGGATCGGTTTTGAACGTAGCCGATACGATACGTCACAAAAATATCGGTATCGGCCGATACTGTCACGAAAAGCCAGATATCGGCCAGTATCGTCCGATACGTGTCCGATACAGTCCGAAACAGACCGATACGGTGTCGTAAACCCTAAAATAAGAAGAAATAACAGTAGAGATTCCCTTTCCGACATAAACAAAAAACTTTGCAGAGACCTCACATCAAATAATTGAAATTTCGAACAGTTCCTAGTAGAAGTTCTATAAATAAATCAAATTTCTCTACAAAAAACACCACAACAAAGAAGAAAAAGAAATTCAGAAGAATTTGGAGAAGTTTGTGAAGAAAATACCTAATTTCAGAAGGTACCCTAGCTCCTCCTTCGAAATACCCGCCTTATCCGCCGCCGCGGCAACCGTCGTCACGGCAACCGCCGCCGCAGACGTTCTTCAACCGACGGTGGACGGGTGGAGACGCTCTCCTCTTCGAGCTGGCCTCACCCCGTACGGTGGAGTGGTGACGACTGCGGTGGTGGACGACTGCGGTGGTGGACGCGGCGGTGGACGCGGCGGTGGACGACCGCGGGGTTGGGGAGAGACTCGAGAGAGTTTATCTTCTCTCTCCTCTCCCCGATTCAGTGATATACCACGAAATAAAAATAAAAAAAATTACACGTGTTCTGACTGATGGACAGCCAGAAACACAGAACTCTCCATCTGGACCGTCCACGTCAGCGATCCCTGGCCTAAATCTAACGGTCCATATCGATTACGAGTTGAGAAAAAAAAATCACTGCAGAACCAGGAGTCGAACTCGTGACCGCTGGATAACACAAACTATCATTAGCCCGCTAGCCACAAAGCAATATTTATTTGGTGTTCTAACTTGCCATATATATATTATGTATCAATACTAGTTGACTAACTTGGTTTTTTGCTATCTAACCTTTTTTCCTTTGTATATATATATATATATATATATATATATATATATATATATATATATTTATTTAATTATTTATTTATTTATATATATATGTAATTATTATTATTATATATTAATGCAATTTATATATATGTATATGCAATTTATATATATATATATGTAATTATTATTATTATCTATGTAATGTTTTATATTATTGCAATTTATTCATCATATATATGATTATATATATATATATATATACTATCTAATTATTATTATTATATATTATTGCAATGTAATGTTATTGTTATCTAACAAAATTATATATATATATTAGCTGGTATTGTTATCTATGTAATGTTTTATATTATTGCAATTTATTTATCGTATATGTGATTATATATATGATTATCTATATGATTATCTAACAATATTTATTAATGCATGTAACAATTTCTTTATTATTGCATGTAACAATTTATTATTGTTATCTATGTAATTTTTTTATTATTATCTAACAATATTTATTAATGATTATATATATGATTATCTAACAATATATATATGATTATCTAACAATATTTATTAATGCATGTAACAATTTTTTTATTATTGCATGTAACAATTTCAGGATTACTTAATGGCACCAAAAAGTCGTACGCCAGAGGAAATGGATGCTGGTTGGAAACATGGAAAATGTGTCAATCCTAATAATAAGAGAAGGGTGGAATGCAATTATTGTAGCAAAATAATGGACGGAGGTGTTACTCGGCTGAAACAACACTTAGCGGGTATTACAGGAAATGTAGCATCGTGTCCTGAGGTACCAATTGCTATAAAAAAAGAAATGTTGTTGCTTGTTGAGGGTAAAAAAAAGGATAAAATAGTGGCGAATCAAAGAAAGCAAAGGGTAGAGGAGGAGTTGACAAGGATGGCTCGAGTAGATTCCTCCTCAGAAGAAGAAATTGAAGACTTCACGGATCTTAGAAGGGACATGAGACAAAGTAGGAGAGAACATGCAGCTGAGGAATGGGGTAGACGGTGGAGTGTCGGGGACAGAGAAACAGGGTCAAGCAGGGGTCCGACGTTAGGTGGCCGATCAAAGTCAGTCGCATATCGTGGGGAGGAGGTGAGAAATATTCCAGAGATAGAAGTAAGGAGTATGGACCCTTATGTCCTCAGAAAACAAGGGGCAATGCAACCCAAAATAAAGGGTGCAATTAAGGGGATAAAGAATGCCAAAAATCATATAGGAAGATTTATATCAAAATTCTTTATATACAATAATATATCGTTCAATGCTGCTAAAAGTCCACACTATCAACCAATGATAGATGCCATAGCAGCTTTCGGGGGTGGAGTAAAGGGTCCAACTCCTTATGAGATTTCAAATACTTATTTAGATATGGAAATAAGTGACATGGAGGAGTACCTAAAATCATTTCATAGGTATTGGGATGAGTATGGATGTACCATTATGTGCGATGGATGGAGTACACAGAACAGAAAATGCATCATTAACTTTCTTGTGTATTCTCCACAAGGAACAATATTTCTTAAATCTGTAGATGCCTCTGACAAATACAAAGATAGTAAATACATATTTGGACTGATGAATGAAGTTGTGGAACAGATTGGAGAACACAGGGTCGTCCAAATAATTACTGACAATGGCTCCAACTACAAGAAGGCGGAAATGAGGTCAATGGAGGTGAGAATGCACTTATACTGAATTTTTTTTATTATAAATATGTTTGTATATATGTTATTTATTATCGTAAATATAGCTTCTTTCTAATTATATATATATATGTTTATATGCAGGTGAGAAGAAATTTATATTGGACGCCATGTGCAGCACATTGCATAGATCTCATGCTGAAGGATATAGCCAATGATCCACATATTAAGCCACTAATACGGAAGTCTCAAGATATGACTTGTTTCATATATAATCATGGTTGGGCTCTTAGCATCATGAGGACTGAGACTCAGAATGGAGAATTGGTTAGACCAGCCATCACTCGGTTTGCTACCAATTTTATTGCTTTTGATTCCATCCTTAAACATCAGGCTGATTTAAAAAGGATGATAAATACACGGGGTTGGACAGATAACTACATGAGACTCAATCGTAAAGATAGAGAAAAGGCAGATGTGGTTGTCAGTTTAATCGAGAGTCAAACTTACTGGAGGGATATTGCAGGGGTCACTGCTATATTTCGACCTCTAGTAAAAGTTTTAAGGATGGTGGATAGCGATGATAAAGCTGAGATGGGTCATCTTTACGAGGCTATGGACAGGGCTAAAGAAATGATCAAAAAGAATGTTGGTCAAGGATATAGGAAGTGGTGGGAAATGATTAATACCAGATGGAATTCTCAACTACATCGAGATATACATGCAGCTGGTAACTACTCTATAAATTTAATACCCTTCAAATGTTATTTTATAATGTTTGTAGGGATTTTAAAACTAGTTATTTATTCAATATTGCAGGTTATTTCTTGAATCCCAAATACCAATATTCTAATGATGTTATAAATGACGACGAGGTACTGAATGGTTTCCACCGCGTCGTTAATAGAATGGTAAATGACAATACAACACGCCTTAATATAAACAAAGAGGTAAATATTATTTGATATTGGATTTTTTTATAACTTTACAATATTTAATTTTAATGTCATAAGACGCATAACTGTTGTAATATCACTTTGCAGGCAGAAAAGTTCAGATTGAGAAGTGGTGTATTTAGTTCAAATCAATTCCAAAGTGCTGTAAATAGATGTCTTCCTGGTAGTAATAGTTCATACTTTAAAATATTTATTAATTAAATTTATATACTTACAAAACTAATATATTTTATTATTTTGTAGCTGAGTGGTGGTCCATACATGCTAGGGAGGAAGCCCCAAATTTGACTCGATTAGCTGTGCGCATCCTAAGTCAAATAGTGTCTTCTTCCAACTGTGAAAGGAATTGGACAACATTTTCTCTCATCCATACTCGTCCCCGCAATAGACTTTTAATGACAAAACTAGAAAAATTAGTTTGTCCATTATAATATGAGATTGAGGGTTCGAAATATGCAAAGATCACAAGATGAACAAAATATTATTGATTTGGATGAGATATTTCATGAAGAAGATCCACTCATAGCTTGGACTAGAGAAAGGGAAACACCACTCTTAGATGACAGAGAAAATGAGTGGTTAGATGATAACTTGGATGTCGATCCACAAGATATTGCCGAAAATGCTGGAAGGCCTGGAAAAAGAAAGAAAACACCAGCTGTACAATCTCGACAGGTCGACAACGATAATGACGACACTACTGATAGTGGAGGCAATGGAGCTACACTCGCTGCTGGTGCTGACAATACTAATGAATATGAAAGTCTTGGAGATCAGTCTCATGAATACTCTGAAGACTGGCCAAGTGATTATCAACCTAGAGAGCACTGCATGGATGATACATATGCTGGAGGATCTAGCCATCATGATGTACCTACTCCTTCAGACAATTACAACAATACATATGATAGTTCATACACAAGTTATTATCCATACAACACTCCAGAGGCGGAACAACATTCAACATTTGATGGCCTCATGACAAATTTTTTTCATAATACAGATATCAGTCACTACTACCCTCATAACCAAGAACCATATCAGGACGATCATGATAATTATGAACAATTTTAGTGATATATTTGTAATTTTTGTATTTGTATACAAATTGTAGTTTTTGTATTTGTATACAAATTTTTGTATTTGTATTTGTATTTGTTCATACACAAGTTTTTGTATACAAATTGTATTTGATAGTTCATACACAAGTTTTTGTATTTGTATACAAATTGTAGTTTGTAGTTATTGTAAAAAGACTATTATTCATGAAATTTAAATGAAGGGATAGGCCAGAGTCCCGATGAATTTTTTTGGTCAAGTGATTTTTTGTCGTACTTTTAAATTTAAACATGTAAATCTTGTTGCTAATTTTATTTCGATATATTATGAAACAAAATAATTGGTGTCATAGATCACATTGTAACAATTTATAACTACTCACTTATACTAAATTTCTGAATACAATTAAATATTTATTTATTTACAAAAATTTTAAAAAAAATCTCGATTCCTCGACAAATATAATTATGGGTCTTGTCACTTGTCTCATTATCTCATCCTGCCATTTGCATTGCTTATTTGCTTCTAATCTCTTGTGCCTCCCTCTATGCGCCTTTATTCGTCAAAATTGAAACCTACAGAACAATACAAGATTCAATTAGTACGAATATAATGACATAGTAAGATTGTAACTAAAAATATGTAAAGGAAGAAAACGTATATATCGCAGGTAAACCATTCAACAAGGATGACTATTGTTTTATTCAATTCTAATTAAAAAAACATGAAAAACACTTAAATAATGCATAAATATGTAAATTATATTTTTCTATTTTTTTTACTAATTAATTAATAATTATTTAAATTGCCGATACATCCGATACCAACATATCCGATACTCCGATCCGATACCGCCGATACTGCCGATACGGCTATTCATACAAACTGTCCGATACCGATACCGATACCGAGTTCTTGAACCTTGATTCTTACCCACGATCGTTTAGTCATCCCTGTAAATGAGTAATAACTTATTCTACCTGCATGAGACATTATTAGTATGCACCATGTCTACATGAAGGTAACTGACTTCGCGTCATCTTGGACTTCGTGGCTAGACGGCTCCCCTCCCGAAGGGTAGCAAGCCCAACCGAGAGATTTTCGAATCGCCCGTGCTATCACCTTAGCACGCTGGAATTTGACGTCCTTCTCAGTGCAGGGAGCTAGCCTCACTGAAAGTCTCGAATTGCGGATTACTAGTACCTCGACATCCCCTCTTGTCCCCCCTAGGATGAATCGGATCTGTGGCACCGGATTACCGTTCAAGGAACATTAAACCTTGTGCACAAGTTGTCCATGACCATGCATATATATGCAACTTAGCTATAAAGAAGATATATAAAATGCATGGTACTAGAAAATGAAGTAAATACCCCATAGTTCTTATTTGTTTTGCCACCTGCCTTGAGCTGCAGCTCGTAATACTTTTCTGCCCAGTCCATGGTCTATCTTGCCCAATCCAGGGTCTACTATGCCCAGTCCAGGGTCTCATACTTACCGTCCAGTCTAGGGTCTCATACTTACCGCCCAGTCCAGGGTCTAACCATAATCGATAATGAAATATCCCGACATTTGCAATCACAATATATAATCCACATTCTAAAACAGCAGCAGGTTAATAGACATGTGATCATTATCTTTCTTTATCTTTTGTGATTTTTTACTAGATAGCTTTAAGCGAACAACTTATACAAACATGAACAAAATAATTTTGTTAAGCATGAAGATAAAGGATCGAAGAACCAATACTACTCACATTTATCTGAAAGAACTTTTCAGCACAATCTCATAGCCTTCTGAATTGATCTTTCCGCATAACCCAAGTCCAACCAGCTTCTTTAAGCCAACCCAGCCATCATAGTGCACCGTGCGGAGCGGGACACTACATAATATACCACTCAGAAAAAGTTTCGTCCTTGAAACTCAAACTAAACTCATACCACTTACTCAACAACATTTTCAAGCCACTTCACGTCTAACTCTGCGTCTGCATCTCATGATAACTCTTGCTTAATTTAGCATCTTGCCCAAAGAATGCAAAACCATACGAATGATTAATCCCACCATCTCTTTCTTTGTGCAAACACATGTATTGTCCATTTTAACTCACCTTGATTCTCGCTGCAGCTCTATTTGAATTCAGTTCACCACATCCTGGATCGTACAACACATTTCACGCGACCCCAAAATGTAGTGTACTCAGCCAATGCCAATGGTTAGAGAAATCAAATAGTTACCGATCCAACTTCATCCCAATATACGGATCATTTATTACGCTCAACCAAACTTGTCCCTTAGCCACAATTCCCATAACTCTTTAAGTTCTCAGGTCAATCCTGTTAATATCTTTCTAACACAAATCTTTCCATCACACAACTTGTATAACCAAGTTTCTGTCTAACCATTTCCAACATTCGTTTATATCCTTTCGATCCCACACATGACCATTTCTTTGACTTTTCTTACGGCCTGTTTTAAATGATATTACTTTTGCATAGCCATGATTCTCCGAGCTGCAACTATACAGGCAACAGGGACTACCCACATTAGACAATTCGTCCCAACACTGAACTTAATTTCTGCCAAACTCAAGGGACATCTTTTCTGAACCAACAAGATTGGCGCTTACTAACAAACTCTGAAACACCACTTTCCATCTCAATGACATCAATATCCAACAAATCTAGAGTTCCCTTCAAACCATTTTCCGGTCCATTCCACAAGCACGATAAAGCATTCAAGTAACAATTTCACAGACCCATAAATCCATCTCGTTGTTGTAAGTTTCATTCCCTTATTCCAAAGTAATTCCAACCAACTGAATAAATTTTTTTCCAATCCATCATTCCGTCGAAGGCAACCAATCTGTTTTTCCGAAACCGTCAATTCCAACTCATGCCATCCTTCTGACAGTACCCATCCTGATTCTTAAACCAACTATCTATCACATGTCGACTCCCAACGCATACTAAGCAAAACTTACCGACGCTATAAAACTCAGGCAATATCGATAGGGTTATCCTATGGGTCTCCAACGATCAACTTAACTTCCGGTCAAGCCTCGATGGTTAGCCACGCTGACAGCTAAACCTATGCCTTATAGGTAACTGGCCTAATGCAGACGGCTACTAGGGCATTACCTATCTCTTATCTTAGGGACAACCAACCCAACCAATCCGAGGGACTCTACCTACTCTCTGAACTTACTCTCTTTCTTAATGACTGATGCACCACAGCTGTTTACCCTCGACCAATACTACCCATCCATCACTCTAGGATCAAGTCTCTTTGTCATCATTCTTTCCTTAAGGGGCGACATCCTACCAGCAAAGGAACTCTACCTTAGTCTATAAGCAACATCCCAGTCCACATCCGACAATCTAGGGTCATGTCTATAGTCTGATACTCATTTTCCTCGGGTCAATCATCCAACCAACTAATTCTAGACTCATACTAGAATCGACGAAGTCAATCCCTTAACTTCAATATCCAAATTTCGAATCCATCATGTAAACTTTCGATAAATCATATTCAAATTGCTAGTTGGCCCTTCTCGAAACCCATAGTCATGTGCTTACGCCAAATTGAGTTCTTTTATCAAATTCAAGTTTTCTGCTATTTGATTCCATTCCACTTAACTGGCCAACTATTTCGAGTCTATACATCTCCAGCTTATTAATTCAACAGTCTATGATATAAAATCTTTGCTCTTGCTTCTTTTTCAGCGTATTCGCAATTTCGATGCATCATTCGTCCGACACCGTCTGGTTTAACTTATTCGAATTAACGATCAACTTTATTTCGCACCCACTTATTAAGGTCTTATGCAAAATTCTATTTTCACTAAGCCACATTCAATGTATATCCACATGTTCTATACATTTGATCATACCCCAATTCCAAATCTCATCCAGCTTCAATAATCGTACCATCCCAATCATTATGACAAAGTCATTCAGTTACTTATAAATTTTATACGTCAGATTTGCTAACCGATTGCTATCTGTGTGCCCAATCTTTTTACCGACCATAGCTACCCCAAGTTTCCATCACAACTTGCTATATCCCAAATTTTATTTGTATCCCCTCACTCGCAGTCTCGTAAGAACTTCCTTTTTAAATTTGCACCAAGTGCTCCAGTCTAATCTGACCGGTCTATAAACTTGTCCATCAGTATTCAAGCAACTAACATATCTAAGATCAACATTTCTTACCTTATAACGTATCTCAATCCTTCGAGTTCATGCACATGTATCCAACTTACCCATCACCGTCAAGCACATTGTCTTGTGAATTTGCACGATTTTGAACATGTTCTCCAATTTGAATTAGTCCAAAGTGTATACATGATAGAAAGGTCTTGAAGTCTAGTTTTTGAAAAGCCATTTTGCAAGTCAAAATGATGTCTCGGGTTCAAGTTATGGCTCAAAGAGTGAAGGTGTGTCAGTCTGGACTGTAAAGAGTATTATGCAGATGTGCATTCTTGTGTCTTGATTTTGAAAAAGAGAGAGATTTTAGAAAACTAGTGAATATATGACTTTTAGATATGGAAGTCTAGTTTCCAAAGAACTAAGTTGCAAGTAAAAATAATGTCTCTCAGGTTGAAAATGCGTGCAAGTCTAGAAGTTATTTGATATTTGAAAATAAAGTACAACTCCTAACTTGAGAACTATATAAAGTAGAATGCATGCAAAACTTATATGTTTTATGGCTTTACTTTAGGATACCCTAAGGCTAAGGCTATGTTTGAGCTATCAATTGCCTTTACATACCTGAGTTACATTATTTCCTATGGTAACTCATATAACACCATATTAAAGAAAAGATACAATATGACTATAATATCTTGATCATTTTTTCAGTAATCATGGCTTCTTCATTTGTTTTTGCTTGACTCTTCATAGTTGTCCATCTTCCTCAGTCCTATTGCTTTTGATCAAGGGTTTTGTATCTTCATGGATCCCGTCTTTGACGAATAAATGTCTTCATATCATTTCATTATTACATAGGCATACTTCCATGACAAATCTTACTTTAGATTACTTGACTTGATTTTCTACAAAATAAAGTCATGTGAAATCAATATGCATAATAACAAGCAAGCATATGTATCATACTAATAAAGATATCGTGAAATACAAGTGTGGATGATAAGTGTTTTATGTATCCTACACAAATAAGGACTCAATGAATGCAAGAAGAAAATGACCTTAATCAATTATTTACAATTAGGGATTTCATAACTAGAAACTTAACCTATTAACCATAATCAAATTCTCAAAGTAATCATTAGGCTAACACTTTGTTCTTACGTTGTATCATTAGCTGCCCTTGCCAGTACATATGAAGCCTGAAACATGTTTTTCCATCTCTTTGTACAATGAAACAGATTACACTTCTGTTATTACAAGTTCCTTTTCAACTTACCACCATAATAAAATGCTAGATATCTTTTCTTCTCTCATCTTTTCATTTCTTCCTCTCTCAGGATGGTTTACTTTTATTTTCTTTCAGTTTCTTGCGACTGAACATAACTTCTGTATTTACTAATGTGTAATGTTTTAGTTGGAACCCAGCTGGAGCAATTCGGGCAGGACGAAATCCAGCCACATACAAGTCTTCTGGAGAGATCATAAACGTTGATGGTAAGTAGTGACTTCTGAAATTTCTGATTAACTGTTACCTTTAGGTGTGGTAAGGGTATGTTACTTGGCCATCTACGCATAAAATTGGTTTCATATTTTTTTATATGGATTTATTAAAGATTATGTTACGTAAAACCAATATCGAGAAGACAAAAAAGAACAGAAACGAGCTACATAAGATTTACGTGGTTCGGTCGAAGTGACCTACTCTACGGGGGAAACTCAGAACCCATAGCAGCAATCCAGTGCACAGTCATCAGACTCAATCGCCTCCATGTAGTTGGAGCTGCTGGACGGTTCATGCTCCTCTAGTGTTTCTGCAACTGATAGGGCATACTACACCAAGTCCTTAAAACCTTATCTCTGCGGTGGATGAATCTACCTCCTTTGTTGACCAATAGCTATATTGTCCTGTTATTGTTATGGTACATCCTCCTGAGCATGTACCTTTATATGCGTAGGCTGATCTGGAGTGCTATCCCTCGCTCCTCCTAAACCTCCCACTTCAAGCTCCACTTACTCACTGGAACCTTGACTTTCGCCTGCAATTCCTGGCTCCCTCGAACCTAAGAGCGTTGACTCATCGAATGTGAACTCATAAGGAACCTCTTTGGACCGGGCTCGACGCACCACAATCTTTAGCTCTTCACTCCATGTGCATAACTAATGAAGATACATTTCTGTGCTCTCTTCCTAATCTTATTATCTAATACATGAGCGTATGCAGGGCATCTAAATACTTTCAAATTGAATACATCGGAGGTTCTCCAGACATCTCCATGGGAGTCTTCAAATCTATAGTAGAGACGACTAAAGATTGACCAAATGGCAGGCCAAGTTGACTTACTTTAGCCCAAAATTCCTGAGATAGTCCAGCATTGGAGAGCATGCATCTTGGTCCCTCCAAAAGATTGTTGTTCATCCGTTCTACGATACCATTCTGTTGTGGTGTATGTTACACAATCCGTTGTCTATGTTTTAATGCTCGCAGAACTCGTTAAACTGTCCTCCACAAAACCTCAGCCTATTGTCCATACGAAGACACTTGATCTTCTTCCCAGCCTGGGTTTCCACAAGTGCCTTCCACTTCTTGAATAGCAAACACCTCATCTTTTGTTTTCAAGAAGTAGGCCCAAACTCTCCTCGAGTAATTGTCAAAGAATGTCAGCATGTACCGTGAACCTCCCTTGGACTGTTTCGGTGCCGGGCCCTACAAATTTGAGTGGATGTAGTCCAACGTGCCCTTTGTCATGTGAAAATCTACACCAAAAGAAACCCATTTCTGCTAGCCATAGACACAATACTTGCAAAAGTTCAGCTTCACTATATTCTCACCAAGAAGACCATGTATGTTCAAATTCGACATTCTAGCCTCAATCTGCCCAAGGCGCATATGCCATAATCGTGTGCGATCCTATTTTGCTCTTGACTTAGATGTGACGGAAGCCGATCCAACAACTATATTGATAAACAACCGATAAGGTTCGTTCACAAACTTCCCTTCAACTGCTATTGTAGATCCCTTGCTGACCTTCAGAACTCCACCTTCACCCACGTACTGATAACCATGTAAATCCAATGTGAAGAGAGATCATATTCTTCTTTAACTCTGGAACGTGACGCGCATATGTCAAAGTCCTGACGACGCCATCATGCATTTGCACACAAACTGTTATGATACCGATCCTTACAAGCAAAATTATTTTCCATGAGAACAGCTCCACAGTAGTATGATTTATACGATAAGAATCAATTCATGTAAAGGCACTTATGGTACAAGCAAACCATGTCAAGAACCCATGAGTCGCCAGAACTATCAACTGTCAGGACTGTGTCAACATCATCAGAAATATTTTCTGCAACACTAGCCATATTGCCCGATGTAGTAGACTCCTTTGATTCCGGTCTCTTCTCCTTGAGCTTGGGACAATCAGTCTTCCAATGACCTACCTTGTGTCAACATCGACATTTGCCCTTTCGGACCTTCGATTTTGAACGGGAGTGCCCTCGATTTGCGGACTTTGATTTATTTTCAGGTCTTCCTCTGTTAGCAACCAAGCCATCTCCAGAAGCATCGCCCCATGATTCAGACACTTTTTTCAACTCCCTAGAATTCAGAGAAGCACAAACATCCTCCAAGAATAGACACTCCCGACCATAGAATTCAGAGAAGCACAAACATCCTCCAAAGATAGATACTCCCGACCATAGAGCAGGGTGTGGACGAAGTGTTTGAACGAAGAAGACAAAGAACACAAAAGAAAATCTCAACATCAGTATTCTTTAAATCCAAAATAACACGATTAAATTCATTTAGGTGCTCTATGATAGGAGTAACTTCGCGAATCCAAAGCGTGTACAATCATTGCTTTAGGTACAACCGGTTCGTCAACGATTTGGTGATGTACTAACTCTCCAACTTTAGCCATAATTCTGTCGTAGTAGTCTGATCAGTGACCTCACACCATACCTCGTCGGCAAGAGATAACTAAATAGCTCCAAGAGATCATCATTCTCATCTTCCGTTAAGGAATCCGGCAGGGCGTCCTTTCCTTTTAGTGCCTTGAGAAAACCTTGTTGAAGAGGCCCTCATCTTCACGTGCCACAAACTGTAGCCATTCTTCATGTTGAGTTTCTCGAACTTATTAGCTAAAGAGGACTTGGACGTCATGAATCACGAGCCTTCGCTCTGATACCAGTTTGTTACATAAAACCAATATCGAGAATACAAGCATGAGAAAGAATGCCACAAGATTTACGTGGTTTGGTCGATGACCTACTCCAAGGGGAGGACAATGCATAAACTTTACTAAAGTAGAGATACAAAAGTGTACAACGGAGAATCTCTCAATCCCAAATATAACCCGAATATACCCAATGAAACTCTGAAATCGCCCTCAAGAAACTCACCAATGAAAAAGAAAACAAGATCGGAACTCCTCTGATGGTGGCAATAACTCCTTTGTAATACGCTTCACCAAGATGAAAGTGTTGTTCCAAATATATAATCATGGCAATCCCTAGAATAGAGATATTACATTTATTTCTTACCATTCCAAGGTGCCCATCTCTATGGTAGTAAAAGAGGAAACTAGTTGCAACCTTTCCAAGATTTGATCAAATCAATGCATAATTGGAGCCAACTTTAATATATTAAGATTAGAAATCTAAGACTCTAAGCCCCTGTGCATATTATTCGCTAATACCTTCCAGAGAAGATCTCGTGTATAATGTTACCAATTGCCTCTCTAGAATATTGTACATTCCTTCAGTTCAGCATCTTTTGCTGCCATACTCACCCTGTTCAATTTCTCATAATAGAGCATAAAATGCCCTCTTCTCATTTTGGTGGAAAATACTAAATAACATTTCAGTGGACATACCAGAAGTCGATTTCCACCTGTTTAACAAATTTCATCCTGCATAAACAATTGGCAGTTTAGATCATCCAATGATTGTTGTACTTTCTTTAGCTCACAGGAGAAGCCATCTTTGTACAATGTTCTTATATTTGCCCATGGATACATGGAAGTATATATTTTTCTCTCTTAGGTGGATCTTAACCTTTAAGGGAGAGACCCCTGGCACACGTAAATAACTTTCTCAAGCCCAGACCATCGAGTAAAACCATTTCAGATAACAGGACCATTTAGTTCAATTGTTCAGAAATTTTAATTTTACTATTAAGCACATGGTAGTCCTTCAGTTTATCATGAAATGGCTTGTTCCTAGTGTTGAAATTGACAAATTTATATTCTCTAAGTGAAGGTAGCATTAGGCCAGTTGGCATGGATAAGGATATTAAGGACTATACAAACAATCTATATATACGCAGGATTGCCTTATAGACAAGCGGACCTACGCTGATAAGTTGAAGATGTTTTCTTGTACAAAGAGTATTCCAATACCTATTTGCTTCACGGGTAATCAGTAGCTCTATTAATGTCAAAATAATAACTTATTCAGTTAACTTCTTGCAGGGAAAGAACTCTATGACTCAGCAGTGGGATTTAGCATACCAGATCTTCCCGCCTTTGCTTTGGAGTGTCTCCCAAATCGAAATTCTTTAGTGTATGGGGATTTGTATGGGATCAGTGAGGAAGCATCAACCATCTTCAGAGCGACACTCCGCTATCAAGGTACTCTTTGAGTGTGTTATCTCAGTTTGTAGATAAAGAGACGTGAGACACATGCTCTGGCTGAACACACGTGTAACACCCTGTGCAGATTCATTCTGTGGGAGGTGGTCAGTACACAATTTCAGTATCATAACCATTTTTTTTGTTTTGACTCATCTTCTCGCACCAGTTGTTTCTTCAGTAGGTCATTTACATGGGAAGTAGGGAATAAATGGATATGTTAGACATAAATAGATGATGTAGAAATATCAATAGGGAAGGAAAGCAAACAAACTTTATCGGCAGAAGGTAGAAACTTAAAAGGGGACATAAGAGATCTTCTTATGTAGGAAACGAGTTTTTCAGTTATCATTTATATAATATTTGTAATTGTTATTTATACATTATCCTTGCTTTTAGAACTTTGTATAAGAGTACTGTTTCCCTGGCCTCTTAGAAGTTGGAACTTTCTAATTTCATCATTAATTTTGAATGGTGTACTCTTAAATCCTCTCTGGCATAAGTTCCTTTAAAGGTTACATCTAGTTAGCATCTTCTTTAGTTTTAAAATTGTAGGCATGGTTACCCAAAACCCTATAGAAAATTATTTTGGAAGTGTAAACAAAAAGGTTCTTATTAGACTTGCTGGGATTTCATGCATAGTTTAAAGTATCGGCCGATACCGATCCGATACGGCCGATACCGATACAGTTTGGCATGTCCCGATCCGATACCGACCGATATCCGATACTGACCGATACCGACATTAGAGGTCTCTTTTTCGGTCAATTCGGCAAAAAATATTGAATTAAAAAACCAATTAGCAAGGGTGTAAAAGCATAGTAAGGTTGTAAAAACATATAAAAGAGGAAAAATTATCTATCGCATATAAATCAATCGACAAGGATGACTACTATTTCATTCAATATCAAAAATACTAAGAAACAATACTGGAAATACTTTAAATTATGCATAAATGTATAAAATATATTCTCTAAAATGTTAATAATTTACTAATAGTTGTTTGCTTTCCGATACCAAAAAATCCGATACTCCGATCCGATACCGCCGATACTACCGATACCGCCGATCCCGATACTCATAGGAATGGTCCGATACCGATTCCGATACCGATACTTTGAACCTTGATTTCATGTTTCTTCCAAACTTATAATTGCTGATTTAAAAGGTTCACTCAAGCCAGGTGGTCATAAGCTTCCTAACCATCAAAATAAAAAAAGTCATATTCAGTCACAAAGAAGTGAAATTATTGTATCTGTTGTTGGTTGGGATTTATGTTTGCTGACCCTTGCTAGGAGGAATAAATAATAGTAAACAAGTAAGCATATGTCAACAAGTGGTTGGATCATCCGACAATCCAGCAGTTAAAACAAATAGTAGTATAACATGAATAAGTTGGACCATGTTTACAGCTAGAGACAGGAGGTGTGTTATTTTTTGAAAGGGAACATGAAAATGGAAGAGTTTGGGGAACAAACGCATGCAAGTGCAAGGGTGAAAAATAAGTTGGTTAATAAAACTAATGTTTGCTTTAATCTGGGTTGGCAATGATTATTTAGTATAATGCCCTGAATTAGCGGGAGCTTTGTGGCACTGGGGACACCTTTTTTTATGCAGCTTGTGCCTCACCGCTGAATCTTTCTAAGATGATACACCAGACCATTTTCTGGACCATAATCAGGCTACAGTGTCAAGTTTATTTTGAAGTGTAGATTCTATATTAGTATTGAAACCAATTTGGAGAGGAGCTTGTATGACAATTATGCTGGGCCTACTATGTGTGTAAGGAGGCCTGGCTTGGAGACTAAGATCTAGTTTCTTTTCTATTTGTTTTTTTAGATGTCTCATAAGTTAGACTTTTCTGATTCAGGCTTCAGTCAAATAATGTCTTGTCTGGCAAAAATTGGTTTCTTTGACACTGAAGTTCGCCCTTCCCTGAAAGGAGGGCAAAGGCCAACATTCAAGGCCTTCCTGATTGATCTTCTGGAGAGCAAGATCTCAAATTCAGTGAACAAGGGAAAACTGGAAGGCACAATTGGGAATGAAAAAGAAATGGTCAGGATGATGACTACACTTGGTCTCTGCAAAGAAACAACAGCACTGAAGACAATCAAAACTATCAAGTTAGTTACTGCTACCTTTTTTTGTCTTGTAACTTATTCAAAGTTGTTTTCATTGCCACATAGCACATCTACCATTAACTGAAGTATTATTGTTGATATTTCAATAGCATTCTCATATTGCCATCTAACAGTAGCCATTTTTTCTTAGCAAACCATTTATAGACTCTTGTCATCCTCTCACTTTTAACAAATTTCCTAGAAGAGAACCTTTAGGTTATGAAACATTTAGGAGTAACAAACTCCTGTTGGAAAATCTTTGGATTAAACTAGCACCTTTATACCTTTGTCTCCTCTGTCTACCTGGGGAAATGCTTTACTAATCATGACTTCTTTGACAATTATTTTTGGAAAAGGAAATTATTATCTTCAATATTACCAGTTGGCTTCAAGATACAACCTATAAACATTCTTGACAACAGATATTAACATGTTGAAAGCAATATCCAAATACCCATTGAAATGCATAGTGACAGAAAGCTACTTTGATTTGCCTGTCACCACTTTTCTCTAAGTATTTTATCTTTAATCATGAGGGTATTTGCACGAACTGTGCCTGCGTCCTTGGATGTTAATAATATTAGTAATATCTTTTTCCTGCAACTTCTTTGTCAGTCGTGTTGAAGTATGTGAATATAGCTCACCACAATGTCGTCCGTTTTGAATCAGGTTTTTGGGACTTCATGAGAATGTGGAAATTCCAGCAACTTGCTCTAGTGCATTCGATGTAGTGTGTTTACGAATGGAAGAGAGATTATCCTACTCTGCCGATGAGCAGGTACTTCTGTTTTTTGGTACAAATAAGTAAGCATTTTTTATAAATCTGTGGCTTGTGGTATATTGCTCTTTATTGAACACGCTGAAGATGCATGCTAGTAGAGTAGCAGTTTGTCGGATAGGATAAAGTGTACAAAGACTTTCTTTGCAACCAAGAATCGAGGGACACACACACCAACCACAAAAAGAGAAGTCATTTCTGCATATATTTTTATTATTGTGCATGTTCTTACCAATACAACAATTAGTGGGCTATGGATAATCTCGAGAAAAAGTTAGTGGGTTATGGATAATAAATGTAGTGTCAAAATTCGAAGGAACCATATTTATTAGGAGTCAATTAGTCATATAATCACATTAGAGTCTATTAATGTGAGGATTATGTATAAAAATCAATTCTAGAATTCCTACCATGGGAACCATATTCATTAGCATTCTATTAATCCTATATCACATCAGAGTATGATTCAAAAATATGAAGTCTAAATTGCTTTGCTATTAGAAATCATGACAAGCTTCTGGGTCAGAAATTGATCTTACAATTTCACTCTGTCACCTGACTTCTGTCTCACAGGACATTGTGCTCCTGCATCATGAAGTGGAAGTGGAATTTCCTGATGGAAGGCCCATGGAGAATCACCGTGCCACTCTATTGGAGTCCGGTACGACAGAAAATGGGAAGACAACCACTGCAATGGCTCTCACTGTTGGCATTCCAGCAGCAATTGGAGTTCTGGTGATACTTAATTTTATGTCTCATATAGTTCCATGCCTAATAAAACCCAAAAATAGTTAACAAACTATCCTCTTAATTCTACAGCTCTTACTTCAGAACAAGGTTCAAAGTAGAGGCGTCATACGACCCCTGGACCCTGAAGTCTACATGCCTGGTAAATCTCATACTGTAGACTACAAAACTCTAATTTCACTGCACTTGAAACTGACTATACCTTCATAATTATGCATGCAGCACTGGATATTTTAGAAGCATATGGAATCAAGCTGTCAGAAAAAGTCGAGATTTTGTGAGCTGAACAAGATTTTTCAGTATTAATTGCTATTTTACTTGGCGGCTTAATTGTAAATGTTGTATAGTTGGATGTGGCCATGTGATCTCAAGGAACAGTCTCAAGTGTTATTATGTTTAAATAAGTCTGCAGGTGTAATAAGCATTGGCAGGCTTCTATAGATGTATGTATGAAATCCTACTTGTAACTAAGCCATCCTTCAGGAACGGATGAAACTAGTTCTTTTAAACTAAATAAATGCTCACTAGTGGAGTTCAAAAGAATGTAAAGCATTTGTGAGCACTATTACGAACAGAACGAGTTTCGTGAATAAATGATGGTTTATATTTTATTTCTGGAGAAGTGATGATATCTTGCTTCTTTGGAAGTATTCGAACCATGAGGATGATTTTTTTTTTCTCTCAGTCAAGGTATGTGTGTTTGTATATTCAAAGATTATAGTAAACTACATTCTGGAAGTCCTAAACCTGGCTGAGATGAATACTTCGTCTACATTTTTTTTTTTATCTAGTATAAAGTTATGATTTTTTTTCATAATCTGTATCCTTCCTGATCTCAGATTTCCTTTTTGTTCCTTCTTTCAAATCTTGCAAGCCATCCCAATTTATCGCTCGTTATATGTATTTGAATAATTGATGTGATGGATTAAACCTTTATCGAGCATTGTGATTATGAAAAGGTATTAAAGTGTTTCAGGCCTTGTCATGCTTTAATATGTAAATCCGTCAATGATAATGAACGTTACTGTTCTTTCATTATGTGGCTCGATCATTATGTTTTGCACTAACAATATTTAATCTTTAATTTGAAATAGCACTTGATCTCCTAAAAAATATAGTGGACACTGATATTTTGTTTTTCTTATGCAGATAGGAGTGTCCAAAATTCCTCTCCAAGTGTCAAAAGACTTTAAAGGTAAACAAAACTTATATTGGGATGGTTTGCGACAACAATATATAGCTAATACACTTGCAGCATCCTTATGCTTACAATCTGACATGAATTTTATTATTTGAAGAATAGAAGTTTCTTAGAAATTTATTTTGTTGACAATTCTCCATTGGAAGAGTGCAAAAGGCAACTTAAAATGCTCAAGCTCTTGGAATTTGCCAAGATAACTATTCTCTACAAGAGTTTCTATATAGGACTGCATAGCCACAGCATTATAGTAACAGCAAGATCAATAGCAGTGATATGTAGCCTCTCTATGAAGTGTCCAAAATTTAAGATAGGTTTTCTTTTCCACATGATGCTGTCCCATTTTGAAACACCTCAAGTTTAGTAACAGTAGGTATAGCCCCTTCATAAAGAGCCATAAGTTGAGGGCAATTCCTTGCTCTCTACTCCACACCGACAAAAGAACAAATCTCAATGCCTCCATAATAACAGGTATTTACTGCTCATTACTTGATTTCCACAATTTAATCCCTTTCCAAATTAAGACCCACCACCAATGAAGCTGATCATAGCTGTCTTTCCCTGTCCATTGAAAGTTGATGCTCTTATTATAGTAACTGATACTTCCATATTACCACCCTTCCAACCAAGGCGAGGGAGCTATCCATCTTCTTTCTACTCCTTTGGTTGAACTCCTTTGGTTGGTTCCTTAATAGGTGAGGAATATCTTCATCTTTTTCTCTGAATATTCAGTTTGTATAGTTTCAAGATTTTACACTAGACTTTTCTCTGGCATGAGGAATATCTTCATCTTTGGTATAGTTGACCTTTGACCATTTGTTTAAAGGTCTAATCATAGTTTAATGGGTGTGGTGTTTCTATTCATTGGAAAGGCAGATGAAGAGATCTCCCATCTTCCTGAAGGATTATGACAGTAGAAGCTATCCTGAGCTTTGTTATGATCCACAAACTGACTTTTCCAAGGTGAAAATCTTCACAGTTCATATGATTCCTTATTCTCTGTTTGTTATATGTTGTTGTTATACTAGTAGTGGAGAATAAATGAGATTATGTCACCTTAAGCATAGTTGTCCCAATAAATGTTGTGTATATATCTCACTTGAGATTAGCAATTATATGTACAGATTATGGAAGAAGCAAGAAAAAAGCATGCAACTGGCGAAAAAATAGAGCCGGTACCGCCTTGGTTCGGGGAACAGACAGTAGATCATAAGAGCAAGAAGTCATGGAAGAACTTGTTCTTCTGGAGGAAACATGAGAAGAAAGAAGCGGATAGCAATGATAAAAGAACAACAGGCAAGGCTTCACTAGGGTCAAGCTCCTTGAATCTAAGAATATTGGCAGTCTCCAGTCCAATGCCAAGGAGCAAGGATCGTAGAGGAGGGATCGGCCATCCGGAAACGCGGCAGCGGGTATCTGGACCTCTTGGCGGTTGGTTCACCCCTTCAAGAGCTGAAGATACTGAGGTCCCATATAGGCCCTTAGATCAGCAAAGGAACCATTCTGGTGTTCATGCTTTTGGGCCGATTTACAGTGTAACTTGAGCTTAGATGGTTTTGTATTATGGTGGTTGATTCTTTTTCATTCATGTTGTGCCTTCACTGGTTATAAGTAAACTACTGGTCATAAAATGTGTCCATGAAAATTAGACACCGAGGAATATATGAATCGATGATTGATAGTAAAATGGTCACAAGACATGCTTCACAAAGTAGCATCTACTGATAATATTGTAGAGTTTAAAGTCTGTTATTCGTTGCTCCGAAGTCCGAACTCAGTCATCTCTATTTATGAGGATAATTATTCTATTTGATCAGGAATGAATCTTATAAATTTCCTACTACTACTACAGCCCAATTACAATTTAATCGGGTCAAGTTCCGATTGGGTCATGAAGGTATAGAAGGAATCTCAGTATTCTGTTGGCTGCCATAAACACATTGGGGGTGAGAATTATTCGGTGAAAACTAAACAAAAGACTCGTTTCATTTTTTTATTTTTATTTTTTTGGTGTGTGCGTGTGTTGGTGGGGTGGAGAGGATTGTATTTCAGTTTTAAAAATAATAAAATTTTGTATTCGATTTTAGTTTTGGATTTGGATTTCGGTCCAAAACCGAATACCCTCAATTATATACATACTTTGTGATTAAAAGTGTATATTTTGAAAACAAAAATTCTATGTATGCATTTTGAAGTCCAATTTTAATAATTTAACAACTAATTCAACTTTGGATGCAACTTTAAAGTACAACAAATATATGTATAACAATTATATATATTTTTAATATAATTTAACCACAATCTCAAGAATCGATTATTCGGTTCGGCGTTAGCTAATTTCGGTTAAATTTCGGTTTTGAATTTTTTAAATTTTGATTTAATCAGTTTTGACTATTTCGATTCCGTTGAAACCGAATAAACCGAACACTCATCGGTTGAAACCGAATAAACCGAACACTCGTCTCTAGATACTATGCAATCTATTTGGTAACCTTCAAATACAAAATTTTCAACAGAGGTAATACAAGATTTGACTTTCAATAGTGTTGAAAAGAAACATACCATGCTTATACCTAAACAACGCACATATTTTTCCAGATGCAAATTTAAGCCAACCGTTAGGACAAGACCCAAACCGTCTTTCGAATTTCAATATTATACGAGACCCTAAAACTAAATAATCCCAAATTTAAACAAGATATACATTTGTATATCAATACCCAGTTAAATACATAATGTTGGGCAAAATATACAAAACCAATAAAGAAAATATGTGCCAGACATGGGTATGGGTACAAAGCTGGCGGGACAGAAGTCGAAGTAATAGGAGAAACAGTTCTTGTTTTTTCTTGTCCAAACTCTTGACTTGGGCAGATTTGACACCAAGTGATAGCCAGCTAACAATATATTTTGATCAATCCCCTTCGCTCGCTTTGGAGACTCCATGTTTGATGGAGTCTGATCAGAAAAAATCTTGATAGCCATGGTATTAGTGGGACTTTATCACAGTGACAGTCATTGGAATTTCGGACTGCCATTTTCTGGATCCTAATTTTCTCTGTGCACACACAGATCATTAAAATTGATATTCACAAAAAATGCCAAAAGGAAAACGCATTTATAATCTCTGGATTCTGACATGATTATAAATGCGGGTTCAACATCAGCCTGTTCTCAGCAAAATTTGAGTTTAGTTTGGCTCTAGACAAACTAAATAATCTCCATCAGCACTCTTCTCGTCGTTAATCTGGTCAAAAATATACCACAAGTCACAATTTCTTCCAGTAGGAAAGGAAAACACGTCATGCTATACATGACGGTGCAACTCCAAGAACTAGAATTAAAATATAAGTTCATCAGGAAGCATTCAAGTTCCCATCACCAGTTCATCAGTAATGTTAGCAATAGTAAATACTGACACAATTGCAGATGATCGATGCAAATATACGCCAGATCCAAGCTTAGCGTCCCTTCCTATATGGCAAGATATGGAAGACCGTTACTAGGACTAGATGGAAAAGTACAGGAAAGCCAACATAATACAAGCAAACAAAATATACTAGTCAGCATTTGGAATTCCTGCATGCTTCCGTGCAAGTTCTTTTTTATTTTCTGACCTTTTAGTTTAGTGCAGTTTAAATTTAAAAGCTTTGAAGTGGGCAGAGGAATGTTGCTTTCGTCAGATTTAAATGCGACTGTACATCAGTTTACATTCTCTCTGTGGATACAGCTGTGGATCTTAAGCGAAGATGGTGAAGAAGCAATATCTATTAGGAGATTTAAAGTTCCAGTATAGATATTTCTTACAATCTTTAGATGTCCTAAGAGTGGCTCAGGGTTTCAAAGTGTAGTCACCTATCTTGCACGGATAAGGGTACGATACTGATTTGAGATACGAACATTTTAAAATAAGAACATGGATACAGGTATGAAACGATACAGATACCGGCACCATCTTCTCGTGTCCATACGGGCACTCATTGCCAGAAAAGCATATGATAGACTATTGATAACATAATGAACTTGATGAACAAATCCACACCCTCTCCCAGTGACTAAAATAATTGACTATCCCTCTGACATTCCATACCTGTCCAGATCTGAATCCCATCAGCAATTCCGTCCCTTAATGATCCTCTTCAAGAGGACACACACGATCCCAAGTGGTAACTCAGGCTTTCACTCTCAAAGTAGTTCACCCATAACCACAATTACGGACTATTTTACACACAACACTATGTTGACTCAATACTAATGTCCATAAGAATTGTTTCAACACTAATATATACAGATCATATTGTTAGTAGTTTTGACCAAGTACATTCAAAGCCAGAATACAACAAACCAAGACCTAGATGTATCAACATTGTTTTCATTTCGAGAGACATCGGTGTGTTCTCCTTGATTTGTGGAACTATCAAATGCTCGTAGTTGTCTGCATTCATGCATGCACCTATTGTAGAATATTTCTTTCTTGCCTTCCCTTCTGTTCTGGACTGAATTCAAGCTTTGGGAATGTGGGGAGACTAACCATTCAAGGCGAGTATCAACAGTATTCTCATTTCGAGAGACATCGATGTGTTCTCCATGATTTGTGGAACTATCAAATGCTCATAGTTGTCTGCATTCATGCATGCACCTTATTGTAGAATATTTCTTTCTTGCCTTCCCATTCATGCTGGCTAGTCTTACAACTGCCGGCCTCGGTTTCTTGTGTAAGACTGCATTGTCGTCATATAAAACTTTTGAGCCAATGCATCTCAAACTTCAGGTCTCCATAGTATGGGTAACCTCTACGGAATAGCAAATTATTGTTGTATGTAATCCATTAGGATGCAGCTAAGAGATTACTATTATATTCGTCGAGGATTGATGAGTTTGTACTATGTAATGCAAAACCGAGTATTAATTAAGTTGATGGTAGAGTTGTGTTTGTCTTCCTAGTGATAGAATACAAAGCCATCTAATCATAGAAATGGCTTTGGGGTTACTGTGCAGGAGTTCTCTTCTCTCCTTTATAAACACGTAAAGCAAACAAGGGCCCTTCAATCCAGCCTCTATCGCTGGATCCTCTTCTTCATTACAAATCTCCTTACTGCTAAAGAATCATCTACCATTCTGGAGTTATAATTAGCCAGGTCAGTAGTTCAATCCTTTCTGAAGCAGTAATGTACTCGGAAAATTTCAGTCAGAGCACAAAATTTTTGTATATTTATAATAAAAGCATAAAAGTTTCCAAATTTACTATAAAAGCATTAAAATGCCCTTTGTAAGGACGTTTTACCTTACTTTTAAATTTTATTTTAAAATGCCCTTACTAAGGGCGTTTTATATTTTATATTTATTTTAATTTCTCTCCTCTCTCTCCCCTCTCCTCTCTTCTGTCCGTGCGGGAAGAGGCCCAGGAGCGAGGAGGAAGAGGAGTAGAACAACCTCGACTACGACTCCGAGGACTCTGAGAACCTCATGGCGGAGAGGCGGAGGAGTCCCGGATCCTCGGAGAGAGAGAGAGAGGAGAGGAGAGAAGAGCGGGAGGGGCGGAGAGAGTGTAAGGAGAGAAGTCCCCGAAAAAAAAATATATAAAATATATAAAATAGAAAACGCCCTTGTGAAGGGACGTTTTCCATTTTATATATATATATATATATATTTTTTTCGCTCTCCTCTCTCTCTCTCTCTCCCCTCTCCGCTCTTCTCTCCCGCTCCCCGCTCCTCTCTCCCTCTCCGCTCCCTCTCCTTTCTTCTCTCTCCGCTCCTCTCTCTCTCTCCCCACTTCTCTCCCGCTCCTCTCCTCTCTCTCTCTCCCCTCTCCGCTCTTCTCTCCCGCTCCTCTCTCTCTCTCCCCTCTCCGCTCCTCTCTCTCTCTCCCCCCTCTCCGCTCTTCTCCTCTCTCTCTCTTCTCCCCCCCCCCCTTCTCTCCCTCTCTCTTGTCATATTCCCACTCCTCTCTTCTTTCTTGTCCTGTTACCACTCCCACCCGTGACTCTCATTCCCTCTCTTCTACTTCCCCGTGACTCTCATTCCCTCTCTTCTACTTCCCCTTCTCCCTCTCTTGGCTTCTTTCCACATGTATTGGAATGCCTATAAGAACGAAAGATTCTTCACAGAAAGAGTCTCACAGAAGAAAGGAAAAATTCTTCACAGAAGGAGAGTTTCACAGAAGAAAGAAAAAATTTCTGATAGTTTCTCCAGTTAGAACACTCAAATATACATATGGCTTCTCAAAATGACGGACGCATACCCAGTGGACCTACAACTCCGGCCATTCAACGTGAACGAGAGTCTCACATTTCTAGCCTGGTTTTTGCAGGACCGGTAATGTAACCCCTAGATAAATAATATTATTGTTGTTAATCGTATTATATTGTACTAACGATATACATCGCGTTATGATTATCCAGATGTAAAATTAAGAGAGCATGATGAGTGACGGGCATCATGGGAGTTGATTGAAGACCAAAATATCTTGGTGGAGGCTTTTGGTTTTCACTTTGTTGACGCTATACGAATGAAGCGTCACGATAGAGACCTGATATTAAGTATCGTTGAGCGATGGTGGCCAACACGCAACACATTTCAGTTACCCTTCGGGGAGATGACGATCACATTATCAGATGTGGCACAGATTCTAGGATTACCGCTCGAAGGTGGCCAACACGCAACACATTTCAGTTACCCTTCGGGGAGATGACGATCACATTATCAGATGTGGCACAGATTCTAGGATTACCGCTTGAAGGTAATCCTATATATTTCGACGAAAAATTAGAAGCAAAACAGCTCATTAGAGAATACCTCGGTGTGGAGCCCCCCTCTGACATGGGACAAACCAACACTGTCAAACTCACTTGGCTCCGGTCTACTTTCATGCATGTTGATCATATCGGCTCTACAACAGTTCCTGTCGATAATTCGCGGGTAATTATTTACATGTATTAATTATTGTTAATATTTATTTAATATAAATGGTATGAATATTCAATTATATTTTCAGGTGATATGTTGCACCAGAGCTTACTTGCTGTGTCTATGCGGTATTTTTTTATTCCCCGACGCTACGGGAAATATGGTCAACGTGCGACTGCTTCCATTTTTGGCGGACATCCATTCCTACACAAGACACGCATGGAGTGAAACAGTGTTAGCAAATTTATACCGCTCTATGCCGTCTTTTGTGAGTAAGGTATCACAGGGTAGAACAGCCAAAAATATAAGTGGATGTCTAACACTTATACAGGTATGAATAAAAATGAATAATATATGTTATATTTATTTGGGTCTAATTTGTGTTCTTCTTTGTAGTTACGGTGTTACGATCACTTCGAGATTGGTAGACCAGTTAGTATATATAGCGCTGAAGGCATTCGCTGGATTACTGGAAATACAGATTATGTGCATTGTATGACCAAAGTTGTATCTCTTTACCGGCATCGATTTGACACATTTATTACTTGTTGAATGTCAAATAGGTTGTTTGGCAACCTCTAAGTGTGGCAGAAGAAGTGAGAGATGGTCAACGTGCCCGCAGTCTCTATAGGTATTATATCATGTACAACGGATCTATTATGTTTCATCCAGCGGATCGTGTTATGCGACAGTTTGGACTGAAACATATGATACCCCTGGAGCCTTTGGCTTATAGCAGTACAAAATCAAATATGGAAGAGCGGGTTCGAATGTATGTGATTGGTTGGCATTCCAGATTTACCACGCATGGCGTGGAACACATGTCTGAATTGATGACATCGGCGGTAGATTGTAAGTTAAGGAATATTTCAAATAAATAATACGGTATTATATCTTACATATCATTTTGTGTTAACATTTTACAGTGGAGGGTACTGCCGATTTTCTACGTTGGTATGGATGCCCCCTAGTGCAAAATAGGAGGTATCAATTTGAAGAAGCTCGGTTCCAGCCACGAGCTTTAGATGATCTAAGCTTGCGTGATAGGAGAGCACGTGATCCTCTAGTGGTATGTGTTCTTATTTGCATAAAATATCATCTTTATATTGATTGAGTGTGGATTTAAATATTCAGGCGGAGACACTGGCTGATATAGCTGAGGATCCCGAAAGAGATCCAGAAGGAATTTTAGGGACGACTGTACAATATATGTGCGCACCACTGAGTCCCCGTTTTACTCCACTCGATATACCAGACAGCCATTCGGTAGGCTTCGTGAGACAGAGGCAGGCATGTCCTCGTAGGACACGTGAACTAGGAGCTGGTTCGAGCAATACAGAGGCACGAGTTTTACAAGTTGGTGAGGGAACATCCCAAGCTTACAAGGGCACTTCGCAGCCTTACGGTGGCATGTCACAACCTTATGTTAGCATGCCACAACATTACGAGGGATATTTCCAGCCTTATGCTGGCATGTCACAACCTTATGTTGGCATGTCACAACCTTACGAAGGTAGGCATGTCCACTCGATATACCAGACAGCCATTCGGTAGGCTTCGTGAGACAGAGGCAGGCATGTCCTCGTAGGACACGTGAACTAGGAGCTGGTTCGAGCAATACAGAGGCACGAGTTTTACAAGTTGGTGAGGGAACATCCCAAGCTTACAAGGGCACTTCGCAGCCTTACGGTGGCATGTCACAACCTTATGTTAGCATGCCACAACATTACGAGGGATATTTCCAGCCTTATGCTGGCATGTCACAACCTTATGTTGGCATGTCACAACCTTACGAAGGTAGGCCACAACATGACAGTGACACATCCCAGAGTTACGAGACCACATCCCAGAGCAACGATGCCACGCCACAGGATGCTTCTCAACAATGGGATTGGAATTATTGCATGCAGGAGACTGGCACTTCGTTGTTTGGCTCAGTCAGCCTTGATCCAGACTCCCATTTATACTTGCCACCACCGGAGGGTACAAAGGAAAGAAGAGATAGGCTAGGTCTTAGGCGAGTTGATCGTAGAAATTATAGGAGGGATGACAGAGGGGGCTAGTAATTTTGTTGGTATCCATAAATAAATGTATGGCAATATTTTGTTGGTCTTACAATTTCAGTAATATGATGTTTATTTTATTCGAAAGTTCAGCAACTTCAATTACAACATTGTAACAACGTTAAATCTAAATCATAATTACTCAAAAAAGATACAATAATGATATTCACTGCTTCGGTTGGTTTCTACAACTCCTTTTGTTGTGTCCCAGCCCGCCACAATTACTGCAACGAAGATCTCTTGTCGACGGTTCTCTTGTCATTATACGATTCTTCTTCGGTCTGCCAGCTCTACGCCCAAGAAGTGGTACTCCAATTTGACCTCTTATAGGTTCACTTTGAGGATTATAGGGGACTGGAATCGGTTCCATACATGGCATGTATACAGCTCTAAGTGTTGCAACAGAAAATTCAACAGGATAAAAACTTTCAACTGGTACGTTAGAAGAATGACATGTAAAACAAGCATGTTCACATGGTAATAGAGTATGTTGCCACCGACCACATGTACAACATTTACGGTCTAGTTCAACCACATAACATCTACTTGTTTCATGATCCCATATTTCAAATTTATTATTATTAAAACGCAATAATTAAATATTCAGGCGGAGACACTGGCTGATATAGCTGAGGATCCCGAAAGAGATCCAGAAGGAATTTTAGGGACGACTGTACAATATATGTGCGCACCACCGAGTCCCCGTTTTACTCCACTCGATATACCAGACAGCCATTCGGTAGGCTTCGTGAGACAGAGGCAGGCATGTCCTCGTAGAACACGTGAACTAGGAGCTGGTTCGAGCAATACAGAGGCACGAGTTTTACAAGTTGGTGAGGGAACATCCCAAGCTTACAAGGACACTTCGCAGCCTTACGGTGGCATGTCACAACCTTATGTTGGCATGTCACAACATTACGAGGGATATTCCCAGCCTTACGCTGGCATGTCACAACCTTATGTTGGCATGTCACAACCTTACGAAGGTAGGCCACAACATGACAGTGACACATCCCAGAGTTACGAGACCACATCCCAGAGCAACGATGCCACGCCACAGGGTGCTTCTCAACAATGGGATTGGAATTATTACATGCAGGAGACTGGCACTTCGTTGTTTGGCTCAGCCAGCCTTGATCCAGACTCCCATGCCACCGTAAGGCTGCGAAGTGCCCTTGTAAGCTTGGGATGTTCCCTCACCAACTTGTAAAACTCTGGGAGTTTGGATATTCCCAGCCTTACGCTGGCAACCTTATGTTGGCATGTCACAACCTTACGAAGGTAGGCCACAACATGACAGTGACACATCCCAGAGTTACGAGACCACATCCCAGAGCAACGATGCCACGCCACAGGGTGCTTCTCAACAATGGGATTGGAATTATTGCATGCAGGAGACTGGCACTTCGTTGTTTGGCTCAGCCAGCCTTGATCCAGACTCCCATTTATACTTGCCACCACCGGAGGGTACAAAGGAAAGGAGAGATAGGCTAGGTCTTAGACGAGTTGATCGTAGAAATTATAGAAGGGATGACAGAGGGGGCTAGTAATTTTGTTGGTATCCATAAATAAATGTATGACAATATTTTGTTGGTCTTACAATTTCAGTAATATGATGTTTATTTTATTCGAAAGTTCAGCAACTTCAATTACAACATTGTAACAACGTTAAATCTAAATCATAATTACTCAAAAAAGATACAATAATGATATTCACTGCTTCGGTTGGTTTCTACAACTCCTTTTGTTGTGTCCCAGCCCGCCACAATTACTGCAACGAAGATCTCTTGTCGACGGTTCTCTTGTCATTATACGATTCTTCTTCGGTCTGCCAGCTCTACATGACAGTGACACATCCCAGAGTTACGAGACCACATCCCAGAGCAACGATGCCACGCCACAGGGTGCTTCTCAACAATGGGATTGGAATTATTGCATGCAGGAGACTGGCACTTCGTTGTTTGGCTCAGCCAGCCTTGATCCAGACTCCCATTTATACTTGCCACCACCGGAGGGTACAAAGGAAAGGAGAGATAGGCTAGGTCTTAGACGAGTTGATCGTAGAAATTATAGAAGGGATGACAGAGGGGGCTAGTAATTTTGTTGGTATCCATAAATAAATGTATGACAATATTTTGTTGGTCTTACAATTTCAGTAATATGATGTTTATTTTATTCGAAAGTTCAGCAACTTCAATTACAACATTGTAACAACGTTAAATCTAAATCATAATTACTCAAAAAAGATACAATAATGATATTCACTGCTTCGGTTGGTTTCTACAACTCCTTTTGTTGTGTCCCAGCCCGCCACAATTACTGCAACGAAGATCTCTTGTCGACGGTTCTCTTGTCATTATACGATTCTTCTTCGGTCTGCCAGCTCTACGCCCAAGAAGTGGTACTCCAATTTGACCTCTTATAGGTTCACTTTGAGGATTATAGGGGACTGGAATCGGTTCCATACATGGCATGTATACAGCTCTAAGTGTTGCAACAGAAAATTCAACAGGATAAAAACTTTCAACTGGTACGTTAGAAGAATGACATGTAAAACAAGCATGTTCACATGGTAATAGAGTATGTTGCCACCGACCACATGTACAACATTTACGGTCTAGTTCAACCACATAACATCTACTTGTTTCATGATCCCATATTTCAAATTTATTATTATTAAAACGCAATAATTAAAAATGGTGTGACTCCCGTCTAATACGTGCTATAGTGTTCATCATCCTTGAACAAAACTCTGTTTCCATCTTTTCAGCATTTGTTCGATGCTTGTCGTGAAGTGTTATTATTTTTGCTCTAATACCATCAAGCAATGTTGATTGTCACGCAAACTTTTAATCCAATTGTTAAAACATTCAGCAATGTTCGAAGTGTTAATATCTAATCGTGGGCACGGTGCATAAGCTGTTATCAAGTGAGAAAAATTACGATTTTCATAGCTTGATTGTAGGGTCAAGCGATAAAAATCGTAATTTTTCTCACTTGATAACAGCTTATGCACCGTGCCCACGATTAGATATTAACACTTCGAACATTGCTGAATGTTTTAACAATTGGATTAAAAGTTTGCATGACAAACCTATATCAACATTGCTTGATAGTATTAGAGCAAAAATAATAACACTTTACGACAAGCATCGAACAAATGCTGAAAAGATGGAAACAGAGTTTTGTCCAAGGATGATGAATACTATAGCACGTATTAGACGGGAGTCACACCATTTTCAATTATTGCGTTTTAATAATAATAAATTTGAAATATGGGATCATGAAACAAGTAGATGTTATATGGTTGAACTAGACCGTAAATGTTGTACATGTGGTCGGTGGCAACATACTCTATTACCATGTGAACATGCTTGTTTTGCATGTCATTCTTCTAACGTACCAGTTGAAAGTTTTTATCCTGTTGAATTTTCTGTTGCAACACTTAGAGCTGTATACATGCCATGTATGGAACCGATTCCAGTCCCCTATAATCCTCAAAGTGAACATAGAGAGGTCAAATTGGAGTACCACTTCTTGGGCGTAGAGCTGGCAGACCGAAAAAGAATCGTATAATGACAAGAGAACCATCGACAGATCTTCGTTGCAGTAATTGTGGCGGACTGGGACACAACAAAAGGAGTTGTAGAAACCAACCGAGGCAGTGAATATCATTATTGTATCTTTTTTGAGTAATTATGATTTTGATTTAACGTTGTTACAATGTTGTAATTGAAGTTGCTGAACTTTCGAATAAAATAAACATCATATTACTGAAATTGTAAGACCAACAAAATATTGTCATACATTTATTTATGGATACCAACAAAATTACTAGCCCCCTCTGTCATCCCTTCTATAATTTCTACGATCAACTCGCCTAAGACCTAGCCTATCTCTCCTTTCCTCTGTACCCTTCGGTGGTGGCAAGTATAAATGGGAGTCTGGATCAAGGCTGGCTGAGCCAAACAACGAAGTGTCAGTCTCCTGCATGTAATAATTCCAATTCCATTGTTGAGAAGCACCCTATGGCGTAGCATCGTTGCTCTGGGATGGAGTCTCGTAACTCTGGGATGTGTCATTGTCATGCTGTGGCCTACCTTCGTAAGGTTGTGACATGCCAACATAAGGTTGTGACATGTCAGCGTAAGGCTGGGAATATCCCTCGTAATGTGTGGCATGCCAACATAAGGTTGTGACATGCCAGCGTAAGGCTGCGAGAAGTGCCCTTGTAAGCTTGGGATGTTCCCTCACCAACCTGTAAAACTCGTGCCTCTGTATTGCTCGAACCAGCTCCTCGTTCACGTGTCCTACGAGGACATACCTGCCTCTGTCTCACGAAGCCTACCGGATGGCTGTCTGGTATATCGAGTGGAGTAAAACGGGGACTCAGTGGTGCGCGCATATATTGTACAGTCGTCCCTAAAATTCCTTCTGGATCTCTTTCGGGATCCTCAGCTATATCAGCCAGTGTCTCCGCCTGAATATTTAAATCCACACTCAATCAATATAAAGTAACATATATAAAGATGATATTTTATGCAAATAAGAACACATACCACTAGAGCATCATGTGCCCTCCTATCACGCAAGCTCAGATCATCTAAAGCTCGTGGCTGGAACCGAGCTTCTTCAAATTGATACCTCCTATTTTGCACTAGGGGGCATCCATACCAACGTAGAAAATCGACAGTACCCTCCACTGTAAAATGTTAACACAAAATGATATGTAAGATATAATACCGTATTATTTATTTGAAATATTCCTTAACTTACAATCTGCCGCCGATGTCATCAATTCAGACATGTGTTCCACGCCATGCGTGGTAAATCTGGAATGCCAACCAATCATATACATTCGAACCCGCTCTTCCATATTTGATTTTGTACTGCTATAAGCCAAAGGCTCCAGGGGTATCATCTGTTTCAGTCTGAACTGTCGTATAACACGATCCGCTGGATGAAACATGATAGATCCGTTGTACATGATATAATACCTATGGAGACTGCGGGCACGTTGACCATCTCTCACTTCTTCTGCCACACTTAGAGGTTGCCAAACAACCTATTTGACATTCAACAAGTAATAAATGGTAGCAACAACAATATATTTTAAAATTTTAACTGGAGAAACTATCAGAAATTTTTTCTTTCTTCTTTGAAACTCTCCTTCTGTGAAGAATTTTTTCTTTCTTCTGTTAGACTTTCTGTGAAGAATTTTTCGTTCTTATAGGCATTCCAATACATGCTATGACAAAATTGTTCACGGATTCACGTTCACGGATGGAAGAGGGAGAGAATAAAAGTTAGCTGTGGGAACAAGACAAGGAGAGGGAGAGAATAAAAGTCACATGTGGGAAGAAGCCAAGAGAGGGAGAAGAGAGTCACGGGGAAGTAGAAGAGAGGGAATGAGAGTCACGGGTGAGAGTGGTAACAGGACAAGAAAGAAGAGAGGAGTGGGAACAGGACAAGAGAGAGGGAGAGAAGAGGGGGGGGGGGGACAAGAGAGAGAGAGGAGAGGAGAGGAGAGAAGAGCGGAGAGGGGAGAGAGAGAGAGAGAGGAGAGAGGAGCGGGAGAGATGAGCGGAGAGGGGAGAGAGAGAGAGAGAGAGGAGAGAGGAGCGGGAGAGAGGAGCGGAGAGGAGCGGGAGAGAAGAGCGGAGAGGGGAGAGAGAGAGGAGAAGAGAGAGAGAGAGAGAGAGGAGAGGAGCGGGAGAGAGGAGCGGAGAGGAGCGGGAGAGAAGAGCGGAGAGGGGAGAGAGAGAGGAGAAGAGAGAGAGAGAGAGGAGAGGAGCGGGAGAGAAGAGCGAAGAGGGGTGAGAGAGAGAGGGGGGGTGAGAGAGAGAGGGGAGAGGAGCGGGAGAGAAGAGCGGAAAGGGGAGAGAGAGAGAGGAGAGCGAAATATATATATATATATATATATATATATATAATGGAAAACGTCCTTGTGAAGAGCATTTTTCCTCTCCCCCGAAAAAAAAAAAATATAAAATGGAAAACGCCCTTGTGAAGGACGTTTTTCCTAGGAAAAACGCCATTCACAAGGGCGTTTTCCATTTTATATATATATATTTTCGGGGACTTCTCTCCTCACACTCTCTCCGCCGCTCCCGCTCTTCTCTCCTCTCCTCTCCTCTCCTCTCCTCTCTCTCTCTCTCTCTCTCTCTCTCTTCTCCTCTCCTCTCTCTCTCTCTCTCCGAGGATCCGGGACTCCTCCGCCTCTCCGCCATGAGGTTCTCGGAGTCCTCGGAGTCGTAGTCGAGGCTGTTCTACTCCTCTTCCTCCTCGCTCCTGGGCCTCTTCCCGCACGGACAGAAGAGAGGAGAGAGGAGAGAAGAGAGAAGAGAGAGGAGAGAGGGGAGAGAGAAGAGAGAAATTAAAATAAATAAAAAATATAAAACGTCCTTTGTAAGGACGTTTTATCTTATTTAAAAATTTTTTTTTTTCAAATTTAATTCGTTAACGGAGTTAACGGAAAAGCATAAAACGTCCTTACAAAGGGCGTTTTAATGCTTTTATAGTAAATTTGAAAACTTTTATGCTTTTATTATAAATATACAAAACTTTTGTGCTCTGACTGAAATTTTCCGTTAATATTAAGGTCCTCCGCCTATACTATATTCTCTTCCCTGCTACTTAATTCTTCTTACTGGTTCTTTTCATCGTCAAAAGGAACAAGTAGTTTGTATCTAGTAGTTCCACCACATGTTAAACTTAAATGTTCTCCTAGCATTGGTACTAGAGTCCATAGTTACTAGCATTTTCCAGGAAAACTACCCATCCCCCCCGAACCTGCACAGATGCACTCGGAGGTACGAGGTGCTATGTAATGCCCTCCCCCAACATAAATGTTGTTGGTGCTCTAAACTTCTCCTACCTCTCCCCACAACACACCCACAGTTGTTACTTCGTCCCACCCAAGTCGTTCTTCTACTCATTGACCACCCTTATTCACGTAAGAGGACTTTGTACCCACACATACTCATGCACCGCCCAACTTCCCTAATCCTCACAAGCCAAATGATATGATCAATATTTTTCCCAAAAACAAACGAAGGATTAGAGCTTTTGCTTGGTGGGCACAAACTTATAGTGGGAGTAGAATTAGCTCGAAGAGGATCGAATTCCTACCATACCGCTTGTATTCTTCCTAACTACACACACGCGGATATACACAAAGCAAAGCAGTAGGCATAAAATTAGCTCGAAGAGGACTTACTAAGGAGAGGAGGGGGTAGAAAGAGGATTTACCAACGAGTGAATGAACCCTCGGCTCGGCTCGGCTCGGCTCGGCCCGGCCCGGCCCGGCCGGCGTAGGAGAAGAGAAGGGATCGAAGACTCAACGGCCTCCGCACGTCGCCGACTACAACAACGTCGACCTCGTGGTTGCGGCGGGGCTCTGAAATGAACTTCGGCGCCGGGCTCCGAAGTCGACGAGCTCGCTCGGTGGGAATATCCAAGGGTGGCGGCTAGGTTAAAAAATGAGAGCTTTAGAGAAGGAAGAGATCATGAATATATATATATATATATATATATATATAGGAGGAGGAGGAGGAGGTGGGAGGAAACGGTCGGATGGGAGCAACGGTCGGATGGTTTGATTGGCCGTTCCCAGAGCTACAGTACGGTCGACATTTAGAAAGGAACTTCTGTCAGTTTCTTTGGGCCGGGAAGGAAGGAGGAAGAATCAGGGTCTGAAATAAAAGAAGTTAAGAAAAGGGAATTGGCTGATATGAAATTATATAAGAAAGGAAAAAGGAGGAACTACAATTGGGTCACTACAAAATATACTTGGGGCTAGTTTCGGATTGGGGCTAGCTCCCTAGTTCCGGATTGGGACTAGTCCATTAATTAATGAAGTTTACTCGTACTAGCCCAAACATTAAACTCTCCTCCCAAATTCTCCAAACCTCCACCGGAGCCCTCCCCCCTCCTCCCTTTCTTGTCGGAGCCCTCCTCCTGCTCCCTCCCTCCTCATGCTCCCTCTGTGCTCCACCGTCGCCCCCGCGCGCAGCTGCGACCTCGTCCTCCACCACGTGACCGTTGCGCCTCCGCCTCCGCCTCCGCCCCCGTCCTCCACCGCCGTCTTGGAAGGACTGTCAAAATTTTGCCAGTCCTAATTTTTTAGACAGCCAGTAAAATGCATTTAAATGCAACCTAAAACAGTAACAAATAAGTTAATTTCAACAAACCATATATGATCCTTTTACTAACTGAATATTGTATAGTCACATAGACATTGGTCAGATGACATGAATAATAACACAATGACAAAGAAAAATAACATCACACAGGAAATCAAAAAAGAAGAAGAAAAAATGGAAGGACTGTCAAAATTTGACATATATGTTGATTTGTTAAGACTGTCAAAATTCTGACAGTCCTACCAATTGGAATGACTGTCAAAATTCTGACAGTCCTAAAAATTTAACATATATTTTTAGGACTGTCAAACTTTTGACAGTCCTACCAATTGGAAGGACTGTCAAAATTTTGACAGTCCTAAAAATTTAACATATATTTTTAGGACTGTCAAAATTTTGACAATCCTACCAATTGGAAGGACTGTCAAAATTTTGACAGTCCTGATTATAAAAAAAATCAAGAGTGGGTAGTCCCGAGTAAATTTTGGGAGTGGCAAACTTGTAATTATCAATGGTAAATATTTAGACAATTCCGAGTAATTTTAGTAGTGCCCTTATCAACAGCCATATTTTGAGACAGCATAAAATAAGGTAATTAAGAGAATGGATAATAATAAAAAATTACAGAAGTTTGGCTTAAGGTTACAATATATGAGATTTGGACCGAAATAAATTTAGAAAGAATTTTAAATGGACATGGGCTTTAAAGCTAAGGACACAATTAAAAAAAATCGATTGGGTTTTAGCTATATATATATATATATATATATATATATATATATATATATATATATATACACACACACGGATCAAGAGTTCCGCATATAAAATTTTCAAAAAGTTTCGTCACTGTGGTTCGTTGGATGGTGCTTAAGTCATCTAATCTTGATCGTTGATCAAATCAACGGTCATGATTAGATGACTTAAAGACGATCCAACGGCTAGAAAATACGGAACTTTTTGAGAATTTTATAAGCGGGACTATTGATCCGGATCATATACATATATATATATATATAGAGAGAGAGAGAAAAAAAAAATGGATAGGAGGCTCATATTCCTACATGAGCCAATGCACATGTGGACCAATAGGATTGGAGTGTACTAGTGCACATGGGATGTAAGAATCCATTTTTATTGGTCCACATGTGCATGACTCATGTAGAAATATGAGTCGATGATTCATATCTCGTTTACCCATATATATAAGACATAGGCTCATATTCCTACATGAGTTATGCACATGTGGACCAATAAAAATGGATTCTTACATCCCATGTGCACTAGTACACTTCATTCATATCGATCCACATGTGCATTGGCTCATGTAGAAATATGAGCCTATGGCTCATATCCTTTTTTCCAATTATATATATATATATATATATATATATATATATATATATATATATATATATGAGAGTATATAAAAAAATTCTAATAATGATAATAATAATAATTTAAATGGGGGTTTATACTATTAAAAAAATTAATAAACATGTTTATAATCCCTATCTATGTTAGCTTATTCTTCATTATCCCTTAAATGTTCCAAAAGCAAATATTTTTAGATGATAAATTTGATAAATGGTTGAATCCAAATTCATCTTGTAATCTAAAAAATTCAAAAACCGAGGAGGGGGGAGTAGCCGCGGCCCCTGGCCTTGCATCCTAGACATGCTAGTGAAGATTAACCAAGAACCTAGGCACCATTGTCTCACAGTTACCATAGTTGCTCAGTTTCTAACGAATACTCTCATTTCTTATCATGTCTTTTAATGTATCGCCCATCCATCCAAGTTATCAAAGTAACTAAGAGACCAAAAATATCAGATACAATGCTTCATTGGAAAAACATGCAGAAAGCGGAGAAAGAAACTTTGCAGTTTAAATAACATGAAAAATGAACATCAACTTCTTTTAGTCTTCCAAGTTGTGTAATTCTTGGGAGATAAAAGCTACTGTTCTGATAAAAGTTAGAACATGTATCTTGAGTATAGAACATTTAACAGGGAGGGAACATGGTTGGACAGAATTAGTTTGGGACAGCAGAACTGTTCTCATCGAATGCTCCAACCAAAAGTCAACATGTCAAAATCTGTAGCTTACTCAAGTACTTACCTCTAGTTACAGCAAAACGAATTGAAGCTACTAAGAATTTAAGAATGTACAGATAAAATTGCTGGCTAAACTAAACAAAATTTACATAGAAATTCCAGAAAAAAACTATAAGACAATAATGATGGTTATTCTTGGCGCTATTTATTTACTCACAAATGATACTGAACCCAATAGAGGACTCAGAAAATTGTATGAAAGGATGTGCACTGCTCGTTTGCTTATCTGAATTTGTTTGATAGGTGTTTTGATGTCTGTCTGAGATTGTAACATGTCTTCATATTTCTAGATTGAACTTGTAGGAATTAATCTCCTAGTTTATGCAGTATCCATGGAAATTAGAGGTGCCAAAAACAACAAAGCCTTTATTGCTAACTTTTGAGGTCGGGTATTTGAATCTTTCATGTCCATCCAGTTATGTGGCGGGTCATTTCCTATGTAACATCCCCAGTGTGTCATATGTAAGGATTCATTTCACGAGTATGACACTGTTTTACGTTGGTTGTCTGATAACTAACACAACCCTCTCCCCTTACCCCGGCTTGAGACGGGCAGTGAAGATATAAGACATTAGTCATGTTGGGATCATATAAATATATACTTGACCCTCATCACAACTCAGTTTTGATGTAGTGACAGGAACTTTAATAAATCACAACATTAGACAAAGTTAGGTAGGGCATGCCATTTTCCCTCCCTAACCTATTATACTTGTAATGCTACAAGGTTGTAAAGTTGGGCCTAACTTGACAAGTAGTAGTTTTAGTCCAAACATAGGTCATATGGGTGATGATTTGAATTTGAAACAGACTCTTTATCTTCATTAAAGTTGGATATGAAGGGATTAGGAATGTTATGGATTAGCTTTGTAAACCGGGTTGACTTGAAGACTTCAGGTCTAACAAACAACAAACTACTGCATATTGAAGAGTCACTAGATGCTGGGTGCACCTGAAAGCAAGGACATTTGGTGATCCGAGTTAATTTGCAGCTCGGTTTTGATATATAGGGTCTTAAATAATTTGGAAAACTATTACTATGTGTTGTAATTTATACATTTTGAACTCTCGCTAATACACTATTAGCTCTGTTTTGTGCTGCAGAACCGGTCCATTCTGATAAGAGAAGACTCGGATGGTGGTGATGATGCTGCATTTTACTAATTGAATTATCTATGTCATGCCTAATTAATCTTGTCGTACTATTCTTTAATATATCACATTATTTTATATCTGATGAAATTTTGAATTGTCGTATTTATGTGTCCATTTGCTAGTCTTTCTTAAATGAAAGGGATGAGTTCAAATTAATGATGTTGAAGAACATTCATTTCTAAGACATGCTAATCCTGACGCAGTGGGCCCAAATTGTATGCAATGCAGCGTACACAAAGTCATGTGCGTTATGTCGGACATCGCAAAAAAAAATATTACTACAAGTGATATTGTTAATAGGATACCAGTCAAATGATTTTGCTGAATTTGCAAATTCAGTGTCTGGAATGATCTATTAGTTTCTTAAAGGGTCTAAGTGATAAATATTTTCTCAGAAACTTCTGTCTTTGAAACTACCTACATTCGAGGGGGTCCTGTAAACCTAATGAAGGGGTAGAAATTAATGTTATTTTACATCTAATTTCATATTTGACAAATGAAAACGGGAATAGAAACTTGTTAATTTGCATTTAAATATTGAATTTATATTCCATATACCATTTTGGAGTCAAAAACTCCACCGGACATGTTCAGATGATAGTCATGTGTCCTACTTACAACTATATTTGCGACATAGTAGAATCGGCGGTTGGAGTTTTCCAAATCTACCATGATGTATGAAATAAAAAAATCCTTAAATATTTGGAACTTTCACCTACTTTCACAATGAAACCACAAACTTTGATTTTGTTCATCATATTGATACATGAACTATTTTTTTAACCATTTTAAAACCATGAACTTGACAACTGAAAAGTAAAAAAATGGTTTTGTTAGAAGCACCCATATTTTTATTCACTTTATCTATTTTTTTGACTTTGTTAAATTTATCTTGTAAAACCTTATATTCTTTAATTTCTTAAATCAATGAAATATTTTTATTATCGTATTAACTTAAAAAATTTATTATCACCACCTTGGTCCATGATGCTTATATATATAATTTTTACTTTCAAGACTTCCAACAAACATTGGTCCTTTGAGACTGTCATCATCTTCACTATGGATATAACGTTTTGATATGTTATTTTTTTTTTAAATTTTAGAAAAAAAATTTATCTCGGTAATATTGTTAAAAAACTTTATTGTATAGGTGTTTTTTTGTTTTTTTTTCTCGTTTGTTTAAGAAAGAAATACAATCGACAATAAATATTTAATTAAAAATTTGAAAATGCATTTTTAAAATATTGTTTTTTTTATTTAGTTGTGAGGGTTATCTGATAGTTTAATTGCAGGTCAAAATTCAAGGAAAGATAAATAGAAAAAAAAATCAGAAAATTTCATTCAGAGCAACCAAATTTAAACAAATCCCACTGAGAGCACAAATTTTTTAAAATTTTCAAACAAAGCATCATCACGTCCATTGGAAGGACGTTTTATGCTTTTCCGTCTGTCCGCCGTTGTCTGTCGTTTAGAGAAAAAAAAAGATAATAATAATATACAAAGAAATAATAATAATAATAATATAAGGAAAACGTCTTTTGGAAGGACATTTTTTTAGAAAAAACGTCATTTCAAAGGACGTTTTTCTTATATTATTAGTTTTTTTTTTAAATGGACTCTCTCTCTCACTCAATCACTCTTCTCTCTCTCACTCACCGGCTAACTCTCTCTCTCTCTCTGCTCACTCTCTCACTCACTCTCACTCACCCGCCAACTCTCTCTCTCTCTCTCTCTCTCTCTCTCTCTTCTCTCACTCACTCACTCACTCACTCACTCTCTTCTCTTTAAAAAAAATATAAGAACAAGAGTTAGCGGGTGAGAGAGAGAGTTAGCGGGTGAGTGAGAGAGAGAGAGAGAGAAGAGTGATTGAGTGAGAGAGAGAGATAGACCATTTAAAAAAAATATATAAGGAAAACGTCCTTTGGAAGGACATTTTTCCTAGGAAAAACGTCCTTTCAAAGGACGTTTTCTTTATATTATTATTATTTTTTTTAAACGGATTATATTTTTTTTCTCTAAATGGCAGAGACGGCGGACAGACGGAAAAATGTCACTACTAGAAAAAGCGGGATTAGCGACGTATTTTAGCGACGTCAAAAGAAACGTCGCTAATAATATATAAATTAGCGACTCATTATAAACACGTCGCTAGACGTCGCTAAATGGCGACATCTAGCGACGTTTAACGACTTTTAATACGATTTTAAAAGATAAGTCGCTATAAGTTCAATTAAGGTCGCTAAACGTCGCTAATATGTCTAATTTAGCGACGTTTAGCGACGTATATAGCGACATTTAACTCAAAATATTTAGCAACGTGTTTAGCGACGTCCTTTACGTCGCAAATATTTAATTTAGCGACATTTTTTATTGGACGTCGCTAAACGTCGCTAAAATTTGGTTAATTAGGGGTCGGTTTCATTTTTTTCCGTCAGTTGAAATTTCGATTCGAAAATAAATTCCCCCCCCCCCAGCTCCGTCGACCGCGACTACTCCGGCAAGGTATACTCTCTCTCTCTCTCTCTCTCTCTCTCTCACAGGACACATGTGACATTGACACAAACACGACACACACACTGACACTGACACAGACACAGACACGGCACACACACACACTGACACAGACACTGATCTGGACCTAGGGTTAGGGTTAGGGTTAGGTTTTTTGACATGGGGTTAGGGTTAGGGTTAGGGTTAGGGTTAGGTTTTTTGACATGGGGTTAGGGTTAGGGTTAGGGTTAGCTTTTTTGACAATGTTCATGCATGTGCGATCATGTAGAGATCAGATTTTAATTTCTTCTTTCAAGTATAAAATAAATAAATAATATGGATCGATGAATAAGAAAGAAAGAACATAAGTGTATTTATTTGCACTTTTGCAATATATATATATATATATATATATATATATATATATATATATATATATATATATATATATATATATATACATACATACATACATACTTACATACATACATACTAATTGTTTGATTTTGTGGTTACTATTCATTGGTCCAATGGAGGAGGGGAAGAAATGATGGCTATTATTGAATCCATGTTCATATGTCATGACTACGTACATTGGGTGAACAAATTAGAATTATTCCTGAATATTCGTACAACAACTGATCATGTGATCAAATTAATTAGAACGCCAATTATTCGACCAGGAAGTGTATGATCTAAGCAACCGTCCTTAATTGTGCCCCAAGAATTTTGAGCTCTAGCTACTTCCTCGTTCCACTCCCAATATATATAGGGGTTAATTGCCGAAAGCAAAGTACTGCGGAGTTATGTATCTCAGTTCCTCACCCTACTGCCAGTTTCAAGAAGTGCCTAATGGTCTAAATAATATGACTATAACAGTTGAATTAGCTAAACGAAACTTACAAATCAGCTTAAATAAATAAAGGATTAATTTCAACACTTACTGAAATCACTAGCTAGCAGTATGAAGAGCCTCTAATGGAGCAAAGATATCATCGCAGCATGCATCATTAAGGACATGCATCTCAAGAAACTTATTGGCTTCGGCTGGAGCCTACTACACTAAAATCCGGACACTGACACAGAAGTGGGTTAAGGTATAGTAGTAAAGTGGTATTAAGATATTATTTGGGTAATGTTATATATATATATATATATATATATATATATATATATATATATATATATATATATATATATATATATATATATATATATATATGTACTGCTTTTCCCATAACGGACACTGACACAGACACAGAAGTTAATTTTGCATGTAATGATTTATATGATACATACTGTCAATTTTGCAGAAGTATCTAGAAATGGATATGAATTACTATCTGCGTCATCGTTCGTGGATGTACAACCGTCATCCTGATGACATGTGCGGTGTGCGGGATGAATTCATTGAGGGTGTACAGCAGTTCCTGCAGTTCGCCAAGGCGTTCCCTCAGTACATGGACGGTACCAAAATTAAGTGTCCATGTGTGAGATATCGCAACAGGAAATATCATCCAGAAGTGGAAGTTACATATCATTTATACTCGAAGGGCTTTACGCCGAATTACTATCGGTGGACCGCTCACGGAGAACTTGTATCTCTAGCATCGGAGTCGGAGCCCTATGTGGAGCCGTATATGGATGTCCAAGACCACGATGCTTACGACGACGGGTTGGTGAACATGGTTTATGATACGGCGGGGCCTAGTTTCAATCCTGACAATTATGATGCGGCAGAACCTAGTTTCAATCCAGACAATTATGATGCAGCTGAGGAGGCACCGAATGCCGATGCTGCAAAGTTTATGGAGTTGCTTGAGAATGCAAGGACTCCACTATATCCTGGTTGTGAGGACCATTCACCGTTGGAGGTGGTTACAAGATTATTGAGCATCAAGTCTGATTTTAACATGTCGCAAGAATGCTATAATCGACTGCTCGATTTGATTATAGAGATCTTGCCCGAGGGTGCAAAGTTGCCTAAAGACTTCTATCGATCTAAGAGGATGGTGAGATCGCTTTGGATGGGATACGAGAAAATCGATGCATGTCGCAACGGGTGCATGTTGTACTACAAAGACGACAAGGATGAAGATGCGTGTAGATTCTGTGGTGCTGATCGCTACAAGGCCACTGTTAGAGGAAAGTCTGTCGGTGCAAGGAAGCCTACCGATTCGATGTACTACTTGCCTTTGACGCCGCGGTTGCAGCGGTTGTTTATGGTTAAGGAGACTGCAGAAAACATGAGTTGGCACAGGCGAAAACAGATCGAAGGAGTATTGGATCATCCATCCGATGGAGAAGCATGGAAGCACTTTGATCGAGAGTATCCACATTTTGCCGAGGAAGCGCGTAATGTCAGATTGGGGCTCTGCTCTGACGGTTTTACCCCATTCGGACTTTCGGGCTCCCAGTATTCGTGTTGGCCTGTGATCGTCACTCCGTATAATCTACCGCCTTGGATGTGCATGAAGACTCCGTATATGTTCCTAACCGTTATTATCCCGGGTCCGAACAATCCGAAGAGGAACATCGATGTGTACTTACAGCCTTTGATAGATGAGTTGAATCAGCTGTGGGAAGTAGGTGCCAACACGTACGATGTTTCTAGAAAGCAGAATTTTCAGATGAGGGCAGCACTTATGTGGACCATCAACGACTTTCCGGCCTATGGAATGTTATCGGGATGGAGCACCCATGGTCGTCTCTCATGTCCGTATTGCATGGACCGTTCTCAGGCTTTCCGTTTGAAACACGGAGGCAAACCGTGCTTCTTCGATTGTCATCGACAATTTTTGCCGAAGGATCATCCGTACCGGAGGAATCGGAATGCTTTTCGTGCGGGAGTTGTGGAGAAGGCCAATCCACCCCAAGGTGGCCCGGATGCACGATATGGGAAGAGGTAAAAGATTTACCAAGTGCTATCGAAGAGCCTGCTAAGGGGTACAAGTGTGACGGATTTGGTCGCACCCATAACTGGACGAAGAGGAGTATATTCTGGGATCTGCCATATTGGAGCACCAATCTGATCAGACATAACCTTGATGTCATGCATATCGAGAAGAATGTGTTTGATAACATAATTAATACTGTAATGGATGTAAAGGGGAAGACGAAAGATAATCCGAAGGCCAGGTTGGACTTAGAAGACATATGTAGACGTCCTGCATTGCATCTGATAGAGGAGGAGAATGGAAAGTTAAAGCAACCTAAGTCAGTTTTCTCACTGGATAAAGAGGATAAAGGTAGACTTTGTAGGTGGATTCAGGGTCTAAAGTTTCCAGACGGGTACGTGTCGAACTTGAGAAGATGCGTCGACCTCAAGGAGAATAAACTAGTAGGTATGAAGAGCCACGATTGTCATGTATTCATGGAGAGGTTAATTCCGATTGCATTTCGGGAATTCTTACCGCAGGTCGTTTGGGACCCATTGACAGAGCTGAGCATATTCTTCAGAGATCTTTGTTGTACTAAGTTGCTCGTCGATCGTCTAGAAAAGCAAGAGAGGGACATTGCGGTAACACTATGTAAGCTCGAGAAGGTGTTTCCTCCAGGATTCTTCGACTCTATGGAGCATTTGCCAATTCATCTTTCCTATGAGGCACGTGTTGGTGGTCCTGTCGGTTATCGGTGGATGTACCCCTTCGAGCGTCATCTGAATCACCTAAAGAGAAAGGTGAAAAATAAGGCACGGGTTGAAGGATCTATTTGTGAAGCTTATGTTCTCGAGGAGATTACAAACTTTTGCTCGACGTATTTCAAACCGCATGTTGCTACTAATAGGACGAAAGCTCCCAGAAACGACGACGCATATAAGGAATCTAATGATGCAATACTCAAAGTATTCAATGCATCCGGAAAGCCTTCGGGAAAAATGAAGAAGAGATATTTGAATGACGATGAGCTAAGGGCTGCTCAATTGTATATATTACTCAATTGCGACGAGGATGAAGTGGAGAAGCTAGAGGGGTAAGTAATTAATACGTCCACGTTTACATCATCTCAATGTAATAGTATAAGATACTATTATGCTACTAATTAGCAGTTGCATCATTGTTTTTCAGCACATATAATGATGAGTTGAGGTCGGTTAGACCCTACATAACAGACGAAGAAGTAGAACAAGAAATGAGATGCCATTTTCCTTCTTGGTTGAGCGCATATGTAAGATACTTGGTAATTACTTTTTATTTCTGCACTTGTAAAACAAATAACTTACCATCGCTACTTTGGTATTTAGGTCGATCGTCTAATATCATCCGAGACTGAATCTATTAGGACTCTAGCCAAGGGACCAATTACTGCCGTAAAAATATGGCCAAGTTTCTGTGTGAATGGGTTCAGGTTCAAGTCAACAAATGCTCCTATCAGATACAGCTTTCTGGATCTTGATTCCACGAAAAACAGTGGTTTGTGTATCAAATCTACAAACTATAAAGACGTCAATCCGGGCAATGATTTTTTTGGCATCTTACGAGAGATTGTGGAGTTGACATATAATTATGGCCCAGAACCTGCTAATATCGTGCTATTCAGGTGTGAATGGTTCGATCCGATTCAAGATCAAGGTTAGAAAATTGACAAGCATGGCCTTGTGGATATAAACTACAAGCGTAGATATCAAGGCTACGAACCATTTGTCCTATCAAGTCAGGCTCAGCTCGTGTACTTCACAACTTATCCTAGACGGGGGACAGCGAGGTCGGATTGGTGGGCAGTATGCAAGACTAAAGCTAGAAATACCTTTGACATTGACGAAATAGCTTATCAGGAGGACGATCTACCTCTTGTAACAAATATTGTAGATGTGGACTCAACGGAAGTTACTCATTACACGAGTAATAATGTAGAAGATGTAGAATTATCCGAAGAGGACGACGAAGTAGATGAAAGTGAAGACGAGGAAGAGGAAGAGCAGGACGAGGAAGGCGAACAAGATGAATTTTCTGAAGATGATTGAAAATATAAAATATTCCATGTAGAATGTAACTATATTTGGACTGTAAAATGCTTTGAGATATGTATCACATTTTGACATTAACGAATATATGTATTATATTTTGACTGTATAATGCTTTGAGATATGTATCACATTTTGACTATAGAATGTAGTATATATTTGTGTTTCTCTATATTCATCATATGTTGTTATCAGATATGACAGGACGACGCGGAGGATTCGGCAGGTCCCGAGGTAGACAGAGTGCCACTCCGGTACTGCCTACTGTTGGTTCCGGATCATCGTCGCCCAGTACTCCAGTATATCGAGCAGTCACATCTCCGACTGCGACGACGTTGCGTGGCATCACTCCTGGGACGAGTAGTTCCAGGCGTGATAGTACTCCCTCGTCCAGCGTTCCTCCTGCTGACGGAACCATGGAGACTGATGAGCATGTAGAGGAGGTCGTGCCGACGTTGTCCCAGCATCAGCAAGATCCTCCATGCGCACCACCGGAGGAGACGAGGACAGAGATTTGGGCCGACGGTACAAAGTAAGTCAATTAGATGGTTTAGTATATATTTGTGTTTCTCTTTATTCATCGTATATTGACTTTTTCAGTAATCTAAATTATTATTTCTGTATAGATATCGTCCATCGTCGGTTCAGAGACGCCTGGGCCAATTTCTGAGGAACAACTATGGTGGCCCTTGGATCAACTACTCTGAGGCTCCGGAGGAGAGGAAGGCGTTCTGGTTTGCGCACTTCCAGGTAAAAGTATATTAAATAAATCCTCTAATTTATGCATATTCGTGATGCTAACTTAATGAATTATTTATTGTAGCAAACGTATTTTTATCCTCCGCACCGGGCCGAGTTGATCGAGCGGCTCTTTCCTACCGTTGCCGCCAAGCTTATCCGAGATGCTCTGGATGACCAGAAGGCTCGTGATCGTGCTGAAAAACCGTTCCAAGGTTGGATCACGCCTGAGCAGTGGACTGCGATGAGGGCTAGATTCGACGATCCGAGCTACAAGAAAAGGTCTAAGAAGGCCAAGGAGGCTAGGCAGAATGCTGCCAAGTGGTGTGGTGGCTCGATTCCGATGACGGAACATTTTCGTCATTTGGTATGTTTTTTCTTTTAAAATATATTATTTTAATATAAGTACCATAAAATGGTACTTGGAAAAAATATTTAAGTTTAGTAATAAAAAATATATTTTTAACAGGTACAGAGGGGTGAGGATGCAAACATGGTGACCGTCTTCTTGGCCACCCATCGCAAGGACGGAAATCTCATTGATGAGAGGGCCTCACAGACCTATGTAAGTATTACTTTACTTTGTGTTTATTTTAATATAACTTAGGCAATTATTGAGTTTTTAAACCTTTTCTAGGCCGAGTATCTTAGGCTTCGTGAGCGGGCGACTGCTAGTGCACCTACACCTGGAGAGGCTGGTGCTTCGTCGCAGCCCGGTCCATCTCCGTCGGCGGACGACCTGTGGGTGACCGCAGCTGGTGGTCTCCAGAGGGGTACGTACTACGGTACGGGCTCCTATGGCGCCCTGGTTACGACGCAGTCATCTAGGGCCTCCCCGACAGCTGTGCATTCCACACACCCCTCGCAGTCGCAGCCCTCGCAGTCGTCGGCCAGAGTCCAGGAGGCCGTCCAGGAGGCCGTTGACCGTCAGATTGCGTCTCTCCGTGACGACTTGCTGCGAAGTATGGAGGACCAGTCCCGGTCCCAGCCGCAGGCGGACGATCCGATGCTTATCGCACGATTGGATATGCTCGACCGCAGCATGACGGAGCTACGAGAATTGACAAATGATATTAGAGCCTCCAATGATCGCAACATCATGGAGCTGCAGGCGTCACAGCTATCGATGGGCGAGAAGCTGACGAGGATGCATGCGTCACAGCTATCGATGGGCGAGAACCTGACGAGGATGCATGATTCAATGGGTGATAGCAGTACGAGGCTGTTATCTACCCTGCATTCTTACAACCAGCGACTCGCAGACTTGGAGCGGGCACGGCCGCTACCGACGTCACTACCTTCTCCATCGACATCGGTGTCGATTCCACGGGACGAGTATGAGGAGTTGTTATCCTTGAAGTGCGCCGCTGGTCAGCCTCCTGCAGATCCGTAGTAGTCTAGTTATTTTTATTATTATTTATGAATTATTGGTACTTCAACAATAGACATGATGTTGGTGTGTAATTTAATTGGATTATATAGTTATCCATATTTAATTGGATTGATACTTCTTGTGGTCTTTAATTTAATTGGATTATATAGTTAACTAGATTGAATCATGTTGGTGTGTATGATGAAGATGATGTAAAACTGCAGGGAATCACCAATGTTTGATTCTGGAAATTTTTTTTTATTTTTTTTAAAATTAGCGACGTTATTAGCGACGTGTAGCGACGCTTAGCGACGTTAAGTTACGTCGCTACTCAGCGACGCTGAAAAACGTCGCTAAGTTCGTCGCTAATGACGTCGCTAAAGTCGTCGCTAAACGTCGCCAATTGCTGACATGGCAGTATAGCCAGGTCATTAAAGACGTCGGTGTAACGTCGCAAAAAACGTCGCTAATCAGCGACGTTTAGCGACTTTTATAAACGTCGCTATTTAGTGACTTGGCGTCGCAACACGTCGCTAAATTTAGCGACACATTAAAGTCGCTAAAAAACGTCGGCATAGCGACGTTTAGCGACGTTTTTGGTTTTAGCGACTTGGAGTTTTCCGACTGATTTAAAACGTCGCTAACTACGTCGCTAAACCTAATTAGCGACGATTTATGGTTATTTAGCGACGTTTTTAGACGTCGCTAATTTGACTTTTTCTGGTAGTGTGTAAAACGTCCTTCCGATGAGCGTGATAATTCTTTGTTTGAAAATTTTAAAATTTGTGTACTCTCAATGAGATTTGTTTAAATTTGTTTGCTCTGAATTAAATTTTCCGAAAAAAAAAAATATTGTTGTCTTTAATAACACAAAACAAAAGAGATTGTCCTATCCTTGTTCACTTTCTTCCCTCGCCGTCCAAAACTAAACCCTAATCCTAACGTAGCAACCTTGGCCACCATCCATACCGCGGCCGGCACAACATATATGGACCTGTGGGCGTTGACCAACAAACTCTGCAACACTTGCAACCCTAGTGAAAAGAAAGAAATCGCATACTCCTAGAAAATCATAATAGAGTAACAAACTCTACATGCGTGATATTAATTAGGAGTAAGCGGAATTTTTATTATGGTTGTAGCTTCATTGATTGGTAGGAAAGATATTGGATATTGTTAGTCCCCAGGCAGATCAAGGATGGTAGAATGCGGGTCATAGCAGAGCTGCTAGCGAGACCCGAAGGTCCGCTCTCTACTGGAACCCAAGTTGTCGTCGAGATCAGAGATTCACACAAGAGTTCCTCATCGGATATTTCTCGATTACAACGAAGCACGAACCAAGAACATGTTACAAACTGGCTCCGAAGAAAAGGAAGATTACAACAAGCAACAAGTAAAACGTTCTTCTCTTTACGTTCGCAGACGCTACAATAATAAAGAACGAAGCAAAGGAAAAGCTGAAGAGAAGATCCTTGCTGGGGTGGTCAAAACCACCGTTGCTCAAAACAAGATTCACCGTACAAACGATCTGTCCCCAGGAACCAGCAAGTTCACAAATGAACTTCTGGAACGCTTTTGTCACCTTCGGATCACTAGAAAACACCATGTGGGAGGGGGACACTCTGGACCGCATATCATCTGGTGTTCTCGGTTTTCCATTTATTTTCTCTCTACTCAAATGAAAGAGGAGGTCCTCTATATAAAGAGGATTTCAGCACCTATGCGGCCTGAGAAAACTCCAGGCCACATACACGCTGACCGGACATATCCTCCAAATCCTGGTGTCAGAGCCGCTGGCACCGCAAGTCATGATGTACTGCACGAGGCAGACAGAGCCGCCAAACGTCGAAAGCAGGTCATGTCCCCTCCACGTGGCACCTTGCCTCATGTCGACCAGGCTGCAAGGCCCTGGCCGCATGAACACATGCCGCATGGGCACCAGGCCGCATGAGCACAGGCCGCATGGGCACCGAGCCGCATGGGCACCAGGCTGCATGAGCTCCTGGCCGCATGGACACCGAGCCGCATGGGCACCAGGTCGCATGAGCACAGGACGCATATGCACCGAGCCGCATAGGCACCAGGCCGCATGCGTTCCTGGTTGCATGGGCACCGAGCCGCATAACGCCTGGCCGCATAACCCCTGGCCGCAAAGCACCAGGCCACATGCGACACAAAACAAGCGCCCGAGCTAGCAATTGTGCATGCAAGCCCGAGCTAGCAATCGTGACGCAAAGCGCCAAGCCGCATGCGACACGAAGCAAGCGCCCGAGCTAGCAATCGTGCATGCAAGCCCGAGCTAGCAATCGTGCATGCAACTCACGCAAGAAAATAGTGCATGAGCGTCATGCGACGATGTTGTCGTGCTAAGTGCAAAGTGCGTCAATAAAGCGCCACTTTGCGTCCTTGAGCACGAGCCCGAGTCGCTAAGCCCCTACGGGACTTAGCTCCTAAGGAAAACTTCCCAAAGGTGGTGACGAAGCAAAGATTGTCATAATGGAGTTCACACTTAATCCCTCTAGAAAAGTCAACCCACATGGACCTACATCCCATGTGCATATACCAAGATATACACATTGGTGGTTTTTCAATGTTGGACTAAAACTCCCAAAGCCAAGTGAAAAACACCAACAGATATTAGATCCCAGTTCCAGCCAAAATTCATGGAATTACATCAATGAGCAACTCAGAGGATGACCTTGTGCTGAATTCTTTTCGGAACTCTACCACTGCATTGTATGCATGTTCCATGGAGATACATTGTGAGAGAAACAATCAATATCAAGTACTCAAGGTTATAAATTTACGCTGACAATCCAAATATCTGTCACTCAGTCGGTATATTTGTTATACATGAGAAATTTTTGAACAATATCATGTTCAAGTAGAGATCACAACAACGAGAAATTTTTGAATAATATCATGCATGTAGTTCTTCTGTTTGATACGAAAATAAAATAAAATAGTGAAGATATATATACTTCAGATAGTATGTGTTTCCCTTCCCAATCGGATGCAGTTTACATAGTCCCTGGGGCTATGTGCTGACACACCAGGCATCATGAGCCCACAAAACCTGAGAAAGATTGAGAACCATCCTTCCTTGTACTCTGGCCCGTACCTGTATCCGATAGTGAAGCTCCTGATGAGTTCCCACACTGCATTTAGATACTCCGGGACTATGTATGCTGGCCCAAAGTAGTTCCTGTTAGGCTCTTCTTCCACTGTCTTCAGAATATAGAAAGCAAGAGATCAAGTTAGAATCAACAGCAACAGCAACAGCAACAGCCAACATTTTCAAGATCATTTGCACAGGACTGACAAGATGATTAGCAATTGTTGGTTTTCAGTTTTTCAGAAGAACACTTTTTTTAAGAAAAAAGATGCAAGTAAAATTTCCAACTATGTATTTTAGAATCTGAAAATAAAATATCAATAAATGATCTAACTGAGACTGAGGCTTGAACTTGGTTCAATGTCCTTCAGACAATATTCGTCCCGCTCAGGTGCTTACGGTTTAGTGGCGATTGTATCTCCCAGGATACAACGGTACTTCTCCTCCGGTAGCAGCACTTCAAACCGCAGGAACTGACGAAGCAATGAAGGTAGTCTCTCTCTCTCTCTCTCTCTCTCTCTCTCTCTCTTGGACAGAATGCTTGATGTATGAATGAGTGACCCAAACACTAACATGACTCTCCTTTTATAAATGACGACGAGACAAAATAGAAATCGACACAATGTTTGGAAGGGACACATCATTTCAAAGAGACACAACCATTAGGAATTATTCATTCACAACCTTTGAAAAATTATTCACTTAGAATATTTTTTCCAACAAAAGATGAAAAAAAAAAGTCAGAAAGTTACACGAATGTAGATGACAAGGATTAGCAAAGGTAATTATTAGCATAGTTTACAGTATTGATTGATATTGATCTGATACAACGGATACCGACTGATACTGATCCCGATACGGGAGGTCTCTTTTCCAGTCAATTCGGCGAAAAAGAATTGAACAAAAATGACCAATCAACAAGGGTGTTAAAGCATTATAATGTTGTAAAAACATGTAAAAGAAGAAAACTTATATATCGCATGTAACCTATTAGCAAGGGTGACTACTATTTCATTCAATTACAAAATTACTAAGAAACAATACAAAAAATACTTAAAATCATGCATAAATGTATATAATATATATATTTTAATAATTTATTGATAATTATTTGCTTTTCGATACCAAAAATTCGATATTCCAATCCAAAATTGCCGATAATACCGATACCGTCGATCTCGATACTCATAGGAAGGGTCAAATACCGGTTCCGATACCGATACTGCGAACCTTGATTATTAGGCTCTTCGTCCATATCGAAGAAATGATGATAATCATCCGTGGATTCCAATTCTTCTACCATCAGAATGTGTTTGGTCACAGAGCATAAGAAAGCTCCGGAGAAGAATTAATAACCATTGTCATTGGTTGTCAATTAAAGATGAACTAGAATAGGAAAAAAAAAAAAATTTGAATCTAGCCTATCCAGGTTTCCTTGTATATGAACCTAGTATCTACCATTCTATGACCAGTATACTGATTGTCAAGATACAATGTTGCTAAACAAAGGAGTAAGTATAATGCATGTAGGATCAAGAAAGAAGAACTGAACCTAGGTTTGTAGATACCTGAATACTCAACTGTCAAGATATGACTCTCAATCATATTGTGCGATGAAAATAAAGTATGTTATGCACTCATCCCATACCTGCTCAATGTAGAAGCTGTTGTAGTAATGGCACAATCCAAAATGCTTGAACAAGAACGTCTTGTCGTCATAGGGCAACCGAGGTACGAGATCGTTGCAATAGACCATCCTTGAATACTTCGACACAGGATGACACAAGTGAGCTTCCATGAATCTCCCCAGTTGCCTGTCCCCAACCCTCGGCTGCCCAAAAGTATAGACCCCAAGCAACCTCTCCATCATCTCCTCCTCCTCGTGTAGCAACATCACCAAGGGAAACAACACCGCCAGTGCTGCACCCAGGCTATGCCCTGTCACGATGAACTTAGCCTTCTCGTGCTCGTCAAGCAAGCTCTTCAGCCTGTTCCGTACTGCATAATAAGCGGTCGCTTTATCTTCGCCAGTGGAAGAAGAACTAGTAGGCTGGAGATGAGCTTGGAATGTGGAAACCTGAGCTCTGCTGCCCAGTCCTAGTGCTTCAAGGAAGCCCATGTGAACTTTGCCTATCTTCGGGATCTCGTACCAGGAGTAATCAAAATCTGTGCTCCAGTCATCTGCATCAAATGGTTCAGTCCCGCGGAAACTGATCAATACTAGATTGGCGCCTTTTGGTTTGTCGCAGAGGATGAAGACTTGAGTAGACCTCTCTTTCTGATAATCTACAGCAATTGTATGGAAACGAGTAAGTAGACATATAATTTGTGAAGGAATTAAGCAATAGAAAGCCAATAGAACTATTTTGTCACTAGGAGGAACAAGAGTTCTTAACCGTATATACTTGTAAATCGCCTACAAGAAAAGTATCACTGATACTGGCTTGAATCACTGATACTCTTCTATCTCTTTAGAGTTGCAACTTTCAAACATATCTCATAGCAATTTGGAAGTTAGTATAGTATTCTTACCATTCCAACAATTATAGAACTCCACAAAGTGCATCTGACAATTTCCCAGGAAGGAATGACAAAAAAAGAAGGATCAGGAAATTTACCGAAAATATTTAAGGTAATGTGTGAATCTATGTCAGTATGCATGTGTGTGTGCGCGCGTGTGCTTGAATACCTTCCAGCAGTCTACAACAACGTTCTTGACAACGTTAGCGTTCTCGTAAGCGAGTTTGGAAGACATCATACACAGATCCATCAGAACCTTCTTTCCGAGTCGGGAGACATCACCAATCTCGTAGTTAAGATCGGGCAAAATCGAAGAAGAATTGTTCTTATACAGATCCAATCTGGAATCCAAGTGTCCGGTGGCACTGATGAAGGTACCTGAGCCTTTTTTTGGCACCACAACCGTCCCTGCCACACCCAAAAGCAGAAGACTAATCATACATATACATCCTTCAAAAAAACTTAGATTGAAGGCAAGTAAGCAAGTAAAATGCATAGTTGGCAGTGTCGGCCGATATCGATCTGGCATGTCCCGACCCAATACCGACTGACACGGACAGCGATACCGATCGATACAGATATTGGGAGTCTCTTTTCCACTTAATTCAGCAACCGAAGGCATTACCCTAGTGGTAATGTGGTGGGCCATCTTGGAGTAGACCAAGGTTCGAATCCTCCTTCTGTCGGTTGGTGGCGGAACTAGGTATATCAAAAAAAAAAAAAAAAAAAAAACAATGGAGTAAAAGTATAGTAAGTTTGTAAAAGCATGTAAAAGAAGAAAACTAATGTATCTCAGGTAATCCAATCAGTCAAAGATGACTATCATTTCATTCAATTCCAAAATTAGTAAGAAACAACACATAAAATACTTATAATTATGTCTAGAACTATAAAATATTTTTTCTAAAAGATTAATAATTTATTAATAATTATTTGCTTTCTGATACCAAAAGAATCCTATACTCCAATCAGAAACCGCCATCCGAGCTCTTTGTTAAGTTAGCGTAGATATTATTGTTGGCCTACTAGTAAAAGCTTAAGTTATTGGTTAATATGAACAATCTGACATGGGAGTATTTGGTTTCCAGATGTTCAATGAACAAATTCCCATTATTAGTAATTTTGGTTACTTCATAATCTTTACTAGTTTGCCTAAATACACTGTAGGCTACAACAACAACAAAGACTTTATGCCAATTTTGTGGACTAATGATGATTAGTTGGTCTGAGCTATTAGCTATGTCAATTATTGTGAAGATCCGAGACTGCTATTAGTGCCTCAAATTTTCTATTAGACTACCAATTAGGGTCCCGCGCGATCAAGCAATATCAAATAATCATGATTAAGAAAGCCTTATCTAGAATGCTAACCTCATATTGGAACTATATTAGCTTGATCAATACAATATTAGCTTGTTCGATCATTAGGTAAAGACTACACGGAGAACTAAGAATTCTATATAACTTACTAAGTTTCAATAGCACCACGTGTCAATATTAAATAATAAAAAATTGGTGCAATGCACACTGAATTGGTTGATAAGGACGACACATTCCTTATCAACACTCATATCAAGAAATGGAAGTGCACATACCTCTAAGAAGATTTGTTAGGAAACCAAGAATACCACCATTCTGAGAGAGCAAGTTCAGGAAGAACTCAATGAGATAGCCATACCACTGCATGGGCTTCCCAAAAATGGCAAGGATCTTCCTGACTATGATGGAGACGATGATGATCCATCTGTGATCCCAACGTAATACTCTCCCCCACTCTCCTCCATTGCTATCAACATCTGAGCTCTCCAAGAACTCAATGGCTCCGGCATTAATGCCTATCAAGAACTTGAAGAGCTTTACGAAGCCAGCCTTCTCTGGCTTTACTATGAAGTAGCTACTCATGAACATTGCACTCATCTTCTTCTTCTTCTTCTTCTTCTTCTCTTTCCCTCTCTCTTACTCTTTCTTTGTTGTCAATTATCGAGCATTGATATACACGTGGAGAGACTGGCGGGCCCACCAAGTACTTGGAGTACAAAATTGGGTTGGGGGATCGGTTGCAACTTCCAAGTTGAAGAGTACGAGGAAGGATGTTCCAAAGCTGAGGCACCTTGGATTCCTGGGCAGATTGATGCCATGGCAGTCAAAAAATAAATAATTGTTTGATCAAAATCGTTGGCAATGAACGCAAAAAATCGTTCCCTCGGACCGACTGAACTTGGTGATGACCGAAGAAATCGCACAAACTAATTATGTCAAAAATCAGAATAGACATAACGCAAACATAACGATATTTACGTAGAAAATTCAAACAAACAAAAAATCACATACACTACTCCTTAAGAACCCCTCCACCGATCCGTACGGATCATCGCAATACTTCAAATAGATGAAAATAGATTACTATGAGTATAAAATGATTAACAAAAGCGAGAAGAACCGTTGTAGAACTCCTCAAAGCGATATCTCTTCGAATCAACCCCCGAAACTCCGAATCAGCTCTTTTGTTTTCTTAGAAAATTTCACCCTTGAGAAACTCTATCATTAGATTGTAGTATCTTAGATATTAGGGTTATGAAACACCTATTTAAAGTATTCCAATCTCGAAAAGATATCGATCATTGATTTTGTTGGTATATTAGAATATTCTTGGTATATTTATTGGTATATTAGAATATTCTAAGGGATTTTAATTGGGTATTAATGTAAGATGAAGGATTGTAAGGCTATAAATAGCCAAGAGATTATCAATAAAAATATAAAAATTACTCCAAAATATTCTACATGGTATCAGAGCCCAAATCCTAGCCACCACATCCCAAACCTAGTCCCACCACCGCTACCACACCGCCCGCCACCACCGTTGCCGCGCCGCCCGCCACCACCGTTGCCGCACAGCCCGCCCGCCACCACCGTTGCCGCACAGCTCGCCCACCATCACCGTCGCTGCTCGTCCGCCACCACCACCGCGAAGCCGCGACTCCCGCGGAGCCTTCTGCCGCGGTTCCTGACGTCTCCTGCAGGTCGTTCCAGACGTTGACATCGAAGGCCTAGATCTGATAGGGGAGAGACATGATCGGATATAGGAGAGAACGAAGAAGGCGAACGTGAATCGTGGAACGACTGTGAGGTGATCGGAGAAGAGGAGGATCGATGAAGGAGATCATCAAGAAGTTGGACTCTGCGGAAGTCGCGACGTTGATGAAGCTGATGAAACTGTCGGCTGGTGAGAGTACGACACAAACATTAGCGAAGTTGGAGCTTCCATCCATCTATTTGAAGCTTGATGGACCGGCCACCTACCTGAGTTGGTCACGATGGATGAGGAGAACCCTCGCAGGAAAGAACCTGGAGGGTTTCTTGTCAAGAGAGAAGACAGAGCCGGATGAGGGCTCAACAGGATGCGACGAGTGAAAGTCCACTCATATATTAGTATACATTTGGTTCCTCAATTCTTTAGTCCAGACGATCGTCGTCACAGTGGATGGCCTTGAGATGGTGAAAGACGTGTTGAAGAAGTTGAGGAGAACCTACGATGTTGTAGAAAATAATTTGAGGGTTCTCCAGATCAAGGGGAAGATCGACGATACCGTACAGGAAAAGAAGACGGTACATGAGTATGCCACGGAGTTGGAGCGTCTGTGGTTTGATTATGATCACTTCTCATATCGGGCGAGCTGCGAGGACCCGAAGTGTAAGAAGAGACATGTATGTCTGCAGGAGAGGACAATGAAGTTTCTTAAGGGGCTGGCCGTAGTATTTTCTCAGAGGACAGCACTACTTCTAGCCCAATCAAAAATTCTTACACTTGAGGAGGCTATCTCGGCCATGATCCAGGAGGAGACTCGTATCAAGCTACAGGTGTAATGCCCCGTTCTCCCTATTCGGGGAGCGCGACCAAGAAATACTTACGACCGTCCGAACGGGACAGACTGAATCAAGATCCTTTCCTCGTTATGGATTGGTTTCTTCGGAATCAGATCCCATATTCAACGGATCGTGCCTCAAGGAAGGACTCGGCGGCAGAGTCGAGAGGGGCCTTTCCGTTGCGCTAGTTTCCTTGTCCATTTTCGTGCCGCTTAGTTGCTTTCTCGTTGGTTTTATGACTTGCGTTTTCTTGAACGATTTTGATGGATTTCATTGCTTTCGTTCTTAGGATCTCGCAATTTCATATCGAACCTCGGAGACCGAAGCAGGAGATATTGATCATCTGTTGGTGCGTGCAGGTGATCGGGTAGACGACGCACGCGCGGCGTCTTGAAGTTCTCCCTTTTCTCTCCTAGATTCTCCAACTTGTGAGTGGCTTTATTTCGATTAGCACCCTTCTGCCAAGTCTTCACTCAATAATAATTGACTCATTATGCATCCCGCTCCAACGATATCATGACAAGAATAAAGACTAAGTCAAAAGGAAGATGAGTCAGACTTGAAACACTTGAAATGCTTGTCACTTAGAATGCTCAAACGATCTCATTGATGCGTGCTTGTCCGCTATGCATTTATATATTCATGTTTCAGATGTAGCTAGAACTTATTCTATATAACTGTACGGATGTATTGTACAAACTATATTGAAATGCAATCACTTGGACAGGAAGACTATGCCAATGCACTATGCTAAAGTAGATGTATACATTCTTGTGGTTTAAATGCTTTATCTATTAATTTAGTGTAAATGCTAGTTCGGTCGGACAACTTGTGCACAAGCTTTAGTTCCTGCGAACGGCGCCCGGGGCACTGGGGACGATTCATTCTGGGCGAAACTCGGATAGCTACGCTAGCAAGACTAGCACGGGTAAGGCGGGGGAGACCTTGTAGCGGGGCTTGCTACCTAGCTGCAAGGGTCACCGCTTACTGTAGCTATTGTCCACGGTGGCAATGATATGCCATGACCTAATGTACATATATTTCTGTATTGCTTGCTCAAACTAATGGTGTCTTTGTGGCAGGAAAGAATATGGTAAGTATTATGCAGGCAGTTCAGACGGGAAGGTAAAAGTTACCTAACGGTAGCACGTTTGTTCCGTAAATCGAATATATTCAATGCTTGCATGTAAATTGAACTAAGGCAAGATAGAAATACCACAATAATATTGCATGTTTCATATGAACAACTTGGATTTGGTTAGTTGGGTTAGCTCGTCCTCACCAGTACTTTTATAATACTGACCCTCGTTGCAGCAGGTTCCCCGAGCCCGAGCGACGCGGCGAGGAGCTGAAGCTTCTTCCTTCTCCAACTAGTCCAGGATCTGACGCATTCCGTTCGTGACTTTTGAAGCTTGTACAAAGCACTTGGAGCCAGCGCAACCCTTATATGCGGCTCCGTGGCAAGGCGATAGCTTCGCCAGCAGGTGTCTATAATGTCTTTTAAAGTTTTAGTAAAAGGATGTGATGTATGGGAACGGCTATCTCATTTTGTATCCAAGTTGTAAGCCCGTGTGGCATCCTTCTCGTTTTGGGTCAAGAGTATGTAAACAAATGTTCATTATCAATAAAAAGAAAACTTTTTTATGCCTCAATGTGTGTTATCTTATTTGCGTACTCTGTTGCATATGTTCTAAAGATCATCAATATGCCTAGGCCTTGTGCACGCGCGCCCTACACGTGCACGACATCACACCCGGGGGACGATTATCGATTGGGCAAAATCGAGGCGTGACATAGTGGTATCAGAGCAAAGCTTCAGATCCTTTGATCTCGAGTCAGAAAGTTTTCCTAAGATGACCCTGTCCCGTCTGAGTTAACTCTTGAAATCAATTGGTGCAAAATGAGATACGTTCCATACAGTGAGTCTGTAATACTCTATGAGACTGATATAAGTTACTTGTTTCAGTATGAATGGATCAAACCCAAGCAACAGGCCAAGTTAATGCAAGTACTTCAGGCACTTCGGCTAGTTCCGAGAGCCAGCGGCCTGCGCCCTCTGTTGACCCGGTTGAACGAATGATGCAAATGCTGGAAGCGCAACAGAAGAGGGATGAGGCCCGACAGGACAAGTTTGAGAAAAATTTAGAAGCACGATCCAGCAGAAGCAGGTGGACGCTCTGCAATAAATTGTTCAGACCTTGGCATCTAACCAATCCGTAACAACAATAGCGGAACCGGTGGAGCCAGTGACAGATGAAGTCATAGTACCCCAAAACGCAAGGAAGAAGGATGTGAGTGCCTTCGACTTTGCTGACTTCAAAAATGTCTGCAATACGTCCTTCCGGGGGACAGAGGATCCTGTTGTTGCGCTGGATTGGCTGGCCGAACTAGAAGACCACTTCAAGCTTTTAGAAGTACTCGATGACAAGCGAGTCGCCTGTACCCAACTCCAGCTTTGGAAGAACGTGCACGATTGGTGGGATGTACACCAAAGATCGCTCTCTACTGGTGATGATGGCGAGACGATCCCTTGGTCCACCTTCCGTGGCACATTCGAAGAAGAATTTATCCCCCCACCCATTCGTCGTTAGAAATAGAACAATTTCGTGCGACTACAACAAGGAACGATGACAGTGAAGCAGTATGCCGCAGAATTCAACCGGTTGGCAAAGTTTGCTAGTTCTTACCTGTCCAATGCAGCAAGCCGAGCCAGGCGATTTGAAGGCGGCCTATGACCTTCCATTCACGCGCACGTAGTCGCTCCGTAATACGAGACGATAAGAGAAGTCCTTAACCATGCCCTTGTCCTGGAGCCGCAATATCCTTCCACTACCGCAAGCGCTGTGCAACATTCTCATCACAAGCGTCAAGGTAATATAGGAGGAAACAATGCTAACAAGCGACCAAATTATGGCGGCAACCAGGGCAACAATCAGGGAGGAAACCAAGGGCAGCGCTGTTCAAAATGCAACCATACAGGGCACCAGGCTAGCGAATGTCAAAATCAGGGATGCTTCAACTGTAGTCGGCTGGGCCATTATGCTCGTGACTGTCTTGATCGCCCCAACCGAGTCCCTCAGCGCCGTGCAGAATAGCAAAATTTAGTTCAGGGACCCCAAGCGAATCGGGCTGCGCAGCAACAAGAGCGTCGTCCAACACTGGGGGCCGGGTCTATGCATTGACGAGGGACGAGGGATGAAGCATGTACAAAGCACTTGGAGCTAGCGCAACCCTTATATGAGGCTCCGTGGCAAGGCGATAGCTTCGTCAGCAGATGTCTATAATGTCTTTTGAAGTTTTAGTAAAAGAATGTGATGTATGGGAACGGCTATCTCATTTTGTATCCAAGTTGTAAGCCCGTGTGGCATCCTTCTCATTTTGGGTCAAGAGTCTGTAAACAGATGTTCATTATCAATAAAAAAAGAAACTTTTCTATGCCTCAATGTGTGTTATCTTATTTGCGTACTCTGTTGCATATGTTCTAAAGATCATCATTATGCCTAGGCCTTGTGCACGCGCGCCCTACACGTGTACGGCATCATGCCCGGGGGACGATTATCGATTGGGCGAAATCGGGGCGTGACAACAGGCAGGGACATGTGGTCCTTCTAAAGTGAAGACAGCACTGGCGGTTGCCAATTCATGCGGCACAGGACCTAAGGGAGACCCCTGACAGTGTTACAACTGCAAGAAGGTGGGCCATATGATGTATGCTTGCACCAAATCACCCAAGAAGGGAGATTCAGGTGGCGGAAGTGGACAGTTTGGAGGATGTGGTCGTAGTAGTGGGGGTCAACGGGGTGGTCGAGGAGGTTATTGGGCAAACCTGCTTGTAGCAGAAGGAGAGGAGGGAGCTAATGGTGCCTATACTGAGGAGGATCAGGCACTACTGGACATGCTGGAAGTACTCAGGAGAAACCAGAGAGCGTCAAGCGATGGAGACAGGAGGAGTGGGACTGAGGAGGCATCCACCTCAGTCTTCGTCAGAGGCAACGCTGTCATGGATGCCCATCCATCGGAAGGTACTGATGACTCACTCGCCATTGCATCTATGTCTTCCCTTAGATCATCAGACTGGATTATCGATTCGGGTGTGTCTCAACACATGACAGGGAATGCTAGTGAGTTCTCTTCCTACACCCACCTAGCATCTGCAGACAATATTCAAACAGCCAATAGTACTTTCCAGCCAGTGCTTGGTAAGGGTACTGTCGATTGTACAGGTTCAGTAAGATTATCCAATATTTTACATGCTCCTTCTTTTTCAGTCAGCCTTTTATCCATTAGTTCTATAATCCTCCAACTAAAATGCATCGCCTCTTTTGATATTCCTACGGTGATCTTCTAGAAGAAGGAGACGGGACAAGGACTTAGGACTGGCACTTGACATGATGGACTGTGGTACCTAGATCGGAAAGAACTGGATTCAACATTGGTATCTGTGGCAGAAAGGACAGAAATGGGAGGACCAAAGATGAGTGCCGAGGATACATTGATACTCCATCATAGGCGGTTAGGGCACTACTCTTTTGATATTTTGAGTAGGATGTATCCATCTATTTATGAGAAGGCAAATAAGGAGAAACTAGTATGTGATGCATGTGATTTAGGTAAACTTACTAGGAGCTCATATGTTGGTACGGGGCATAGGAGTTCTTCTATTTTTGATATTATATATTCTGATGTCTGGGGGACGTACGCCACAACTACTATGAATGGTTACAAGTATTTTGTCTCTTTTATTGATTGTTCCTCTCGTATCACCTGGCTGTATTTGATGAAGAATAAGAGTGAGGTCTTTGCCTATTTTTTGGACTTTCATAAATATGTCCAGACTCAGTATAAAGTAGTGGTGAAGGTACTAAGGTCTGACAATTGAACAAAGTATACCAACAAAGCACTTGAGGAATACCTGTCAGCCTAAGGGATACAGCATCAGATTACCTGTGCATATACACCAGTACATAATGGAGTGGTAGAAAGGAAGAACAGATACCTTCTGGAGGTGGCAAGGATGATTATGATCGTCATAAATGTCCCACAGAGTCTGTGAGGGCATGCAGTATTGACAGCAGCTCGATTGATCAACATGATGTCCTCGAAGGTACTGGGATGGAAGTCTCCATGTGAGATATTACAAGAAAATAATAGTGGAATACTCCCACTAAAGGTGTTTTGCTGCGTATATTTTGTGAAGGACAACAGACCGTCTGTTGGAAAACTTGACCCCAGAGCAGTCAAGTGTGTATTCGTGGGCTATTCGGCGACTCAGAAGGGGTACGTATGCTGGAGCCCAGTAGAGAAGAAGTTTGTGAGCATGGATGTTCACTTCAGGGAGTTTGAGCCATACTACCGTCAGGAGGGAATCTCATCCATGAGAAACTCACCCGATACTGAGAGTATGAGGCGAGAAAGGGAGATTGGTGAGAGTGTGGTGACCAATTTAGGAGTATGGTATAGAGGAACGTTTGAGGAGGAGCAGGAGAGTGAAGAGGAAGAGGGAAAGGCGATGAGAGGTGTTAGGCCCACATCTCAAGGGGACTTACTTACCTACAGCAGAAAAGAAAAGCAAACTGCAGGACCAGTACCTATAGTGCAAGTGCCAAGTCCCTTGCCTGCGTCCGTCTCAACTCCTGAGACACATACACCACCACCACCAGATTCTCCTTCAGGTGATATTATTCTTCCTACTCCTCCCACACCATTATCAGTACAGATGACCACTCACAGCAATACAGAAAATCCTCCTGATAGATATGGTTGGAACCTTGCTCAGTTTGTTTTATATAATAACATCTCTTTTTCTCATGGAGCATTCATTGCATCTTTGGATAGTATTACTGTACCTAACAATTGGCAGGTTGCCAAGAATGATACAAAGTGGAAAGCAGAGATGCACGAGGAGTTAGGCGCTCTTGAGAAGAACCACACTTGGGAACTGGTAAAACTACTATAGGGGAAGAGGGCAGTCAGATGCAAGTGGGTCTTTACTGTAAAGCAGAACCCAGATGGAAAAGTAGAGCGCTACAAGGCTCGACTGGTGGCAAAAGGATACAGTCAGACGTACGACATTGACTATGATGAGACCTTTGAACCAGTGGCGAAGATTAGCACCGTCAGGATCCTGATTTCTTTGGCAGTGAATGGTGGATGGAAGCTATACCAACTGGATGTGAAGAATACGTTTCTTCATGGGGATCTAGTGGAGAGAGTGTACATGGAGATACCACCAAAATTCTGCACCGATAAGACAGTAGGCAAGGTCTGTAGGATGAAGAAGTCCCTCTATGGACTGAAGCAGTCTCCTTGAACGTGGTTTGACAGATTCAGGAGGTCAATGATAGGGATGGGATATCAGCAGATCAATGATGATCATACTGTATTTTTCCGTCAGATTGGAGGCCACATCACCATGCTTGCGGTATATGTGGACGATATGATTATTACAGGAAATGATGAGCAAGAGATTGTCCGACTCAAGGGGAAGATTGATAAGGAGTTCGAGGTGAAGGACCTTGGCCTTCTTCGGTACTTCCTTGGGATTGAGATTGTAAACACCCAGATTTTTAGAATTTAATTTTAGAATTTTAATTATAATTTTGTGTGTTTTTTGAGATTTTTCAGTAATTTTTAATTAATTATAATAAATTTTCTTCATGGATTTATATTTTTGTATAATAAAATTTATTTTTAAAATAGTACAAAAATTATATTCTTGGGTGTATAATTAATAATAGAGTATTGTATAATTTTTCTGGAATTTATTGGGCTACAAAACTATTTTTTATAGTAAATATGAATATTTTTAATTCAACCAACTCAAACATCGAAATCGATAGGTTCTTCATCAAGGAGAAGTTGGACCGTGGACTACTGGAGCTAGGTTATATTCCAACCAAGGAGTAGGTAGCAGACAGTATGACCAAGAGACATAGCTCTCAGATATGATTATAGGATGTGACAAGATGGACTTAGTGAATATCTTTCGCTCATCTTGAGGAGGAGTGTTGGTATATTAGAATATTCTTGGTATATTTTTTAGTATATTAGAATATTCTTGGTATATTTGTTGGGATATTAGAATATTCTAAGAGTGTTAATAGGGTATTAATGTAAGATGAAGGGTTGTAAGGTTATAAATAGCCAAGAGATTATCAATAAAAATATAACAATTACTCCAAAATATTCTACAGATTTTGATCCAACGGTGTTGATAAAACACCCAAATTTGACCTTCAACTCCGACACCGGTATACCAACGACGATATACTGAAATATGGCCACTTTGAGTGAAAATAATTCTGGACCAAACTGTTGTATCTGTCACGCCCCAGTCCCAAAATATCGAGGGACTAGACACGTGGCAATGGCCAGCAGCACACACCGATGGACAAACCTAATTTAATGGATCCATCGGGGCGTACTTATGTTGTAATACAATAATAAGGGTCTACTAATCTCATCCACAGAAATGAATATACAATATCAGAATATAAAGCAATATCAAGTCACAATAAAACATAAGTCGGGGAACAACCCGATAATGAGTTTGATACATCAACTCAAAAGACTGGAAATAAAGAGTCTAACAATAGAAATAACTTAGTATAGAATTTGCATATACTCAGGAGAAATCCTCAGCGATCACCTCGTCCTCGGGTTCTGGTACTGCTCCAAAGACTGCTCCTGTCCCGTACACCTCGGGATAGATCTCGTCTGCTAATCCTGGGGACATAATCCAGATCCAGGTCCTCAGGGGACATAGCAAGGTACAAAATAACTCATGCCAAAAATAAATGCAGTGCAGCAATAAATGAAGCAATAGGGTAAACTATGTAACCATCTATGTGATATGCAAGTGAGAGCTTTATTCATACTCAGGCTGAGACTACTATAGGCTCTGTGTCTGGGAAACCCATAGCAGTATTTTCTCGAAGGGCTAGTAAATGTGCCAAAGCTCTGTGTCAGAGTCTAAGGCACCTCCAGTAAAGTTATATATATATATATATATAATCAGCCTTTTGTATGGTAAAACTCTCCCCACCGAATGTAATCACACGTCTCATGTTCACGATGTCTCATGTCCATGTCACGCAAGATCATATCTAATGCAACAAGTCATAATGAGATCTAAGCATGTATATGTAAACCCCCTCGATTTATTCTGTAGATAGTTAGAGTGGATTTAGAAAAATTTTGATAGCAGATGTCGAGGTTTAGAGTAGAGATATTTTATCTGGTATTTAACTCAATTAATTAAAACCCTTGGCGCGTCCTATCATTTTCTGATTTTTTGGAGCCCAATATCAGCCCATAAATTCCGTTCAATTATTGTACTTCTGACCTGACCCGCCAAATTAGGCATTGGACTTTTTCATCTTTTAAAATTATTTTTTCGTGTGCTCCAAATTAATTGCGCAACGCACAACACCCTCTCACCATGAAAATTGCTAAATATATTTTTCTCCGCAATTTTTGTGTCATTTTATGTGTCCATGCAATTTCCCGAATTTACGGGGCTAAGTTGCAATTATTAAATTATGTGGCACCACCCTATTGGCCAAGAACAAATGAGAGGTCCCAAAATAGGGTCCCATTCTCACCCATGCATTCACCCCTCATAAAGAAAACCCTCTCCTCTTCATGATCAATCACAACCATTCATTTTGAATGGGTTGATCACATCCCTCCATCTCCTTCACACACACCCCTATAAAGTAACTCCTCACTCCACCCTCAACACAAGAACCAACCGGCCCTAATCCCAAGGGGAAAACTCCACTCTCTCTCCTCACTCCTTCATTAATTTTTTCCCATGCAAACTTCTTCTTCCTCCTTCATTCTATCTTCTTCTTCTTCTTTTATTGCTTCTCCCTAGTGAGACCCGACCGGCCGGCCAACAACCCGACCCCGGCCCGACTCCAGCGTAGCTCCCGCCGGCCTGAGCTCCCCCGACCGGCGGTCTGTGCGTCCCCCGCCGAGCGACCGGCCGCTGCCACTGCAGCGTGCGCCCCCGCTCCCGTGCGTCCGGCCGCTGCCACCGCAACTGTGCCTCTCCCACCGTCCGACCTTCCCGTCCGGCCAGCTTCTTCCCCTCCTCCCCGTCTGATCTTTTCCGGCCAACTCCCACCATCATCACCACCACTACCACCATCATCACCACCACCTCGCAGACACCCTCCACCGGCCGTACTCTGGCGTCGACGACCTCGTTGAGGTTCACCCTCACCTCTCTCTTGTCTTTTAAATTCCAGAATTCATATCTTTTGTTAAATATGTTTTTATTATGCATGGATGTGTGTAATGCTAGCTAGGGTTGTTGGAGTGCATATGTAGATGTTTAGAATGTGGTAAATGAAATATATGGTTGGGATATAAATATATAGGTTATGTTTTGATGATTAAATATTAACATGGGTGAGGATTATGTTAATGAAGATTAAATATGAATATGGATGAGGTTGTGGTTAATGAGGTGAATATATTTCTAGTGTTTATGTAGTGTTGATGTAAATGATTAATGTAGTGTAATACTTGAACTACGGGATTAAGGTTTAAATTGGCTAAGGCTAATGATGATTAATACGAAAATGGATTTTTATGACTTGAGGTGGTGTTAACATGTGTTAGGGTTTATTTAGTGTAGTAACCTTGTAACTTATGTTGTATGAAGATGAATTTGGATGTGGTACTTGGATGAAAATTAGAGTTGGCTTCTACATAAATTATCGCAATTTAATTAAGACATGTAAATCGAGGAGAATATAGTTTTGACCGTTGAGCAACTAATCAGGATGAATCCTACATGGTGAGAAGATGTTAGTTTATTTACGGAGAATTAAATCGAGGAGGATACACAGATGACTAGTTGAGGGACTATCACACCGTTAGTCAGTTGTAGTCGGCCCTCTAGTAACTTGCCCTTGTGAGTCGTAGAATAGATTATTAATTCTGGTTTGTAACTCTTCTCTAGGTACTGCGGGACCTGAGAACTTGGACGGAGTACCAGATCCCCGTCATCAGCAGCCGCACGCAGGCAAGTGTACCTTGCCACCCTGTATTTCAGTTTACAGATACTTTTGTTCTTTATGTACTCGTGCGCGTTTTTATGTTGACGTTCGATACTCCGTGTCCGGTTCATAACCGGGTGTTGACATTCGACGTAACGTCTTAGAATAGATTGCTAGATGCTTCATAGCACCGCGATGCACGTACCTGAGTACATCGACACCCCAGGACACACATATACACCGTGATCGTGCCAGATTCCTGTTTTCTGATATTGACATCATGACCAGAGACTGGGACGACCTTAGGGTCGTGTCTGTTGAGTTATTCTATGTGTCGAGACTGTAGTTAGAGGTTCAGGTTCAACGCACAATCGTTGACCGCTTGGAAAGGGGAAGACAGTTACTAGACGTTTGGACTACTCTGCACGCGCCTATATATATGTAGTATTTTGTAGTGATACCTGTATCTAGTGTAGCTATTTCACCCGTGTGACTCTTTGCCCGGAGCTGCGGTACGTGCCGTGTGTTTCCGTGTCCGGAGCTACGGTTTTATATTAGAAAGCCCACGCATCGAACATTGTCTTTAAACTGTGTCACACTAGTTTGGTTATGATAGATTACCCTGTTGTTGCACTTGTACTATCTGTTTACCTGGTGTAAAACCCCCATTCCTAGAAAATCGTAAATACCCTTTTACTTATTTACTATTAATTAAATTGTAGTAATTAGGTCTAAACAGGATAAATAGATTTTTAATAATTTTTATGTTAGGTGTTCGGGCACTTAGATGACTTATGGGACCATCAGGAATTTTTTGGAATTTATTCCATGTAGGAGACCCCTTGAGCAGTTGCTAGCCTAACGATGTGCAATACCCTATTATATAAATTTTCTTATGTGTGAATATATATATATATATATATACAAATATATATATGTGTATATATATATTTAATGAAAGAAAGCAAAAGAAAAATTATTAAAGTAAGTTACTATTCATAGTAATATAATAATAATAATAACATAACTAACTATTACATTCCTTCAATTCCCTAGCAACTTGCTGCAAGCTTATTCCCTTAGCCCTTGAGTGCAAATTCAGCAAACCCTTCAGCGCCTAAGTCCCCGCCCATTTACTTCCTTCAGCCCCTTTGTTTCACCCGCGGTCCAACCCGCTCCTTCCCCTCTCTCCCTTAATATATTAAATATATATATATATATATATATATATATATATATATATATATATATATATATATATATATATATATATATATATTAGCATCCCAAAAATCCTAACCTAAACTCCAGACTTCCTCTTTCCATCTAGAGCCGTCACCGTAGCCAGAGAAGCCTCCCCAAGCCATCCAACCATCCCGTCGACGCCGACCTCGCGAACTGCAGTCTCCCACTCGAGGCACCTTCGCTCCGGCGTATTTTTCCGTTGACTCGCTCATCCAAACGCTGTTTCGTTTTCATAGGTATGATCTTTCCTCAACCCTCTCCAATATTTGTTTTATAGTCAACCTCGGAAAACGTGTGTCCCTAGGTGAAAAATAGCGCCCAAGTCGGGCGAGCAGACAGAATTCTGCAATCGCAGAATTCCAGATTGACCACCCATATTGCCGAGTTCGTATCTCCCACCACAGAGATCCGAATTCGGTGATTCTTTTTGATACCTGTAGATTACAGGATCTAGTTTATTTTCTGTATTATAACTTTGTGCTATTAGTTGCTGTGGACGAAATTATATTCGTCACAAAACTGCGCGCACCCACTTTTTCCGGTTTTCCAAAAGTTGGAGATCGGAGCGCGCCCCGCCAAACGGGACCGCCCCGCCATGTGCCAAGTGTACCGAATGGTGCACGCAGCATAACGGGATATGTGAAAATTCGTGGGGACTGATTTGGACGCGTGTGCGCGCCGAAATCAGACCGTATCCGCGGACACATTTTGTGTTGCCACTTTTGTGGAACTCGCGAGTATTTTGTGCACGCTTGTCAGATTATGACAAAACTTGTGCCACTGGACTCGTGGTAACGCGCTGGTCCTGTGACCCAATTTTCACGCATTTCTGAGACGGTTGACCAGATCGCCAATTGGCGGGCCCCACAGTTGACTTTTTGACCAAATTGTGTTCGGCTCATCGGAATCCAAATTTGGATATACCTTTGGGTTCGTATTGACATTTAGAGTTGTTTGACCCATAGTTTGTCCCATTTAGAGACTGTTACCCTCGGCACGCTTTTCGGTGCAAAGTGGGCCACACGTGGACCCCACTTTTGCCCGAAATTACCGTTTTGCCCCTGTGTCCAAATTGGACGAAAGGGATGTGCTTTTTAGCTATTTTGCTCATTCCGGAAACGTTGGTGATATTTATTTCAGCATCCGGAGATATTTATTCTGTGGCCATAGCTTCTGGTCCTGTGTATTGGACATCTGGACGTGACATTTTGCAGCTTCTTGCCAGGCAAGTATACCTTGCCATTGTACTGTTATTTATATTCCATATGTTGCATACATCTTTACTTTCTGTCCTTAGTTCATATATTTTAATTGTTATATAAAATGCTCGCGGCGGTGACGTCGCGATATGTTTTTATTTATATATTGCATTGACCTTGTTCATGAGACTACCCCATTATCATGTAGCACCATTAGGTTTCATTTGACTATGACACATATTTTACACGAGTTGTGAGTCTCATATAGATCATGGACGCACGTATTGATTGATCATCGGTACGTGTGGGACGTGCGTTAGGGATAACTGCTGTTAGAAACTTTGCATGCTAGTAGACTTGGCAGTTATTAGAGGTCCATGGACGTAGCCTATTGTAGTACGGTGGTCCCATCCTTGTCCTTGTTTGGTTGCAGGATTGGACTAGGGTACTAAGAATAAGCTATGGACCAAATCGTGTCATGGATGTGACATGCTTAAAGTATTGGGTGGGGAGAACAACAAGTACCGCATTTGAGCTCCTTTACACTTTTTCTGTGAAGCCCGGATTCTCCGCTGGAGATACGGGTGATGATGACCCTTATATATTATGTACTATCAGGCGGGCCACCAGCGTTCAAAAGACGACGTGCCTTTTAGGCCCCTGGCTCTTCAAAAGAGAACCATGCCAAATCCCAGTTTTCAGCCAGATAGCTCACTTGTGGGGAAAGGTGTTCTTAACTGTATTCACTTAGACGGATAGGCGACCCCATTGGATATTTATTTCAGTACTTTATTGGCATGTGTTTAAGTATACTTGTTATGTCCCTCTGAGGACCTGGTCCGCTGCCAGGTGTACCTGTTCTTGAGTATTTGCAGAAGCACAGATTTGGAAGGATATAGATGCTCCGTGGATGTCTTCTCTTCGAGCCGTGATTGGTAGTTGGTACTTATATTGTTTGAGTGAGTTGTACTTATATTGTATTTACTTTTCCCTTTGAGTTGGTAGTGGATTTGTTTCCACCCAACTATCATCCTTAGATACTTCTTGTTGAGATCTAGTTTCATAGATACTGGTTAATTATTTCTATATGATTTTGGTGGATGAGATTTAGATTTTACCCTGTGACTTGTATTATATTTTTACCACTTGTGGATTTGATGTTCATAATACAGCGTATGTGTGGATTTGGTTTCCATATATTGGAGTTGCCATATCCATGCGGCTGGCATGCTTACGTGTCCTAGTCCTACGTATTTTTGGACTGGGGTGTGACACCTGGCATGTTGTTTTTCTGTACCTTGTTACGTCCCTCTGAGGACCTGGTTCCCTTCCAGGTGTAGGCCACGAGGATTACCCGGAGGAGTACGGACCGGGCATCTATCCAGCAGCTGTACCCACTGCCGAGGACGAGGTCATTCCTGAGGACTTCGCCTGATCGCTGGTAGAGACTCTTTCCTTGGGACGGTATCATTACCTAGTTACCTGCTGCCGTCCCAAGTTATCTTATTGCTTACTTTTATTCCAGTATATTTGTGCTAGCGGGTTTGTCCCCGTGTGACTACTCTAGTATTTGTACTTGATACTTATTTGGATTTTTCCTTCCTGCACATTAGTCGTTGTATTTACTTCTATTGTGCTCTTATATTGCTGCCTGTGGATGAGATTTAGATTGAGTTTACTTGTGTTATGTGATGGGTTATTCATTGTACTTTACAGCTTAAGTGTACTCCGACGGGCTTATTGGATTGGAATGCCCGCCGAAGTACGATGCTGGCCATTGCCACGTATCTCGGTTCCTTATCCATGGAACCAGGGCGTGACAGTATAAAGTATATGTCATAAACCTGTATCCTATACAGAATTATCATGAATATCTCAGGAAGATTCTGTCTCATGAATAGTGTCAGGTGTCCTGAGGTATGACGTACTTGATAAGGCAAGCACAAAATGTATAGTGTCTCGATATCCATGTCTAGGTGATATTACACAACTCTGCGTACAGTGTTGACACCCGAATAGTAGTCGGACGCTAAGTAATGTCACACGTCCCTAGGTTGAACAGATATCTTACAGTCATAAATCAAGAAAATAGTATAAACAGATGCTGCAAGTAGGGCAAAGTACACTTGCCTGAGATTTGGTTACCAACTACGGCTCTGGTATCAGCGGGTTCTGCAGGTACTCCTCCGGTTGCTAAAATAGATATCACCATCAGATTCAGAAGACATCAAATAGCTAGAAATGCCTGTCCTTGAGTCCAATTTGGACACAGGGGCAAAAATGACAGTTTCTGGTCAAAGCGGGGTCCACATGTGGCCCACTTCGCACCGAAAAATGTGTCAGAGACAATCTTCTCCAAATTAGTCAAATTTAGTGTCAACAGGTCCAGAACAATGATATGAACCCAACGGAACTTCCAGAACTGGATTCCGATGAGCCGATCACAAAATCGGCCGTCAAGTGGAGCCGTGGAGCCCACGATACGCGATTTTGTCAACGTTCTCAGAATCGAACCAAACTTGGGTCACAGGACCAGCGTATTGCTACGAGTCCGATGGCACAAGTTTTGTTTCGATCCGACGTGTGTACACGAAATTACAATGAGTTCCAAAATATGGCCGATACGGGGCGTTGTCGACGGATACGCGTTGATTTCGGTGTGCACGCACATCCAAATCAACTTCTGCGAAATCCCACACGTCCGTATCAATGGCGCGCACCTTTCGGTAAAGTCCGCACGTGACCAAGTTGTCTCGTTTGGCGGGGCGCACTCAGTTCCAGGGAAAAACATGGTGATATTTTCCTATTTTTGGATCGTAGTTCACGATCGCCACAGGACGCGACACACCGAGCGGGTTGCACGGACATCAAGAGGGTCACGCAGGGTTCACGTCACAACAGACGGAACGAGAAATATGGCAGCAAGGAGAGAGAAAAGGATACATGAACAGGGCTCCGCAGAAACTGGATTTCTCGTGTCCGCGAGGCGACGCGATACGACACAACACAGTACTGTGTCTAGGGTTAGGGTTAGGTTTAGGTTTGCTCGCCGGAGACTTCGCCGGGGCTGCTAGATACGACTGCGGAGGAAGGAGGAGGCGGCTCGGCTCGTCGGGGTCGTCGGTCTTGGCAGCGGGGCGGCCGGAGAGACGGCGCTGGAGCTGCTGCCGAAGGAGACGGAGGAGATGGCTGAGGTTGGAGGAGAGAGGCGCTGCGGGAGGTCGAGGCGGAGCTCAGGGCGGCTAGGGCATCGTGGAGGCTGGGGGTTCTGGTCGGGGAAGAGAGACGGAGACGACAGTGGGTGGTGGCAGAGGAGACGGCGGAGGGACGTCGGAGCTCGAGGGCTGGAGGCGAGAGGGTCGGGGAGACGGTTGCTGCGGGTCGGGGAGAGAGGCGGAGGACGGCGAGGGAAGAAGGCGGCTCAGTGGTGGTAAAGGGTGGCCGGGGCTAGATTTTATAGGGCGTGGCCGAGTGTAACCGCCGCGGGGAGGTGGAGGCGGTTACGGGCGGAGGAGAGGGGGTGAAACCGACACGGAGGAGGCGGCGGCGGTTACGGGCGGCGGTCGGCGGAGCGGCAGGGTCGGGTTGCTACAGTTACTGTAGCAGCGAGTAGGGTAGGCGGGTCGGGTCGGGTTTGAGTTTTGGGCCCGGATCCAACCTAATAAGGATTGTGTTGGGTTCAGTTAGACCGGTCTGGGTTGGTTTGGTTCACTAAACCGGTTGGTTCAGGAATAAACCGGGTTTATTTTAGGGTTTAATTAAAACTTAGTTTTTAGGTCTTTAAAAATATTTCCGGGGTCCAATAAAATCCAGAAAAATTACCCTATGTCTAATATTTCATTTTACACCTAAAAATATTATTTTTATAATATTTTAATATTATTCGCTTCCTCCGACGACTGTCCATCGGCGGCGGCTAGGGTAGGTTCGCAGTCTATCTTCTATGAAGCTAGTAATAAACACATTTAAAAAATACTTAATACCAAAAAATAATTGATTTAATTAGTTAAAAAATTACAGAATATTCTAGAAAATTCATTTTTAAAATCTGAAAAAAATTCTGGGGGTTTACAATCTACCCCCTTAAGAGGATTGCGTCCTCGCAATCAAAGAATAACCGGTCAACAGAGATGACATGGTTGCAAGCATTATTCGAAGCACATTACTGTCAAGAATCATGATTCAGGAGAATCAAAGGATGAGGTTTAAGCAAAAACATATAGGGAATGAAAACATCATTTTGCTAAGCAATTAAAGTTATACAATTTCCAGAGTGAAGGAAAGCAAGAAAACTACAGCTTAGAAAACTAGGTTATTAATTATTAGCAAGTTCAAAACTACCAGGTCAAGGCTAAGGTCACGAACCAATAGGCACGAGCTAAAGCAATACTAGGAATAGATAGCTATGAAAACTTACGCGCATTAGCTACTCCACGAGTCTGCGCGTCCTCCAAAGTCATCGCGAAAGCTTGTCCGCGTCCTTGAGGTGGTGCCCTCTGCTGTTGCTGGGCTTGCTGGAAGGGTGCTGCTCGAGGTGCCAAGGGTGGCCTTGGTTGATATCCTCCTGGTGCTGGTAGAGCTTGTTGATTTACTGTTGGTGCTCCTTCTCGATGCTCAGTGCATTCCCTCACTGAATGCTGACTGGATCCGCAAGCTAAACATAATCCCAGTTTACGTCTACACTCCTTCTCAACATGGCCTACCTTGCCACAGTAGTGACAGGTAGGAAGATATGGGGATTTGGATACAGCTCCCTGTGGTGCTTGATGCAGATGAGGTTTCTTTGCAGCTTCTCCATGCGGTGCTCGGGCTGGTGCTGATGTGGAAGGCCGCTTAAGGTTGGACTCTCTCCTAGTGACGCGCTCCATACGTCGAGCTGCAGCAAGGACGTCCGTGTATGAAGTAGGTGCAACGGATTCGATCATTCTTTGTAGGTCAAAGTTTAGTCCGTCGAAGAACTTCTCAGCCTTCTCTTCTTCTGTCGGGATCAGGGAATGGGCGAAGCGACTCAGTCGAATAAACTCCGCGTTGTACTCTTCCACTGTCATACTGCCTTGAATGAGGCGATTGAACTTGTCCCAAAGTTCTGATCGAGCAGTAGATAGAATGTACATCTCCTGAAAGAGTCTAGCGAACTCTTTCCAAGTGACTCGGTCTGGTCCGAGCCGTCTCTCCTCAGATAGCCACCAGTGATGTGCATTGCCCGTCAACTGCATCCGAACGGCAGTCATCCAACGCTCCCTTGGAAGCTCAGCTGCTTATAATTGATGTTGAGTGTTTGTGAGCCACTCATGAACTTCAGTGGGCTCCTCCTTGCCAGAAAAGGTTCGGGGCTTCAGTTGGCGAAAATCAGTGATAGAGCCCATCGATGGCCGTTGAGCTGGTAGGTTGGCCTGCTCCAGTGCAGTTACTAGGCTGTTTCTCAAGTACTCTGCCTCGTGACGCTGAGCCTCTTGATGAATCTGCTGTTGAGCTTGCATCATTGCGTAGATCATTTGGAATATCTGTTGCCCGTCCATAGTCTGCCCTTGTGGGAATACGGGCATTGGTGGTGTGAACTGCGGCAGAGGTGGGATGTCATCACGCCGGAATCTTGAAGTATGCTGGCCCGCTTGATTGCTTTGAACCGATTGTCCTTTATCTTCTGGTGTTACTCCTTCATCATAGGTGACCACAGCATCGTGCGGTGTACCTAAGGGATTCTCGTCACCGGTTCTCGGATCCATTGCTCTACATCAAAAATAAACTTATAAGAGGAGCACAGGAATCAAGACATGATGCAAGTCAAAAATTTAATTTGAATCCGATATAGATATCAAGAACGATTCAAGCAAGTGGATGAGATCCTAAAAACTTATCCTATTCTTATTGCAGGCTTGCTCGGTCCCTAAGTTGAAACCGAAGCAATTTAGTCGTTGACCTGTATGGGCCACCACAAAAACCATGTCACGCCCCAGTCCCAAAATATCGAGGGACTAGACACGTGGCAATGGCCAGCAGCACACACCGATGGACAAACCCAATTTAATGGATCCATCGGGGCGTACTTATGCTGTAATACAATAATAAGGGTCTACTAATCTCATCCACAGAAATGAATACACAATATCAGAATATAAAGCAATATCAAGTCACAATAAAACATAAGTCGGGGAACAACCCGATAATGAGTTTGATACATCAACTCAAAAGAGTGGAAATAAAGAGTCTAACAATAGAAATAACTGAGTATAGAATTTGCATATACTCAGGAGAAATCCTCAGCGATCACCTCGTCCTCGGGTTCTGGTACTGCTCTAAAGACTGCTCCTGTCCCGTACACCTCGGGATAGATCTCGTCTGCTAATCCTGGGGACATAATCCAGATCCAAGTCCTCAGGGGACATAGCAAGGTACAAAATAACTCATGCCAAAAATAAATGCAGTGCAGCAATAAATGAAGCAATAGGGTAAACTATGTAACCATCTATGTGATATGCAAGTGAGAGCTTTATTCATACTCAGGCTGAGACTACTACAGGCTCTGTGTCGGGGAAATCCATAGCAGTATTTTCTCGAAGGGCCAGTAAATGTGCCAAAGCTCTGTGTCAGAGTCTAAGGCACCTCCAGTAAAGTAATATATATATATATATATATATATATATATAATCAGCCTTTTGTATGGTAAAACTCTCCCCACCCAATGTAATCACACGTCTCATGTTCACGATGTCTCATGTCCATGTCACGCAAGATCATATCTAATGCAACAAGTCATAATGAGATCTAAGCATGTATAAAGTATATATCATAAACCTGTATCCTATACAGAATTATCATAAATATCTCAAGAAGATTCTGTCTCATGAATAGTGTCAGGTGTCCTGAGGTATGACGTACTTGATAAGGCAAGCACAAAATGTATAGTGTCTCGATATCCATGTCTAGGTGACATTACACAACTCTGCGTACAGTGTTGACACCCGAATAGTAGTCGGACACTAAGTAATGTCACACGGACCTAGGTTGAACAGGGATCTTACAGTCATAAATTAAGAAAATAGTATAAACAGATGCTGCAAGTAGGGCAAGGTACACTTGCCTGAGATTTGGTTACCAACTACGGCTCTGGTATCAGCGGGTTCTGCAGGTACTCCTCCGGTTGATGAAATAGACATCACCATCAGATTCAGAAGACATCAAATAGCTAAAAATGCCTGTCCTTGAGTCCAATTTGGACACAAGGGCAAAAATGATATTTTTTGGTCAAAGCGGGGTCCACATGTGGCCCACTTCGCACCGAAAAATGTGTCAGAGACAATGTTCTCCAAATTTGTCAAACTTAGTGTCAACAGATCCAGAACGATGATATGAACCCAACGAAACTTCCAGAACTGGATTCTGATGAGCCGATCACAAAATTGCCCGTCAAGTGGAGCCGTGGGGCCCACGATACGCGATTTTGTCAATATTCTCAGAATCGAACCAAACTTGGGTCACAGGACCAGCGTATTGCTACGAGTCTGATGTCGTAAGTTTCGTTTCGATCCGACGTGTGTACACGAAATTACAACGAGTTCCAGAATAAGGCCGATACGGGGCGTTGTCGACGGATACGCGTTGATTCCGGTGTGCACGCACATCCAAATCAACTTTCACAAAATCCCACACGTCCGTATCAACGGCGCGCACCTTTCGGTAAAGTCCGCACGCGACCAAGTTATCCCGTTTGGTGAGGCGCACTCAGTTCCAGGAAAAAATAGGGTAATATTTTCCTGTTTTTGGATCGCAGTTCACGATCGCCACAGGATGCGACACACCGAGCGGGTTACACGGGCATCGAGAGGGTCACGCAGGGTTCGCGTCACAATAGACGGAACGAGAAACGGGGCAGCGAGGAGAGAGAAAAGGATACCTGAACAGGGCTCCGCAGAAACTGGATTTCTCGTGTCCGCGAGGCGACGCGACATGACACAACACAGTACTGTGTCTAGGGTTAAGGTTAGGTTTAGGTTTGCTCGCCGGAGACTTCGCCGGGGCTGCTAGATACGGCTGCGGAGGAAGGAGGAGGCGGCTCGGCTCGTCGGGGTCGTCGATCTTGGCAGCGGGGCGGCCGGAGAGACGGCGCTGGAGCTGCTGCCGAAGGAGACGGAGGAGATGGCTGAGGTTGGAGGAGAGAGGCGCTGCGGGATGTCGAGGCGGAGCTCAGGACGGCTAGGGCGTCGTGGAGGCTGGGGGTTCTGGTCGGGGAAGAGAGGCGGAGATGACAGTGGGTGGTGGCAGAGGAGACGACGGAGGGACGTCGGAGCTCGAGGGCTGGAGGGGAGAGGGTCGGGGAGACGGTAGCTGCGGGTCGGGGAGAGAGGCGGAGGACGACGAGGGAAGAGGGCGGCTCAGTGGTGGTGAAGGGTGGCCGGGGCTAGATTTTATAGGGCGAGGACGAGTGTAACCGCCGCGGGGAGGCAAAGGCGGTTACGGGCGGAGGAGAGGGGGTAAAACCGACGCGGAGGAGACAGCGGCGGTTACGGGCGACGGTCGGCGGAGCGGCAGGGTCGGGTTGCTACGGTTACTGTAGCAGCGGGTAGGGTAGGCGGGTCAGGTCGGGTTTGAGTTTTGGGCCCGGATCCGACCCAATAAGGATTGGGTTGGGTTCAATTAGACCGGTCTGGGTTGGTTTGGTTCACTAAACCGGTTGGTTCAGGAATAAACCGGATTTATTTTAGGGTGTAATTAAAACTTAGTTTTTAGGTCTTTAAAAATATTTTCGGGTCCAATAAAATCCAGGAAAATTACCCTATGTCTAATATTTTATTTTACACCTAAAAATATTATTTTTATAATATTTTAATATTTAATAAACATATTTAAAAAAATACTTAATACCAGAAAACCATTGATTTAATTAGTTAAAAAATCACAGAATATTCTAGAAAATTCATTTTTAAAATCTAAAAAAATTTCTGGAGGTTTACAGTATCATCAGTATACCGTTGGTATATCGACCGTACACCGCTAGTTGTGGTATAGCTATTTTAATTGTCTGAGACACGCTAAACCGTGCCACCTTAGTTGCCTTCAACTCTCCGAGATTCTCCAACACACAGATAACGCTTGTCATACTTTGGAGTATTATCTACATAGGTTGAGAATCTCACCCAATACTAACAAAATTTTTCATCTTCATTTACTTTTTTAATATTTGAAAGGAAAGAAAAGTTATATTTGGTATTGAGCAGTACTTTTACTTGCTCAATGACAGGTGGGCCAAGTGAAAGGTAGGCACGCAAATGATTTGTCATGCACCCACCTGATATAAGAAACTTATAATTTTGGGGAATCTTATAATAATATGATATAAATTTTACCTGCATTTGGAATATAATATTCATGTTTACTTGCTCAACGACGGGTGGGTCAAGTGCAAGGTATGCAACCAAATGATTTGTCATGCACCACCTGATATAATTTTTGAGAATCTTACGTTAATACTAGTAAATTCACGTGCGTTGCACGTAATTTTTTTTCTTCTCATTATAAGTATAAAAAATATATATTATTAAAAAAAAGATAAAATCTAAATTATATTAGAATATTTTAAATATGAATTAAATATATTTTAATTATAATTTGTTATAAATATAAATTTTGAATTATGGATATGTGTTGATTATTGAAGTTTAGTTTAAATATAATTTAAATTTTAAAATATATTTTAGGATTTATTATATGTTAAGTTGGTTTTTTATTTTTTTCCTCAACTACGCAAGAAGGAAACGATATTTTTATTTTTATTTTTTGTATTAATAGTTGATTATATACATACGACTTAGACGGTTCATTTTTTTAAATGTTTTAAGCCGCATTATAATAGTAGAGATGATATAAATTTTACCAATATTTGGATTATAATATTCATGTTAAAATTACTCGTGATCGTAATTCTTTTTGTATAATTTTCTTAACCTTGGCAAAATATTAAAGATTCGTAGTTTAACTCTTAATAATTATCATTGAAGCTTTGAATCACTTGAAAATGGAGAACATCTTAACTAAAAAAAAGGTAATTCAACCAAAGTGAGTTGCTTACCTAATAGTGGAAAAGACTTGTTGCATTTTCCATAGCTGAACTTATGAAGCATTTGAGAAGAAGCTCCATAACCAAAATTTGTTGAAGGGTTCCGAGTTTGGTTTGGATTAGTTGAAGAGCATTTGAGAAGCTCCATAAATTGTTGCTTCCAAGTTGATGTGGCTTAACTCTCACTTCTCTGGATGTACGTAGCCTAGTGAAGGGCATGACATAAAGCATAATAATGAAGTAAAATAAAAGAACATTGTTGCTTCCAAGTTGCTATTAACATTTATAAATTGGATGAGATTAAAATATTCTATCCTTGTTGAAAAAATGTATTCTCCTCTTTTTTTCCCACAAAAAAATGTTGTTCACGCTCTTTGGATCACACATTGATATAATCCTCAAGGATTTCTCCCTCCCATATAATCGAACTTACTTTGAAGCGTACAATGTTGGTTGATCCTATTTCACCATTTGTTCGGAACTTGGAAATCATTTAGTATAAGAAAATTGAAAATGCACCCATAAACAAATTTTTTTATTCTTCTTTATAGTGTTAATTTTCTTATGCCTAGATTTGAAATCCAATCTTTCTTGGATTATACCATATTACTTTTCTTCCATTATATAAAGCGGCTTCTAAATGGCTCAAAAGTGAGCCGTCTAAGCCGTAAGTAAATACTCAACAAATTAAATTTAAAAAAAATTTACTTACGGTAGATAAATTAAACCATAAACCAACTTCCATCTTATCCATCCAAACCCTTAATAAATACTCAACCAATTTAATTAACAAAAAAAAACTAACGGAAGATTAAAATAAATCTAAAACCAACTTCTTTCTCATCATCCGTAAACTACTATTTTCTTCCACCAAATCTAAATACTAAATTTAAAATCGTTTAAATACTAAATTTAAAAATTAATTTAAAATAAAAATATCAATATTGTTTAACTTATTTTAATTCAAATATATTTAACTATTTGAACTAAGTACATAGTATTATCTAACTCATATATCCAAAACTGTAAAAATATATCTATAACAAATTTTAATTAAAATATATTTAAATTTTTTATTTTTTTATATAATTTTTACGTGCAACACACGTGGAGTTAACTAATTTAGAATAAAGAAAGAAAAATAAAATCGTGTATATCCGTTATGTAGCATTATTTTGGTATAATTGTCATTCAAGATACTAATTTGTTGTAAATTCTAATAGCATATAGTGAACAAATGCTCATAAATTCCGGAAACTATTTGTTGAAAATTTTCAGACTTGGAAGAAAAATTGGATAATTGTATAGAGGGTGACAAATTTAACAAAAATAGGTTGCTCGGAGAGAAATTACAAATATTTCCTATACAAAGACAAGTCGTCGATCGGTCTGACACAATTTGTGCATTTTTTTAAGTACTTCAACGATGGAAAATACAACCGTTGGCTTGGCACCCAAGCACACGGATAAATAGGTGGAAGGGGAGGAGGCATTAAAAAGAGAAGAAGAAGGGGAAAGAGGAGAGAATAAGAAGTAGCACCAACAACAAGCACTAATACATGTAGGTTAATTGTATTTTAATTTTATAGGTTAGTTGTATATTATTTTTATTTATTTATAATAAAAGAGTAGTTTTATTTATTTAGATAGATAGCCCCTAACTCCAACCCTAACTCTAACGCTAAAATCCTAACCATCACTACTAAAATAAGGAAAATTAACGTTGCGCAAAAACGTTGCTAATGTCTAAATAAACATCGCTAACGTCGAACACATTAACGACGTCTATGATGTGTTACATAAACATAGGTCGCTGAACCACAAAATATTGCTAAACGTCGCTCTTGTGACTTATTTAACTACTTCTAAAATGTTGCTATAATTTTCAAGTTTAGCGGTATTCGGCGACATCGGAGTAGGAGTGTCACTAATTTACGATGCATAATGTCATTGTTTATCGCTAAAACGACGACAAAATAGCGACATAAAAAAACATATGAGCGATGTGTTTTGATGACATGGCAAAGTCTGCCATGTCAATAGATTTGCGATGGTCTGCATCATTCAGCGACGTTGTAAAATACATTTTAGCGATGTACTGCGAAACGTCGCTATATTTCTCGAGTTTAGCATCGTGTAGCAATGTACTGATACGTATAATGACATTCTGATACATGTTAGCGATATAATTCTTAATCCCTAACAATTAAAACCCAATCATATGTATATAACCCTAATTGTTTATTCGACACAATTAACATTTAAGAAATATGCATGTCCATAAAATATCAAGCTAGATATGTGGGTCTTACTTTGTTGTATAAATTGGTTAATAGTGGGCCTATCTGGAATACATCATCATTTTGGCAAGTCATGTGTCACACCCGATTCCAGATTTGGTATTTTTTAAATTTTCAGAGTTTAATTTTTCTGATAATGTATTCCTCCTATATTTCTCATGTTGGATCCTGTCATTTTATTTATCGTTATCTCCTATTATTGAGAGAGACTACCCGAGACCAGTAGAATACCTATTGGCATTATTATAGATCCGATTTATGATCTGCATGTAGAATGGACACCTGGTTCGGTTCATTTGACTGAACCCATGACTAAACCATTTTTTCTCTTCTCTTAGTATATATATGAGCTTTCTCTCTCTCTCTCCCCCCCCCCCCTCTCTCTCTTCTTTATTATTATTTCCTTCTTCCTTGCTCCTTCTCCCTCACCCCCGTGCACCTTCCCTAGCCGAACCCCAGCACCGGACCTAGCTAGGAAGAGGTCGTTGGACTCTTAGGCAAGTACATCTTACTCCATGATGAACCTTGATTTTCGAAGGCCCATTGGAAGCCTTTTTATGGCAGTCTTTGCCGAACTCTTCTAGATTTGAGGTTCAAATAAAAGATTCTTCTCAATGGACACATAGATGTTATTTTTAAAAAAGGTATTTGATGAAAAATATTTTACTTGAGTTGCTGGTCATATTTAGTTTTTGGAGTTTTAGATTTTGATGTATTAATTTTTGTAGATCTGAGCTTTAAGTTAGGGTTTTTCATGGGTTCCATGAGTTTTTCGTGGTTTTGAACTATTAAAACTTAGTGTTTTCAAAAACTAGTTATTCCTTATGTTAGAGCATTTTTTTTCGTGCAATTTGGCTTTTGTTTCAGTTGATTTAGAGTTAAAATAAAATTTTTACGAAGAAAATAATTTTTTGATTTTTGGAGCTTTCGGCCAGGGCTAAACCTGCTATTGGAGAAAACGAAGTCTTCATGCGGCCAGCGACCTATGTGACAAAGAGTGCTATGTGTCCCGAGAGAGTTATGCAGCCTGAACTCCTTGCCGCATACTGACAGCATACGTCCATCTTGTTGGATGCATGACTGTACATTACACAAACTATTTTGGAGCTATTCATGAACTGCTTATGTTTCACTCGCTGAACGAATAAAAAATTTGCTAAGTCCAAGAGGGACGTTTATGTGGCAAGTAGTTCATGCGGCAGGCAGTTCATGCGGCCATGAGCTATTTTCCTTGAACGCATGACTCTGAACTGTTTGGCACATCTTCTTATGACTCTTGACTTTTCCCTAACATACTTTTCGGCCTGTCACATCTATCACTTTATGTTACTTCACTGATACTTCATTATTGACCCATCACTCAGCACTTGTCCCAAGGAGTAGACTTTAACCCTGAGCATGCGGCCAGTGAGTGCATGCGGCCAATGGGTACATGCGGCAAGTAAGTCCATGCGGCCAGTGGGCGCATGCGGCCATGAATCCTTGTGCACATTTTGTGTTTATTTTAATTATGTCCTTATTGTAATGACCCGTTCATCCCGTTCCCCCTGCTCGGGGAGCGCGGCCAAGAAATACTTACGACCGTCCGAACGGGACAGATTGAATCAAGATCCTTTCCTCGTTATGGATTGGTTTCTTCGGAATCAGGTCCCATAGTCAATGGATCGTGCCTCAAGGAAGGACTCGGCGGCAGAGTAGAGAGAGGCCTTTCCGTTGTGTTGGTTTTCCTTGCCCGTTTTCGATTGTCGCTTGGTTGCGTACTTGTTGGTTTTAGGACTTGCGTTTTCTTGAACGGTTTCAATGGATTTCATTGTTTTCGTTCTTAGGATTTCGCATTTCGTATCGAGCCTTGGAGACCGAAGCAGGAGGTATTGATCATCCGTTGGTGCGTGCAGGTGATCGTGTAGACGACGCGCGAGCGGAGTCTTAGGGATCTCTGCTCCTTCTTCCTATACAACCGACTGTGTGAGTGGCTCTATTTCGATAAGCACCTTCTTTCCAAGGGCTCCGTTCATAATAAAATTGACTCAGATGTGCATTCAATCAAACGATACCACTTGAGTAATAAGTTGGATAACAAGATAAGATAAGAAGTAGGCTTGGAACACCCATCGCTTGTCATATAAAACCTTGCATAAATTCATTGATGCATGCATGGTCGTTGGATGTTTAATGGGTTGGTATTTATTGATAGTTCAAAGTACTTTTCAATAAGCTCAAAGTGTTCTTCTATAAACTGCTGCATGTTATTTCATATAACTGTTGGTTGATTGTGATAGTACAGTAAAGCAGTTTCGTGAATGATGTTCTTTAACATTGGCTAGTAAGTAAACCTATGAGGTAGAGTCATAGGTATGGTCATGGGAATTCTTGTGCACAGGGGATCCAGGTTCCTGCGGACGGTTACCGGGGCACCGGGCCGTTCCGACCCGGGCGGAATCTACTTTTTTAGTACTGGGAGCGGGGAATTGTAGCGGGGCTAGCTACCCGCGCTGCAAGCGTCGCCGCCAGCTCAGACTAAACCCATGATGGCTGGTAGAACAACAACAAAGAAAGAATTTATATATATTTAAACTGTGCAGACTAACTATGTCTTCGTGACAGGGAAGGCCATGGTAAGTTGTACAGGTGGTTCAGACGGGACAGGTAAAGTCACCGAACGGTGGCACGTGAAGTTATGTTATTTTGTTCTTGCATACCTGCTAAATGAAATCTGATCTAGGCAAGAATAGAAACCCACCTAAGAACACAAGTGTTGCATGTTCATTTAAAACTCATCTAAGAGCTTGGTAAAGTTGAGCAGCTAGCCTTCACCAGTACTTTCCGAAGTACTGACCCTCGTTGTAGCAGGTTCCCCGGCGCAAGGCAATGCGGCGAGGAGCTGAAGCTCTCCCCGGACCCTTTGGGATTCTTGGCGGGTCGTGGCCAAGACTTTGGAGGCTCAAGCTTGAAGCCTTCCTCTCTCTCCCGTTGCGGAAATAACGCTAAAAGCGATGGTGTTTCCCCGCACTCAAGGAGTTTTGTGATTTTGAAGCTATGTAAAGGGACATAATGTATGGATCGGCTATCTCATTTTGCGTCCAAGTTTGTAAGCCCGTGGGGCATTTTGTACTTTTGAGTCAAGCAATGTAACCGGATGTTCATTATAAATAAAAGAGAAGCTTTTCTATGCCTCAACCTTGTGTTATCTTATTTGTCTACTCTGTTGCGTTGTTCTAAAGAATATCCTTATGCCTAAGGCCTGGTGCACGCGCGCCCTACGCGTGCACGGCATCACGCCCGGGGGACGATTATCGATTAGACGAAATCGGGGCGTGACACTTATAATAATTCATTTAGTGATTATTGTTGTGTGCTTCCTTATGTTGATACAAGTTTATGTTACCAGACAAGTTTCACATGTGGTTTCCGAGACAAGTTTATGTACAAGTTCACAATCCTCACGATATCCTGAAAATATTTATGTATGAAAATCTATTGCATTTGGCATCGGACAATCGAGTGTGAGTATTGTCCAATGTATCGCGTGTCACAAATACGATAACTCAGGAAAAACTTGTACTCGTGACTCATCATTTTAGGGAGTTCTCAAAAATAGTACGCTACCGGCTACCCCGATATCTAAGGGCCCCTTGCAGCATGGATAACCCTGCTAGGCAAGGGATCCATAATTGACTAAATTTACGCGTGCTACGGCATTACGAGACAAGTTTATATACAAGTTTATGTTTATAAAGTAAGTTTATGATTACAAGTTTAAGTTTATGCTTATAAGTTTAATTTTTGTTTGTGACAAGTAACAAGTTATGTTATTGTATGATTGGATGTGCATTTAAGTTTACTCGACAAGCGTACCCTTGGCCATCTGGATTAACTGCAGTATGGGTGGTAGCAATATTCTTAAAGCATGCATGTAGCAATTAATGCCTGCGACAACCCTAGCTAGTTAATCGTAGCAAGCCGTAGAGCTGTTTGGCAGTACGATGAATGATGTTACTTTCGTTATAGCGCGCTCTCCTAGTTTTATTTTCTTTCGGTGTATGGTTAGGGTGCTAAGTTCTGCTCGGGTGAAGGTCTGCAACCCCGATCCTTGTTTGGTTTAAGGATTGTGGTCCCGATCCAGAGTAGTTTCTATGCTCTCTTACCTCCCGTCGCCTTACTTTTATTTTGCACTTTTTATCAGTTCTTCCAGTATTATTCTTGAGACAAGTACATTGGTACCGTACAAGTCTCGATCAGCATTTATTTCTTATATATCTCTTCTGTTTATATTGTGATGTGTTTGGTCTATCACATTGAGCTCCTCTGTGGTACTTGCTGCTTGGGGTTATGACCCCACTGGCTTTGCATGGCCAGGTAACCCCGAAGAGAACCAGGATCTATCGTACTTCCAGCAAGATGGCTCGCACTCGTAGGATTATGGTTGAAGCTCGCAAGTGGGTTTTCTTCTTCCATCCCTCGTCTTGATTACTTTATTTTATGGTATTTAGCAAGGGGCATAGTTAGTTCCTTATTTTTTGAGACTGCGGTCAACATGATGTATATATTAGACCATGGCTGGTATATTTGATCATGTATTATTATACTCTGCTAGTGCAACATTTATTATTTACTTGCTTTATGATCATATATGACATATAATTTGGGATGCCTTTTTACTTTCATGTATGATATACTCTTGTATTTTTGTTGTTGGATTGAGATAATAGGATTTATTGGCCTTAGGACTGATGGCATAGCATGCTAGAGTTCACCCATTTGTTTTCTTGACAACCTTAATACATTGTGGCTTACTTCGGTATTCTGCAAGGTACGGTTGGCCATGTCAGTCCCCATATTTATCCAGTATTCTAGGAGCGAGGCATGACAAGGTTTTAATGGTGGCTCATCCAGGTCTGTTTTTCAAACTTGTAGGAGGACTCATCTTGTTTGAATCTCAATCCTCTAATTTTCTTTGATTGAACTTCACTTGTAACCTGTACTTCTCGCTCTCCTTGAACTTCAAACTTGCTTGACATGATTGTTCTATTCTCGTCCCTTGTTGATATCCTTATGTCCTTATCCTTCAGGGATACCCCACCTGCTCCTCCTTCTGAGGGTTCTGTTGTACCGATAACTCCAGCAAATCCAGTAGGCCAGGGCCAAATTTCGATATTGAACCAAGGGCAAACGTCAGTAGCTTTTTATCAGCCGGATCCACAAGTCACGCATACCCGACCAACACAATCAGCTCCACCAGTCTTGTCGGGATGACAGTTCAGCCCGCCCCACCGTTCATGCCATCTCAGCCAGCCCAGACAATACCGCCAGTTCTTCCAGTACAACCAGGACAGACAGGCTCGTAATCCATGTTAGAGATGATCCAAGCCATGATGATAATACAACAACAACAACAACAATAATAACTCCAGCTCCAGCAACAAGTGGTCCAACTCTGCCAGCAGTTTCAGCAAAGACAAGAACAGACCAACACTACTCTTTGCCAAGGAGTTAGTCGCATGCGCCCAACCAAGTTCTTCGGCACAGAAGATGCAGTTTCAGTAGATTCTTGGCTCCATGACCTTGAGGCCATCCTGGATGCAACCAAGACCCCAGATGATGAGAAGGTAGCAGTCGTAAAGCTACAACTATCAGATCTTGCCCGAGATTGGTGGGCAGCACAAAAAATGGCGCTTCTGAAGCCCATTGATTGGCAGATGTTCAAGCACTTCTAGGAGAAGTATTTTCACACAACTGCCAAGTTCCAGCTCCAGCAGCAGTTCATCAACCTCCGCCAGAATACAAGATCGGTCGACCAGTATGCGGCCAAGTTTTGCCGACTTATCCGATTTTCTCCTCATATGATAGATTTCGATGAAGATCGAGCCAAGATATTTGAGCAAGGGTTATATCTAGAGCTTCAACAGTTTACGGTGGGTCATAATTATACCACCTACGATACAGTACTTAGGGAAGCTAGGTCCCAAGAACTTGTCGGCTAGAGATTAGTAGCACGGACCGGAGGCCAGAAGAGGTCACACTCATCCATGAGAGGCATCAGTATTTAGTCATTCCTCTAGTACCAGCAGTCAGAATACCTCGCCCGCCAGCACCTCCAACCTCCACAGTAACCTCAGTACAATCTACCAAGCAGTCTGTATCAGTATGGTACAGCCACTACAGCAAGCCAGGACACACCAAAGATCAGTGCAGGCGGGCCAATAGCTAGTGTCTCAGATGTGGGGCATCTTACCACATGATTGGTTCATGCCTGATTATGTACCCAGAGACTTCTTTGGTCCGACAGTTACTAGCTCTGCCTCAGGAAGTAATTGAAGGCCCGCGAGGACCAGTGTTAGCAGTTCGACCCTAGTCCAGCATCCTCTTCCGACGCAGACTCAGGAGTTCCAGCAACAACATTCGACGCAGTATACGTAAGTCCAGCAAGCCCAACTAGTAAGACAGAACCAACAGCAAGTTAGAGCCACGGCCCCTGGACGATGGCCTGACAAAATATTTGGCAACCTAGAGTAGTTGTTAGCCGAAGGCACTATAATTATGGGTGAGATTTTCGAGATCTCTTTAGCTTGTCTTAATCTTGGGTTCCTTGAAGAAGTATAGAAAAGTTGCAGCCATACGACCGACGTCCATGCGGCCCAGAAAAGGAACACCCATGCGGCCTGACAACTGGCCACAGGTCGATCTGATATGACGTCCTGACAACAAAGATGGCACCTGACACAAAATCCTGACAAAAAAGATTTTTTTTGATCGCCTCGAAGGACGAGAACATACTATGAGACAGAAGTCCCAAGGATGGTGCAGAGCCACATGGACTACCCGACAAAAAGATCCCATGAGTCTCTGGCCCATGTGTTCCAGACTCTATGTGTTCTATGCGACTTTGGCCCATGCGTTCCAGACTACATGTAACACCCCGTTCCGCTCAAGCGGACTGCCGTCTCAAACGGAAATAGTGCAACTGTCCCGACCCGCTTTGCCTCAATCAAGAAGCAAAGGATATCAAGACTTGTCCCTACAGGAATCCGGCTTGGACTTTCAGAGGCTCGCTCAGACGTATCGCTCTACCGAGGCGAATCATCGCTAAGGTGGGTGGCTACGGTGAACTTGTCTTTGCTTAGCCAGCACACATAAAATCTGGAATATTTATGCTAGTCGCTAGGTGAATCACCCCTGCATGCTAATAAATCCAACGTACCTAGCTAAGGGAATAATCCCAACTTGTATTGCTTGCTAGAACATGGAAAATGGAAATACTGCTTATATTCAGACCCTCGTATGCTAAGTCCTTTAACGGTTTCACTTCTCGGCTTACCTTCGGGTCCGAGCAACGTGCCTGCTTATGTTCCTTTAGAAACGTATGCTTGTCTGCTTGAATGTTGCCATGTTTTCATCCAAACCCCGGAAGACTACTAAGTAGTCGTTCCGCACATGGAAGAACTTGAAAGTATTCGGGACCGTTAGGTCACCAAGGCAATTCCCGAACCAGGGAATCTGCACCCTGAATGAATAAATCTCTGAATCACAGCTCGAGGAGCAAACTACTGAATCAACTGGCCTGGCAATCGATATACGACTGTGAACAATCATGCCTGTACATTGAACATGATATGTCCTATCCTGAACTTGATTCTGTGCCTAGCCAGACCTGAATACAGACCTGCATGTCGCGGACAACTCGGAAACGAGGCACCGTTCCACGGGCGGTCACCGGGGCACTGGGGTCGACCCGATCCGGATAAAACTCTCCTGTTTAGTCATCCTGTGCAAAGACGGAATGATATGGAGCGCATCCTGTACTCTCGCTGCACCCCATTCTCGTTAGTGACTAAAATTGGTAACTCTCCTGTTTAGTCATCCTGTGCAAAGACGAAATGGTGTGGAGCGCATCCTGTATTCTCGCTGCACCCCATTCTCGTTAGAGACTAAAATTGGTCCTTTATGGCTATGCCAGCGACAACTGTTCATATAGATAAGTCATCCTCGCTTAGCGGCTATCCGCGTGCGAGTCACTGCATCGCATCAAGAACAACTAAACACCTGAACGATCATGTTAAAAACGACCCTCCTGTTTGTATATGCTTGCCTCCTGAATGTCTATACATGCCTCTGCTCGAATTTATACTGTTTGTCTCAATGTTTGCCTTGGACAGGGAAGGATAAATGGTAAGTTGGTAAGTCTCGCCGTGTTCCCTCAAATATCGCACGGTGCACTGCCCGACACGTTAGGCTATTCAACGTTTGCATGAAACTGATCCTAAGGCAACTAGAAAGACAACTTAATAGTTGTGCACGGAACCTGTATTACGTGTCTGGATTTGTCGAGCGGGCGAGTAGCTTCCCCACCAGTGCATTCAATGTACTGATAATCCACCAGTTTGATATGCAGGGTGCGGGAGAACCTCGTTCGGTGCGGACGCCTCCAACGTGCGTGCTAAGGCCAGGAGTTCCCTCTGAAGCCTTGCAATGGTGCGCCCGGGACTAAAGCGCTTATACAAGACATAAGTTGTGAACATTGCCTGACCATCGCCTGTACAATCATTCCACAGTTGTAGCCACTTGGCACGCTTTTACTATTTCAAAGAGAGAGGCTTGAGCGACTTGTAATCTCGGCTATACGCCGCCTGTAATGCATGTTTCATATCAATAAAGAGATTACTTTACTTGTTTCAATGCTTCCGCTATATTTGTCGACTCAGTGAACCTGTTACCGATCGCCTATGCGTTCATGACTCCGCTACACTCGGACAATCTGTGCGACTCTGTGGCTTAGAACTCTAACCGCCAGCCAATGAACCATGGCCTTGCACGGACGTGGATCACGCTCGTGCGGCATCACGCCCGGATGGGTTAAGCGATCGTTCCGTGGGAGCGCTGGCGAGGGTGATTCCCGCCTAGCGGGAACGGCCGATTTGCCTGCGGGAGATCGGGGCATGACACTACATGCGGTCTATGCATCTCTGGCCACCTGCGTTCCAGACTTTGTGCGTCCCGTACATCTTTGGCCACATGTGTCCCAGATTCCACATCGACCAAGTCTTGCTGTTACAACTGAGTGGTCCTCTCCAACCAAATACTGGCCACGTGTCCATTTGACCAAGTCGTGCCTACATAGTTGAGAACAGCCCAGATACTCATCAAACAACAAAATCTCAATAAATGTTCATGTGGCAGCGGAGCTCGGATTTCCGTGCACAGCTGTAGCACCCTTTCGTTGAGAGGGGACACGTGGCAAACCTCGCCATCCATGCGGCCCAAAATCTATACAGCCACAAATATGACTATAAATAGTAGGATACCATACCTATGCAAGAGGCTGGCGATCTGCGAATCAACACTCAAGGGAGAGAGAAGAGCTTCTGCACCGGATCGTCCACAGAGTAAAGAGAGTTGCTACACTTCTAACCCTCCATCGTCATCCCCTAGAAAACAAATTTGTACTTGGATTATCTCCTATGACTCTTCTTTGTACTTTCTTAGTTTGTTAAATCAAATTTAGTTCTCTCAGTTCTTGTTTTGATATTAAATTGAAAACAAGGTGGCGACTCTGCTGGGGACTTCCTTCTCCTCTGTTGAGAAGTCAGTAATATAATCCGATGCGGCCAAACTCGGCTCGACAGAAAAGATGTTGGTGGTCCGCTTCGACCATCAAGTGTTCGAAGACATGCTCTCCGGGGACAGCGCTAGTCCTTCTCCGAGGCAAGCAAAGTTCAAGAAGTGTCACGCCCCAGTCCCAAAAATACGTAGGACTAGGAACACGTAAGCATGCCAGCCGTATATATATGGCAACTCCAATATATGGATACCATAATACATACGTACGATGTAGTATGAATAATAACTCATATGTGGTATAAATATTGTCACAAGTCACAGGGCATAACTAAATCTCATCCACATAATCAAATAGAAATAAATAACCAATTTACTATATAACTGAATCTCAATATGAAGTATCAGAGAATGATAGTCGGGTGAAAACAAATCCACTGCCAAGCTAGAATATAAGAGAGACAAAATAGGTACATCTAATGAACCATGAGACTCGAAGAGAAGATCTCCTCGAAGGATAACGAAGTAGCAAGTCCTGATCCGTGCTCTTGCAAATAGTCATGATCGTCTACACTTGGAAAGGGACCAGGTCCTCAGAGGGACGTAACAAGATACATAGAAGCGTGCCAATTTGAATACAGTAAACATGCATAATAGGTAGAAAATATATAAGTACGCTGTACAAGATAATCTATATGAATGCATAATGAGGATAAATTTTTGACGTATGGACATGGGTAGGCTACTTTATCTAATCTCACAACTCACACACACGTCAGGAACATCATCAGCCGACATACCGCGGGGGTAGCGACCATCGTGACACCATCAGTCGACATACCGCGGGGGTAGCGACCATCGGACACGACTACCATAGTGCGTGCTAGTTACTACGGTTTACCAGAGTGGTTATAGCCCATACGCCTACTGATTGTCCTCCCCTCCCATGATACTATGTGTCAAGTGTGTGTCAACTTATATATATATATATATATATATATATATATATATATATATATATATATATATATAGCATATACTTATGACTGAAAGAAAATACACATGCAATGAATATACAGAAATATAATAAGCATGCAAAGTACTGTAAGCAATTTGGCAAGGTATCTTGCCTGGCAAGAGAGCTGTAAAGTGTAACGTCCAAAAGTCGAGCACACAGGATCAGAAGCTACGGCCACAGAATGAACGTCTTAGGATGCTGAAATAAATATCACCAACGTTCCCAGAATAAGCAAGATAGCTAGAAAATACTACCCTTTCGTCCAATTTGGACACAGGGGCAAAACGATAATTTCGGATCAAAGCGGGATCCACATATGGCCCACTTTATACCGAAAAGTATGCCAGGGGTAAAGATCTCTAAAAGGAACAAATTATAGGTCAAAAAAATTCTAAACGTCAATACGAACTCAACGATATGTCCAATTTTGGATTCTGGTGAGCCGAACACAAATTCGTCCAAAAAGTCAACCGTGGGGCCCACAAATAGGCGGTTTGGTCAAGTATCTCAGAATCGCGTGAAACTTGGGACACTGGACTAGCGTGATACCACGAATCCAATGGCGCAAATTTTGTCGCGTTCTAACGAGCGTACACTAAATGGTGCAGTATTTTGCAAAAGTCACTATACGGGAACTTTTTGCGGATACGGGTTGATTCTGACGCGCATACACGTCCAAATCAGTTTTTGCAAAAGCTCACATATCTAGACATACCATACACGCCTTTTGGTATAATTGGTATGCGACAGGGCGGTCCCGTTTGGCGGGGGGCGCTCCGTATCACAAGTTTTTTAATATTTTAAAACAGGTTTTTTTCAAATTTTTAACCTAATTTAATTCTGCATATAACACCAAATAAAATAATATAATTAACAGGAAATAATCTAGGTTAGGTGGTCTTCACATATCAAAAGTAATTTCTAAGTTTTGATCTCTGTGGTGGGAGATACGAGTCTTTAAACAGGGGTGGTTGCAACAATTTTTCTAAAATTAAATGACATAGTTTTTCCTCGACTTGGCGTCGATTTTTACCTAGGGTTTAGCGTTGAACGATGGAAACTAATCTATGGGATTGGAAGAGGGATATGTCATGAATATACCGGTGAAGACGGGGTCAAGTTTGGTTGAGCGATGGCACGAGAATCGAGGCGTGAACATGGGTAAGTTGCTCAGTACTCGTTGTCGCGGCGCGGGGTTGACGTGGACGCGCGGTAGTGGTCGCGGCCTGCGTGGTGCTGGGCTCCGGCGGCGCGGCGGTGGCTCTACAGTCAGCGGCGGTGGCAGGGTTGGGGGAGATAAAGATTTAGGGTTAGGGTTTAGGGTTTAATCTAATGTAATTGTATATATATAGATAGAGCGGGGGTCGGGTCTTCATCCGCGCGGGGGAAAGCTTTTTGCAGCGGCTGTTGTTGTTTTTAAAACGGGTAGCGGGTCTAATGGGTTAGGGTTTAATAGTGATGGGTTAGGGTTTAAGTTAGGGTTTTAATTTTATTTAGATTTTCTTTTTCTTTTCTTTTTCTTTTTTTTTTCTTTTTTTCTATTCTTATTCTTTTTCTTTTCTATTTCTTATTATTACTACTATAATTTTTTTATTAATACTATTACACTATTTATTATTATTATTATTATTATTATTATTATTATTATTAACTATTACTTATTATTATTACTATTTCTATAATTAATGTTATTATTAACATTATTATTATTATAATTGTACTATTTATTTATTTATATATATTTAAGGTATAACAAATTCAGAAAATAATATACCCAAATAAATTCTAAAAAATCTATCCCTCTTCTGCAAATATTTCTAAAATAAAATAATAGGTTTTTGTACAACAATTCTAAATGATTAATTACCTAGGTACTTAAATCGCTACGTATATATTATCTAAATAACTACGTAATAATATAAATAATTAAATAACCAATTAATTAAATAATATTTAAAAATATGGGGATTTACATTCTATCCAACTTACAAAAATTTCGTCCTCGAAATTGACACTAACCCATATTCATAATCATCACTATAGCGATTACACTACATTGCTATCTAGCAGTGCTTCCTAAAAGTTATGGTCTGCCATTCTAACACTCCTTATTTATTGTCCATACACTATTCTATTTCTAACTCATCTACACTATCCAACTTACAAGAATTCTACTAGTAGTCAAAGTCTCTTGAGGCTATTGTCTAGGTCGTAGGACGAATTTAGTCATTGGGTCGAGAATTTTGGGATACCTGTCTGGAATCTCATAACTATGATTTTTTTTTTCGTAACCGTCAAGTATCGTAGTCTAATACTGCCATGTCACCTGACTGGTATGTCTGCAAATACTTCGACTACTATACTATAACGGTCTAGCTGCAGCTGTCGCTACTTTGCCAGCGATTTGTCATAGTCATCAGTTCGTAACAAGTGCCTTCAATTCTTTCCTAAGCATAGTCTAAGTTTTAGGGAAACTCTTTAGGTCTTGACTAACTTTATAAAACTATAAGAAGTAAAAACTAATTCAACAATCCAACTAATTCCTATTAGACTAAGGGATATATACATGTTTTTTTTTAAATAGTAAGAGAATACAGATATTGGTATAGTGCATATACATAAGGGTTATCATTAAGAAATCATCCTTTAGTTATCAATCATTACTAACACATTTATATTTTAACTGACAAAATAAGGGTGAGGTTGAAGTAATTCAAACAATTCATAATGGCACAAAGGATACGACTATGATAGGAAGAGTTAAGCACGATATAAGGGATGGAGATGGAAGAGAAGATGAGCCACCCAAGGGGCGAGATGGTGATAGAAAAAGAATACTACTACTGCTACCCACGTCATCCATTAGCATCGCGTGTATGCCATGTGGTTAGAATATCCACATATCCTCATAACTGCTAAACTACTATATTTATAATTCTACGTCTACTATGCACCTAAGATCTTGTGTCACAATGGGGTCATGAGTATGCAATGACAAATATAACTAAAGGTCGTACCTGTATCTACAACTTCCTGTGCTTGCGCTTCCTTATTTGTCATCATGAGTGCTTGGCCTATGGGGTGTATCTAGTATTATCCGTGCATCAAACTAATACTAAGCACGAACGTTCGTCTTTCCGAAATAGGGGAAGATGAAAAACAATAATAAAGAGTTCAAGGAGGAGGTGATAGAATACGAGTACGGGATTCAAAGAGATTAGAGGATTCGAAAGGGAGTTGTCAAGGCAGTTATGGATTGAAATCTTATTTTGGGTAAATTTCTATTCGCATATTCACATCAGAATAGTCATGTACCTGACACGATATGCTCTGACCAGTCTAGAGGGCAAGTATATTCGTCTAACAAGTTGAGTCAACTATATCTCAATCCATATAAAGTAGTGATACAAAGATCGAACCAAGCTCACTAAGGTTGATCAGACCATAATGCACTGATTCTGATTTAGACAATGTATTAGTGTGGGCCCCCAATAATACATATGTCATGAACAAGCTTAATAAAAGAATAAGCTTACAAAACTAGGCTATAATAGCAGCATAAGTCGAGGTAGTAAAAAAAATATGAGTACGCTTGATTATGATGGAGGAAGGTACATAATAATTTAAGTTCACCAAGAAAATCGGTGTTGTGCCTCTACAGTTGCTATACTAACTTCTTGTCTAAGTCTAAAGTCAACCAAATGGGTGTATGGGCCTCTAAGTTCTACATTCTGGGTAATCACTATCTTTTTATGCAAGTCTATAGTTGGTGTCATTCATTTATACTTCATTAATTGGTTAGAAGGACTATGTGATAATAGGTTATGAGGCATACTACTAAACTTACAAAAATTTAACTAATAGTATTATTAAACAATAGAGTGTATATACCTGGTATAAGGCACCTTCCTAACCCCTATCAAGCACGAAGGAAAGATTGACGTTGAGAAGGGATCAAGCAAGATGCAATGCAAGCAATCAAATGAGAATGCGAAATAAAATTAAGGGAGGTGATAAATAAGTGGATGAGATCCTATATTCTAATCCTATGTTCAGGCTTGCTCGGTACAGTAACGTAACCGAGGCAATATGCTCTCGACCTGCATGGGCCACCACAAAAATATGTCACGCCCCAGTCCCAAAAATACGTAGGACTAGGAACACGTAAGCATGCCAGCCGTATATATATGGCAACTCCAATATATGGATACCATAATACATACGTACGACTGTAGTATGAATAATAACTCACATGTGGTATAAATATTGTCACAAGTCACAGGGCATAACTAAATCTTATCCACAGAATCAAATAGAAATAAATAACCTATCTACTATATAACTGAATCTCAATATGAAGTATCAGAGAATGATAGTCGGGTGGAAACAAATCCACTGCCAAACTAGAATATAAGAGAGACAAAATAGGTACATCTAATGAACCATGAGACTCGAAGAGAAGATCTCCTCAAAGGATAACGAAGTAGCAAGTCCTGATCCATGCTCCTGCGAATAGTCATGATCGTCTACACCTGGAAAGGGACCAGGTCCTCAGAGGGATGTAACAAGATACATAGAAGCATGCCAATTTGAATACAGTAAACATGCATAATAGGTAGAAAATATGTAAGTACGGTGTACAAGATAATCTATATGAATGCATAATGAGGACAACTTTTTGACGTATGGCATGGGTAGGCTACTCTATCTAATCTCAAAACTCACACATACGTCAGGAATATCATCAGCCGATATACCGCGGGGGTAGCGACCATCATGACACCATCAGCCGACATACCGTGGGGGTAGCGACCATCGGACACGACTACCATAGTGCGTGCTAGTTACTACCGTTTACCAGAGTGGTTATAGCCCATACGCCTACTGATTGTCCTCCCCTCCCATGATACTATGTGTCAAGTGTGTGTCAACAGATATATATATATATATATATATATATATATATATATATATATATCATATACTTATGACTAAAAGAAAATACACATGCAATGAATATACAGAAATATAATAAGCATGCAAAGACTGTAAGCAATTTGGCACGGTATCTTGCCTGCCAAGAGAGCTGCAAAGTGTAACATCCAGGAGTCGAGCACACAGGATCAGAAGCTACGGCCACAGAATGAACGTCTCCGGATGCTGAAATAAATATCACCAACGTTCCCAGAATAAGCGAGATAGCTAGAAAACACTACCCTTTCATCCAATTTAGACATAGGGACAAAACGATAATTTTGGTTCAAAGCGGGGTCCACCTGTGACCCACTTTGCACCGAAAAGCGTGCTAGGGATAAAGGTCTCTAAAAGGGATAAATTATAGGTCAAACCAATTCTAAACGTCAGTATGAACTCAACGGTACGTCCAATTTTGGATTCTGGTGAGACGAACACAAATTCGCCCAAAAAGTCAACCATGGGGCCCACAAATAGGTGACTTGGTCAACTGTATCAGAATCGCATGAAACTTGGGTCACAGGACCAGCGTGATACCACGAATCCAATGGCGAAGTTTCATCACGTTCTGACGAGCGTACACTAAATGGTGCAGTATTTTGCAAAAGTTACGATACGGGGACTTTTGCGGATACGAGTTGATTTCGACGCGCACACGCGTCCAAATTAGTTTTCGTGAAAGCTCACACGTCTGGACATACCATATGCACCTTTTGGTGCAATTGGTATGCGACGGGACGGTCTCGTTTGGCTGGGCGCGCTCTGTATCACAAGTTTTTATTATTTTAAAAATAGGTTTTTTTGGATTTTTAACCTAATTTAATTCTGCATATAACACCAGATAAAATAATATAATTAACAGAAAATAATCTAGGTTAGGTGGTCTTCACATAGCAAAAGGAATTTCTAAGTTTGGATCTCTGTGGTAGGAGATACGAGTCTTTAAATAGGGGTGGTTGTAACAGTTTTTCTGAAATTAAATGACGTAATTTTTCCTCGACTTGGCGTCAATTTTTACCTAGGGTTTAGCGCTGAACGATGGAAACTAATCTACGGGATTGGAATAGGGATATGTCGTGAATATACCGGTGAAGACGGGGTCGAGTTTGGTCGAGCGATGGCACAGGAATCGAGGCGTGAACAGGGGTAAGTTACTCAGTACTCGCTGTCGCGGCGCGGGGTTGACGTGGATGCGCGATGGTGGTCGCGGCCTGCGTGGTGCTGGGCTCTGGCGGTGCGGCGGTGGCTCTGCGGTCGACGACGGTGGCATGGTTGGGGGAGATGAAGATTTAGGGTTAGGGTTTAGGGTTTAATCTAATGTAATTGTATATATATAGATAGAGCGGGGGTCGGGTCTTCATCCGCGCGGGGGAAAGCCTTTTGCAGCGGTTGTTGTTGTTTTTAAAACGGGTTGCGGGTCTAATGGGTTAGGGTTTAATAGTGATGGGTTAGGGTTTAAGTTAGGGTTTTAATTTTATTTAGATTTTTTTCTTTCTTTTCTATTCTTATTCTTATTCTTTTCTTTTTCTTTTCTTTTCTATTTCTTATTATTACTACTATAATTTTTTTATTAATACTATTACACTATTTATTATTATTATTATTATTATTATTATTATTAACTATTACTTATTATTATTACTATTTCTATAATTAATGTTATTATTAACATTATTATTATTATTATTATAATTATACTATTTATTTATTTATATATATTTAAGGTATAACAAATTTAGAAAATAATATACCCAAATAAATTCTAAAAAATCTATCCCTCTTCTACAAATATTTCTAAAATAAAATAATAGATTTTTGTACGACAATTCTAAATGATTAATTACCTAGGTACTTAAATCGCTACGTATATATTATCTAAATAACTACGTAATAATATAAATAATTAAATAACCAATTAATTAAATAATATTGAAAAATATGGGGTTTTACAAGAAGACCTGCAGGACATGGGTAGCCAAGGTTACTGCGCCTCACCCAACTACGAAGCATGCGCTCCCCGTCTCTTTCCCAACTGCAGGAATCGCACATCATGCGGTCACCGTCTATGCGACAGCCTCTTCCTCTCGAAAGGGTGATTCCCACTCGAGGACCCGCAGAACGTGGGTGGCCAAGGCCGCTGTGCCCCACCCAGCTGTCGAACAGACGCTTCCAGCCTCTCACTCTGTTGCCAATGACGGTTGTCGAACAAATACCCATAACGTCCATATCCATGCGACATCCAGGCTGACGTAGAAACTGTTCAACACCCTGACTCTGGCAGAGGAAAATACTACGATGCCAAACGTCCTGGTGCTGAGACAGCTTCTGTGCGGCCAAGGAGGAGGCCGCATAAGACTGCCCATGCGGCAGTAACTCACAACCACAGACAGCAGGTCGCATGCGGCCCCAATGGCAACAGAACCTTTATTTTCGACCGTATCTCCTGTGGCGCAGATCCTATACGACCCACTGAGAATGGTGAAAATCCAAAGTTGGACTCTTCATACTACGCGTATGCGGTAGATAAACTGAAGAAGTCCAGGACAGTACGAGCCCGTCAAGCTCAAGCAATTGCTCATACAACCGGCCGCTGACAGACACCGCTAGTTATTATACGAGCCTCTGACGGACAGTTGTACAAGACTGACCCTTGCATCCAGCCCACAGGGACCAATGTACAGGACTAGTCTCAAAAGTCTTCCACCAGTACCTCGGGGCAAGTTTGTGTACGAACCCCAGGCCAGGGAGCAAAGACAGCACATGCGCATCCGTGTGCCTGGGATATCCGGACTCACAAAGAGGATGCAAAGGTAAAACATCCTTTGTATGATTTGCGCGACGTGATTACTCACAAGCTCAAAGCAAGGAAAACTACTATGGCGTGCATCGTGCCCTCTCCGAGGACCAGTTGTGCCAGCATCATTATCAATTGCTGCTATAATAAAGCAGCATTACTCACAGACAGGCAGTCGGCCATCCATTGACTGCACCGGAAAGCCCCTACCCGACGGAAACTCGGAGATCAGGTACAATTATCAAAGGAGGAGGAGTTGACCATCGCCTCATGCTACTCAACTGGAAATCTTCCTGCCACCAAGGAAAGAAAGCAGTCGGATACCTCCAGTCCGACGCTCTCTACCACGGCATCACGAAGGCGATTACCTGGAAGGTTTACGACGGCACCCGCAGAAGGACTCTTATAAGGCACCCGCTCAAGCAAGAACCTGTCAGCTCCTGGGGGTAGTTCATCCTCAGAACCCCTGGAGGTGGCCCAAGCTGGGGATAGTGTCCCCCTGGAACTACGTGATAACCCGGCGTTCCGAGGAGACTACGATTCTCATGGAACGGACGTCGAGATCCCGAAGGATAACTACTCCCACCAAGACGACACAATCTTTTACGTTGGGGTAGTATCCCCTCCAAATACGGGGAAGACATAACGACTCCCGCCCTCCTTGAAGACCACTCATTATAAGGGTATGAAACATGGAGCACAACATCCACGGCCCCCTCCATTTCTTCTAGTGTAAGGACTGTGTACATGGCCGGAGATGACCATGAAGGCCCTAGCGACCAGCAGCTCCTCGAGATGCTTGAAGCCATGATGCACACGATGAGGGCATCAATGCAAGCCTTGACCCAGACAATGTTGAAAATCAAGGCAAACATGGCCTCCCAGCCAGCAAGGGCCTCTGGGCAAGTAAACCAGGACCCCGGGACCAACGGAGATTCAAATACGACCGCTCCACCAGCGGGCGACGATCCTCTCCTACCTAGCCCATCGGCGCCTTCGGCAGGAGATGAAGCTAAGAAAGCAAGGAGAGAGGTCCGAAAACTTTAGCCTTGCACTCGAATCCATGAGCAATCGGGACTCACTCCGTGATCTCGGGGTGCGACAACTATAAACACCCGGATTTTTTTTCAGAAATTAAAAATAAATTTTTAGAATTTTTCTAGAATTTTTAACTAATTAAATTAAATGTTTTCTGTTATTAAATAAATTTTGTATTTTTATTAATTATTAAAATATTATGAAAATAATATTTTTGAGTGTAAAATGAAGAATTAGACATAGTGTATTTTTTCTGGAATTTATTGGACCCCGGAACTATTTTTAAAGACCTAAAAACTAAGTTTTTAAATAAACCAAATTAAACCCAGTTGAATCGAACCGAACCAAACCGGTTTATTATTAAACTGGCCCAACCCAAAACCCTAACGGGTCGGATCTGAACCCGAGCCGCTTCCAAAACCTGACCCAATTAAATTCTGCTACAGTAACCGACCCCGATCCCCCAATTCCTCCGTCGGTTCGGCTCCTCTCCGCCGCCGACTTCCCGCATTCCCTAACCGCCATCCACCGATTCCTCTCCCCACAGGAAGCCACCTTCAACCGCTGCCCTTACCCCTTCATCTTCCCCACCGGACGCCGACGCTCCACCTCCATAACGGCCGGCGGCTTCCCCCTATTTCAGCAGCCGCCGACCCCAGCAGCCGCAGCTCCGCCGCCGACGTGCGCTGCGCCACCGCGTGTTCACAACGTATAGTCGATACCTACCCCCTATTCAGGTAAGATTTTCTCTCTCCTTGTTACCTCATTTTCTGAGCGGTCTATTGCGACGCGTTCCTTGTGTAACCCTCTCAAACCCCGTACAAATAGTTCGGGGTATCGCGTCCTGTGTCGTTCGCAAACTGCGATGCAAAATCGAAAAAATATTCTTAATTTCTAAAAATTCAGAATTTGTCCCGAACTTCCCAGTTCACAGCTGTTTTACGACCAACCTAGTTAATATTTTCAAAATTTACTTGAACTGTAATTTAGACAGTATAACCAAGATTAAAACCCGGTTTTTAGTTTAATTTATGCTGTTGTAGTTTGTAATATATTTGCGGATGAAAATGACCAAAAACTTGGTATTTAAAAACTCTGATTTTTCCCGGAACTGGGTGCGCCCCGCTAAACGAGATGACTTGGTCGTATGTAAATTTCACCGAAAGGTGCGCACCGTCAATACGGACGTGTGGGATTTTGCGAAAGTTGATTTGGATGTGCGTGCACACCGGAATCAATGCGTATCCGTCGACAATGCCCCGTATCGGTCCTGTTCTAAAACTCGTTGTAACTTCGTGTGTGCTCATCATATCGAAACAAAATTTGTGCCATCGGACTCGTAGCAATACGCTGGTCCTGTGATCCAAGTTTGGTTTGATTCTGAGAACGGTGACAAAATCACGTATCGTGGGCCCCACGGCTCCACTTGACGGACGATTTTGTGATCGGCTCATCGAAATCCAATTTTGGATATACAATTGGGTTCGTATCGTCGTTCTGGATTTGTAGACACTAAGTTTGCCAAATTTGGAGAACGTTGTCTCTGGCACATTTTTTGGTGCGAAGCGGGCCACATGTGGATCCCGCTTTGACCAGAAACTGTCAATTTTGCCCCTGTGTCCAAATTGGACTTATGGACAGGCAATTCTAGCTATTTAATATTTTTTGAACATGATGGTAATGTTTATTTCAGCAACCGGAAGAGTACTTGAAGATCCCTCGGATATCGGAGCAGCAGTTGGAAACCAAACCCCAAGCAAGTGTACCTTGCCAATCTTGCAGTACTTGTTGCATAATATTCTCCTGATTTAATTATATGATATATCTGTTCAACCTAGGATCGTGTGACATTACTTAACGTCCGAATAATATTCGGGTGTCAACGTCGCACGCGGAGTTGTGTAATATCACTAGAGATTGATATCGCGATCCTATACATTTTCGTGATTGCATTATCAAGTACGTCATACCACAGAACACCTGATACTATTCATAAAACAGAATCTTCCTGAGTTATTCATGGTAATTCTGTATAGGTTACTGGATTTGTGACATAGATTTTTTATATGCTTAGCTATCATTATGACTCACTGCATCAGTTAGAGGTTATGATCTTGAGTGTCATGGACATGAGACATATGATTACATTGGGTGGAGAGAGTATTACCATATTAAAGGCTGATTATATTATATATATTACATTACTGGAGGTGCCTTAGACTCTGACAAGAGCTTTGGCATATTTACTGGCCCTTCGAGAAAATGCTGCTATGGGTTTTCCCGACACAGAGCCTATAGTAGTCTCAGCCTGAGTATGATTAATGCTCTCATTTGCATATCACATAGCTGGTTACATAGTTTGTCCTATTGATTCATTTCATATACTGTATTTATTTGGCTTGAGTTATTCTTGTACCTTGTTATGTCCCCTGAGGACCTGGAATTCGGATTATGTCCCCAGGTTTAGTAGAGGAGATCTACCCCGAGGTGTACGGGACATGAGCAGACATTGGAGTAGTACTAGTACCAGAGGACGAGGTGATCGCCGAGGATTTCTTCTGAGTATCTGATTTATTTATACTAGCTATTTCTATTGTTGACTCTTATTTCTTGTTTATTGAACTGATGTATCAAACTCATTATCGGGTTGTTCCCCGAGGCTTTTTATTGAGATTTGTTGGATATATTTGATCTTGATTATTCTGACATTTATTTTGTGATTATTTCTGTGGATGAGATTAGTACCTTAGACCCTTACTGTTGTTTTACAGCTTAAGTACACCCTGATGGGTCCATTAAATTGGGTTTGCCCATCGGTGTGTGCTGCTGGTCATTACCACGTGTCTAGTCCCTCTGTATTTTGGGACTGGGGCGTGACATGGTTTTTTTGGTGGCCCATGCAGGTCTATGACTAAATTGTTCGGTTTTAACTTAGGAATCGAGCAAGCCTGTGATAAGGATAGGATAAGTTTTAGGATCTCATCCACTTGATTAAATCGTTCTTGATCTCTATATCAGATTTGAATTAATTTCTTGACTTGCATCCTGCATTGATTCCTCTGTGCGCCTCTTATAGTTTATTTTGGATGTAGAGTAATGGATCCATCAACAAGAGACAAGACTCCTGCAGGAACACCACAAGATGCTGTATCCACCTACGAAGATAAAGTGATACCAGTTGATCGAGATCCCTCCACTCACCAAAGTAGTCAAGCAAATCAGCATGCTTCTAGATTTCGGCGAGACGACATTCTACCTCCGCCACAGTTTACTCCACCAATGCCCATATTCCCACAAAGGCAGGCTATGGACGGACAGCAGATGTTTTAAATATTCTATGCAATGATGCAAGCCCAACAACAGATTCAACAAGAGACTCTACGTCACGAGGTGGAGAACTTAAGGAATAGTCTAGTAATCGTACTGGAGCAGGCGAACCTACTAGCTCGACGACCATCGACGGGATCTATCACCGATTTTCTCCAGCTGAAGCCTCGTACCTTTTCTGGCAAGGAGGAACCCACTAAAGTTCATGAGTGGCTCACAAACACTCAACATCAATTAGAAGCAGCTGAGCTTCCAAGGGAACGTTGGATGACTGCCGTCCGGATGCAGTTGACAGACAATGCACATCACTGGTGGGTATCTGAGGAGACACGGCTTGGACTAGACCGAGCCACTTGGGAAGAGTTCTCTAGACTCTTTTAGGAGATTTATATTCCATCTATTGCTCGATCAGAACTTCGGGACAAGTTCAATCGCCTCACTCAAGACAATATGACATTGGAAGAGTACAATGCGGAGTTCATCCGTCTGAGTCGCTTTGCCCCTACCCTTATCCCGACAGAAGAGGAGAAGGCTGAGAAGTTCTTCGACGGACTAAACTTCGAGCTACAGAGACTGATTGGTTCTGTTGCACCTACTTCTTACTCGGACGTCCTTGCTGCAGCCCGATGCATGGAGCGCGTCACAAGGAGAGAGTCCAGCCTGAAGCGGCCTTTCACATCAGCACCAGCCAGAGCACCATGGGAAGAAGCTGCAAAGAGATCTCACATGCACCAACCACCCAGAGCATCTCTGCAGGTACTGCCTATCTGTCAATATTGTGGCAAGCGAAGCCATATTGAGAACGAGTGCAGACGCAAAATAGGATTATGTTTGATTTGCGGATCCAACCAATATTTAGCCAAGGAATGCCCTGAGCATCGAGAGGGAGCAACAATGGTAAACCAACAAGCTTTACCAGCACCGAAGCCAGTCTATCCAGCATTGGGAGCACCACAGACGGGAGTTGAAGGAGTCATACCACCAGCTCCAGGAGGGTATCAGCCAAGGCCATCTTTGGCACCCCAGGCAGTACTCTTCCAGCAGGCCCAGCAGCAGCAGAGGAATCCACTACAAGGACACGGACAAGCTTTTGCGATGACAATGGAGGACGCACAGACTCGGGGATTAGCAAATGCGCGTAAGATTTAAGTTATTCATAGCTATCTATTCATAGCATTGCTTTAGCACGTGCCTGTTAATTCATGACCTTAGCCTTAAACCTAGTAATTTTAAACGTATTAATAATTGATAACCTAATTTTCCTAAGCTATAGATATTCTTGCTCTATTCAGATTTCATTACTCTTGAATTACATATCTCTCATAGCCTAGAAAAATATTTTTATTCCTTCCCTATGTGTTTTGCTTAACCCTCATCCTTCGATTTCTCTTTGATCATGATTCTTTGGTTGTGTCGTACTTCGAACATATTTTGCAACCGTGTCATCTCTTCTGACCGATTATTTTTCGTTATTCTTTGATTGCGATGATGCAATCCTCTTAAGGAGGGTAGATTGTAAACACCCGGATTTTTTTCAGAAATCAAAAATGAATTTTCAAAATTTTTCTAGAATTTTTAACTAATTAAAATAAATGTTTTTTATTATTAAATAAATTTTGTGTTTTTATTAATTATTAAAATATTATGAAAATAATAATTTTGAGTGTAAAATGAAGAATTAGACATAGTGTAATTTTTCTAGAATTTATTGGACCCCAGAACTATTTTTAAAGACCTAAAAACTAAGTTTTTAAATAAACCGAATTAAACCCAGTTGAATCGAACCAAACCGGTTTATTATTAAACCGACCCAACCCAAAACCCTAACGGGTCGGATCTGAACCCGACTCGCTTCCAAAACCTGACCCAATTAAATTCAGCTACAGTAACCGACCCCGATCCCCTGATTCCCCCGTTGGTTCGGCTCCTCTCCGTCGCCGACTTCCCGCCTGCCTTAACCGCCATCCACCGATTCCTCTCCCCACCGGATGTCGCCTTCAACTGCTGCCCTTACCCCCTTCATCTTCCCTACCGGACGCCGATGCTCCACCTCCATAATGGCCGGCGGCTTCCCCCTATTTAAACCCTCCCCTACCGCTATCTCCGCCACCGCCTCTCCGCCACTTTCTCGAGCACCTTCCGGTGACACGCCGACGGACCCCGAGCCCTGCCTCCGCCTTGAGCTCCTCCAGCTCCGCCGTCAGCAGCCGCCGACCCCAGCAGTCGCAGCTCCGCCATCGACGTGCGCCGCGCCACCGCGTGTTCACGACGTATAGTCGATACCGATCCCCTGTTCAGGTAAGATTTCATCTCTCTTCGTCACCTCGTTTTCCGAGCGGTCTGTTGTGACGTATTCCTGTGTAACCCTCTCAAACCCCATGCAAATATTTTGGGGTATCGCGTCCTGTGTCGGTCGCAAACTGCGACGCAAAATCAAGAAAATATTTTCAATTTCTGAAAAATCAGAATTTGTCCCGAACTCCCCAGTTCATAGCTGTTTTATGACCAACCTAGTTAATGTTTTCAAATTTTACTTGAACAATAATTTAGACAGTATAACCGAGATTAAAATCCTATTTTTAGTTTAATTTATGCTGCTGTAGTTTGCAATATATTCGCGGGTGAAAATGACCAAAAATTTGGTATTCCCTAATTTTTCCTGGAACTGGGTACGCCCTGCTAAACGAGGCGACTTGGTCGTGTGAAAATTTTACCGAAAGGTGCGGACCATCAATACGGACGTGTGGGATTTTGCGAAAGTTGATTTGGATGTGCGTGCACACCGGAATCAACGCGTATCCATCGACAATGTCCCGTATCGGCCATGTTATGAAACTTGTTGTAACTTTCTGTGTGCTCATCGTATCAAAACGAAACTTGCACCATCGTACTCGTAGGAATACGCTGGTCCTGTGACCCAAGTTTGGTTCGATTCTGAGAACGTTGACAAAATTACGTATCGTGGGCCCCACGGCTCCACTTGACGGACGATTTTGTGATTGGCTCATCGGAATCCAGTTCTGGATATACCATTGGGTTCGTATCGTCGTTCTGGATTTGAAGACCCTAAGTTTGCCAAATTTGGAGAACGTTGTCTCTGGCACATTTTTTGGTGCGAAGCGGGCCACATGTAGATCCCGCTTTGACCAAAAATTGTCAATTTTGCCCCTGTGTCCAAATTGGACTTATGGATAGGCAATTCTAGCTATTTAATATTTTCTGAACATGATGGTAATGTTTATTTCAGCAACCGGAAGAGTACTTGAAGATCCCTCGGATATCGGAGCAGCAGTTGGAAACCAAACCCCAGGCAAGTGTACCTTGCCAATCTTGCAGTACTTGTTGCATAATATTCTCTTGATTTAATTATATAATGTATCTGTTCAACCTAGGACCGTGTGACATCACTTAACGTCCAAATAATATTCGGGTGTCAACGTCGCACGCGGAGTTGTGTAACGTCCCTAGAGATTGATATCGCGACCCTATACATTTTTGTGATTGCATTATCAAGTACGTCATACCACAGGACACCTGACACTATTCATGAAATAGAATCTTCCTGAGTTATTCATGATAATTCTGTATAGGTTACAGGTGACATAGATTTTTTATATGCTTAGCTATCATTATGACTCACTGTATCAGTTAGAGGTCATGATCTTGAGTATCATGGACATGAGACGTATGATTACATTGGATGGAGAGAGTATTACCATATTAAAGGCTGATTATATATATATATATATATATATATATATATATATATATATATATATATATATATATATATATATATATATATATAATATTACTGGAGGTGCCTTAGACTCTGACAAGAGCTTTGGCACATTTACTGACCCTTCGAGAAAATGCTGCTATGGGTTTCCCCGACACAGAGCCTATAGTAGTCTCAGACTGAGTATGATTAATGCTCTCATTTGCATATCACATAGCTGGTTACATAGTTTGCCCTATTGATTCATTTCATATACTGCATTTATTTGGCTTGAGTTATTCTTATACCTTGCTATGTCCCCTGAGGACCTGGAATCAGGATTATGTCCCCAGGTTTAGAAGAGGAGATCTACCCCGAGGTGTACGGGATATGAGCAGACATTGGAGCAGTACCAGTACCAGAGGACGAGGTAATCGTCGAGGATTTCTTCTGAGTATCTGATTTATTTATACTAGTTATTTCTATTGTTGACTCTTATTTCCTGTTTATTGAACTGTTGTATCAAACTCATTATCGGGTTGTTTCTCGAGACTTTTTATTGAGATTTGTTGGATATATTTGATCTTGATTATTCTGACATTTATTTTGTGATTATTTATGTGGATGAGATTAGTACCTTAGACCCTTACTGTTGTTTTACAGCTTAAGTACACCCTGATGGGTCCATTAAATTGGGTTTGTCCATCGGTGTGTGCTGCTGGCCATTGCCACGTGTCTAGTCCCTCTGTATTTTGGGACTGGGGCGTGACAACAACCATACCCAATAGAGTGGAGGGACGTATTGTATTCGCCCAAGTATAAGCCTTTCAACATTAACATGTTTGACGGAAAGTCCTCCCCTCGCCGCTTCATTAGCTACTTCGAGATAACTACATGGCACTTACCCCGAAACAACTCTATCCTTACTAGGATCTTCGTCGGATCATTGGCAGGGGTAGCTTTGATTGGTTCTGCACTCTCAAAGATAACTACATCTCATCATTCGATGACCTTAAGCGTCTGTTCCTTAACAGATTCTATGAGACAGAAAATAATATGATGATGTCTTATCTAATGGACGTCGCCCAGGGTGAGAAGGAACTGACGAGAAACTACATCGAGCGATTTCGTCATGCCGCACTAAGGTTGCCTCCTAGTAATCCCGTCACCACAATCATAGAGATATGCCGGAAGAACATGCTCCCGGCAGTCAGCCTCTGGATGGGCGAGATACAGTTCAAGGACTGGACAACATTCATTATAAGTGTTGTCAACACTGAGAAAAAGCTCAAAGATGCTCGGCACTTGGGGATCCATATCCCTACTACTGAGGAAAAGGACAAGCGTCTCAGCAAAAATAACAATAAAACCAACACTGGCGGTAATAGCAGCCGCGACGGAAAGGAGAAACAGGCTATGGTCGCTACCTTGACCAAGAAGCCTGAGAAAAAGCCAGCGGAGCCTCCAAAATCCAAGGAGACTTACTCTTTCGAAGATGTTGATGTCAAACCCATCTTCGACATGCTGATGCATTGAGGCAAAATCTGGCTCCCCGACGTCAGACGTCAGCCTGAGGCGGCGGAGATTGCCAACTCGAAGTACTGTTACTTCCACCACTACGTCCATCACCCGACGCATGAGTGCTATAACCTGAAGCGGTATATCCAACATCTGATAGACATCAAAGATCTTTCTCTAGACTTTGATGACGTGACAGTTGTCGCCAACATGGTGTCCTTCCAGTTTGGCAACTTTCAACCGACGGAAGCCCAATACGGAGTAGTCTCGGTCCCTAAGGCGACCATGAAAGTGGTCAACCTTCCACCAGCTCGAGACCAGACGGCCGGGCTAATACCTTTTGCCACACCACGTGGAGAGGTCATGTGGGTCCATCCTGACCTCGTGTCAGACTTGACACAGCCTGTGGCATCCTCCACCGCCAAATCCAAAGGCAGAAAATCCAAGACCTGTTATACAGTTTTTTTTATCGGCTGAAGAGCTGGCAGTAGGTGCAACAAGTTCAGGAGCAATATACCAACCGAAGCACGACGATACGCCCCCAGTTATCATACCTACCACCATGGGTCCTGGGCCATCTAAACCCCCAACGGCGGACAAGTCCAAACAGAAGGAGACGCGCTTCGATAAACCGTTACGCAAGGATGCACCACAAGGGCTAGAAATGCCCTATAGCTTCGATATCTTAGCACAATTAGCCCACACTCCGATAAAATTGTCAATATTTGAGCTTTTGCGGCTCTCTAAAGACACTCGGGCTGCCCTAAGTGAGGCACTGCAGAATGTCGATGTCTACCTGACGTAAGTCAAGCCGCCAACCGAAGATCCTTCTGCTTTTCCATATTGCAACAACGCTATAGATACGATACCCAATATTATCTTCTCGCAATAGGACATGTTTCTCAAGAACAATAGGCACGATCGGCCCCTGTACTACACCAGGTATATTGGCGATATCAAGGTGGACCCAATGCATATTGACCCGGGATCATCGATTAGCATCATCCCGAGAAGTTTGCTTCATACCCTGGGGATCCCGATGCATCGTCTGGCGGCTACCAATACCGCCATCAGTGGCTTCAACAAGGAAAGGAGCCCCTCTGGTTAAAAATTGCTTAAAATGTCAGATCGGCGACTTAAAAACAGAAGTCACCTGCTACGTCATAAACGTAGATACGTCCTATAACATCTTGTTGGGGCGTCCGTGGATACATAAACACAGGATTGTGCCATCCACCCTCCACTAGTGCCTAAAATATGTAGACGAATACAGTTTCGTCAAAATGGAGTTCACTGACGTCAATCCGTTTAATGGTATCGAGATTTACTACTCCGACTCGATCCTCTACAAGAAAGTCCACCAAGATGAAGGTGGCAACTGTCACACCCCGATTCCGTAGAATCGATAGTCGCCCCCCATGCGTGACACAGTACGGGCCTAGGTTGCGCACCGTACAAGGCTAAGGTATTTTGTATAATGAGCACATATTCAGATATGTCATGTCCCGATTTTGTGGAATCGATAGTCATCCCCCGGACGTGATGCCGTGCGGACCTAGGTTGCGCACCGCACAAGGCTAAGGTATTTTGGTATCAAAGCAACCTTCTGACTATCGATTCCACGGAATTGGGGCATGACATATAATCGATAGTCGTCCCCCAGGCGTGACGCCGCGCGGGCCTAGGTTGTGCACCGCACAAGGCTAAGGTATTTTGCATAACGAGCACATATTCAGATATGTCATGCCCCGATTTCGTGGAATCGATAGTCGTCCCCGGGCATGATGTCGTATGGGCCTAGGTTGTGTACCGCACAAGGCTAAGGTATTTTGCATAACGAGCACATATTCAGAGTACGCAGATAATTGAAACACAAACTTAAAACATGGAAAAGTTCTCTTTATTGATAATGAACATCTATTTACAAACTCTTGAACGAGTCAGGAGGTTGCCGCATGGGCTTCCAAAATGTTAACACAAAATGAGATAGTTGTCCTATACATTACATCCTTTACTAAAACTCAAAATAAGGGACCTCCAGGCGGGACAATGGCTTTTCCTCTAAGCTAACCTGTACAAGCTAACTTGTGTCTTCGTGCCAGGGAAGGACATGGTAAGTATTGTACAGGTGGTTCAAACGGGCAGGTAAAAGTCACCGAACGGTGGCAAGTTCATTTCAGTAAATTCTATATACTGCTTGCTTGTAAAATAAACTAAGAAAAGATAGAAAGACCACAAATAATAAGCATGCTTCCTCTAAACAACGTGTTGATTGGTACAGTTGGGTTAGCTCACCTTCACCAGTATATTTTGATGTACTGACCCTCGTTGAAATAGAGGTTCCCCGCACCAAGGAGATCCTGCGAGGAGCTGAAGCCACTACCCAATCCAGTCCAGCTGTCGGCGCGTCCTGATCGTGCCATCTTTTGAAGCATTTTGAAGACCCAGGAGCTAGCAAACTTAACTGATGCAGCTCAGAGGAAAAGCCATTATCCCGCCTGGAGGTCCCTTATTTTGAGCGTTAGTAAAGAATGTAATATATAGGACAGCTATCTCATTTTGTGTCAACATTTTGTAAGCCCGTGCGACAACCTTCTGACTCGTTCAAGAGTTTGTAAATAGATGTTCATTATCAATAAAGAGAACTTTTCCATGTTTCAACTTTATGTTTCAATTATCTGCATACTCTGAATATGTGCTCGTTATGCAAAATACCTTAGCCTTGTGCGGTGCGCAACCTAGGCCCACACGGCGTTATGCCCGGGGGACGACTATCGATTCCACGGAATCGGGATGTGACAGCGACGAGGCCGACGATAAAACCGAGGCCACAACAGTACCTGAGGAGCCTATGAGAATCTGCCTCAGGGCTCACACTCCTGATGGCTATACCTCTCATCGTCAAATCGCGCGGGAAGGCACCTGAATCTACGGTACCTTCGGTGTTGCCAGAACAAATGGTCGTCTACCTTCGCAGGCCGAATTGACTACAAAGAGGAGATTCTGCCCAATCTACGCCTTCTGAACCAATGGTTGTTTGCCTTCACAGACCGAGTCGACCACCAAAAGGTGACCCGACCGCGGCTGCAACTTCCGGACCTTTTGTGGTAAAATTATACAGAAAACTACCAAATCCTTCGCTTACCCTGGGGGTAGCCGAGGAGAAGGATGAGCTGGAGGAATATATATCCGCCAATGTCAAGATCCCTTCCCCTGATGATGTAATCCCGCCGGAAGAGATACCTTATTTCCTCAGTAAAGGACTATATTTGAACTACTCGGAGCGTATGCATATAAGTACACTCTACTCCCTAGAGCATGGTCTGGGCCTTCACCTGCACACACAAGTAACCACTACGTGCACCGTGCACCAGCTTCGCCCTAGTCAGGTTTCTTATTTCTTAGTCCTACCCAGGAAGAAGTGAGATAAGATCATCACCTTCGACAGAGTGGAATGCCCCCGGTCCTTCATCCCAGAAGAAGAAGAACCAGAATCCGAGATAGGCAGAATGCCACTCTACTAGTACAACGCGCAAGCCCTATATCTTATCTAAAATATGGGATACAACTTGGAGGTCACTGAAGGATTAAACTACGGCAAAGGCCGATTGTCGCCTTTACGATTTTCCTCTCCCGCGGGCAAGCCCGAGGATTACTATCATAAGACCAAGCATGGCTTAGGATATGTAATACCCCCTACAACCCCCGAGGGCTCAGACAAAGAAAACAAAGAGCGCTCATACTCTTCAGAATCTTCAGCCGGTGACTCCAACGTCAGCATCGGGAACATGCTCGGACAAACAATGTCCTCCAATATGGTGTATGCCGACCTTGAGGAAGACAACGAGGATCCACCCGAGCTCTTTAAGATAGAACCTTGGGCCCAACACCTGGGTTTACAATGGGAGATGCGATTTGAGTAACGAGAACCTCCTACCGAGGACGAAGTCGTTCAAGTCAATCTAGGTGACGAGACCTCCCCAAAACCTATCTTCGTGAGCAAAAGTCTGCCCGACGAAGATCGAGAATCCCTATTACAACTCGTCAGGGAATACATCGATGTCTTTGCTGGAGTTACGAAAAAATGCCAGGACTGAACTTCTAAATCACGGTCCACAAACTCGGCCAGATGCCAAACCAGTCAAGAAATATAAGCGAAGGTTCCGGCCATACGTGATGGATTCCATTGAAGCTGAAGTCAACAAACTAATAGCTAGTGGATTCATCCGTGAGAAACAATATCCTAACTGGGTAGCCAACATCGTGCCCGTCGTTAAGAAAAATAGAAAGATCCGAGTCTGCATCGACTTCCGTGATCTAAATGCGGTATGTCCCAAAGACAAATTCCCTCTTCCAATCACCGACGTAATGAACGATAACATTTGTGGCTTCAAGCGCATGTCCTTCATGGATGGCTTCTCAGGCTACAACCAAATCAAAATATTTCCCGACGATGAGAAACATACGTCATTTCGGACCCCAATAGGCGTATACTATTATACGATCATGCCTTTCGACCTGAAGAACGCATGTGCTACATATCAGCGAGCCATGAGTACCATTTTTTGTGAGCATCTGTGCAATACGGTAGAATGCTACATCGACGACATCGCCGTTAAGAACCGCTCCAAAGATGATCACCTCCAAGATCTGAGGGTTGTGTTCGACTTAATGTGGGCACACCGCCTCAAGATGAACCCTACCAAGTCCTTCCTGAGAGTCTCCAACAGCAAATTCCTGGGTTTTGTCATCACTTTATGGCGTATTCACATAGACCCCGACAAGACCAAGGCCATCCTGGAGATGCACCCGCCAAAGAACCTCTAGAAACTCTGCTGCCTCCAAGGGAGGTTGGCATACATCAGGATGTTCATATCAAACCTCTCTAGACATTGCTGGCCGTTCATACAACTCATGAAGAAATTTGTCTCCTTTGTTTGGAATGAAGAATGCCAATAAGCGTTCGACAATATCAAAGAATACCTATCAAACCCTCATGTTCTAGTGGCCTCGGTCATGGGAAAGCCATTTTTGCTCTATGTACGCGCAATGGATCACTCTTTAAGTGCCTTGTTAGCCCAGAATAGTAATTTAGGCCACGAGTATGCCATATACTACCTCAGCCGGATGATGGTTGGCCTAGAGCATAGATATACCACCGTCGAAAAAGAATGCCTAGCGCTGGTATTCGCCATCCAGAAAACTCGACACTTCGTGACTGGATATACCATTCATGTAATCTCACGAATCAACTCCCTCAGGGTCCTCATGACTGTAGAAGCATGAAAAATACGCCGGGGAGTTATACGCGTAAAAAACCCTAACATGCATGAAGCCCGCATAAAAAGAGCTCCAGCATTGCATGGCATGAAACATGACTTCAGAGCCATTGGCGTACAACAGAGCTTCAACGCTATACAGCATAAAACAGAGCTCCAAAACATCCCGCATAAGGCAGTATTTACAGACCGCTTTGGCGTAAAAAGGTTGCTACATCGCCACTCCGACGTAAAATATATTTACTTTTAATGCAGCATGAGGTTGTACGAGGAACTCTTCGTATTCCTTGAATGAACCTGTCAGACAGAATAGTGAACCTGACTCCTGACAAAGAGTACAATACGATGATCAAGAGGACGGCTGTAATGATGATTCTGCATAGAGACCCAAGCTATCGTTTAGTGACATAATCCTTGATATAAGACGTTGTTTACGCGTTCAAGGAATACGCTGCCTATTCTACATAGGCAGACATGAGCTTTTACGCTCAAGATAAGACGAAATCAGATGCCACTTCAAAAGTTGTTCTTCGTACAGAACTCGAGGCATATCTCTGCAGTTAATGCGCGAGATGGGGGCAGATCTCTGCATTTAATGCACAAGATTTGGTTCTACTTTTAATGACTGGGAGAGCTAAAATTAGGGCTAATACGTCCACATCACCATCCCTGCATTTTTGCCACTCAGGTTATTTTTAACTATAGGAACACGCCGTACCCTATCTCCTCGAAATACGCCAACTCAGGCTATTTTCAACTATAGGAGCACGATGTATGCTATCTCCTCGAAATACGCCAACTCAGGCTATATTTGCAAAGGTGCGTGATAAGGCTATTTGGTCCAGAATACGCTCAAGACCTCAGTCGAGGAAGGATAATTGGCTAGTTTACGCTAGTTACCTACCTATGCAGCATCAAGACAGCTATTTGGCTTTTACGCCATCAAGATAGCTACTGGGCTTTTACGCCCACAAGATAGCTATTTGGCTTTTACGCCAACGAGACAACTATTTGGCTTTTACGCCAACAAGATAGTTATTTGGCTTTTACGCCAACTATCTCTACGCGAGGGGCAGTTATCTACGTGGCTTGCATGCCATGATCTTTACAGCAGTTATACGTGTTACCTCATAATGGGACACGCGTCACACACGAATTCAGGAGATCATTCAGACATGGGTAGCAATTATCATAACTGCCGCGTAAAAAGTGCTACTCTCTCTACTGTTCGGCTTCTACGCCGACTGGACGGTTACTGTGACCAAGCTCTATAAATAGAGACCCATATTCACAGAGCAAGGAGGTCAGATTTTTTTTTAATCAGGAGATTATAGAGAGAGAGCATATACAGAGAGTGTTGATTGACAACTTCGGCTAAGAGAGTTCAATCCCTCCTGCAGTTTTTGAAGCTTCTTCTTCTTCTACAGCACTTCTTCTTCATCGTGTGGTCCAAGGGACAAAGTGATCGACCGCAGATCAGACTCCTATAACAATATTTTTCCAGAATTATTTTTTTGTACTTAATATCCTCGTATAGGATTAATTGTACTCTTTCTTTTTCTTGTTTGTAAACAAAGAAAATATTTCGTATAAACCTAGTTTCATTTCTTTCGTTTATTATCAAACACAAGATGGTGACTCTGCTGGGGACAACTTTCTCTTCTAACGAGAAAGTCATTGCTCAACATGATGTTGTATCCGTTAAAGCAACGAAGAAGACGTTGGTCGTCCAATTCGACCAATCTGCTTATGAAGACATGCTTCACGCAAGGGGTGGTTCTCATTCCCTCTCTGTCCAGGACAGCAGGAAGTTGTGTAAAGTATGGATGCCCCGAACATCCTCTACCCTTCCTGCAGGCTCTCTCTCTCCGACCAACAAGGTTGTGACATCACAACCTATACGCTCTGTGCGTAAAAATCCGTCTCCCGTTTGTGACGTGGTAGACAAAGCTTCTGGCAATGCCTTAGTGCCAATCCAGAAGTCTCAAACGCGCCCTGCGCTTAAAAATCCATCTCCCGTCTCTGACGTGGCAGACATAATTTTTGACAAGGACTCAGTGTTAAATCAAAAATTTCAAACGCGCTATGCGCGTAAAACTTCGTCTTCCGTCTCTGACGTGGCAGACATAATTTCTGACAAGGCCTCAGCGCCAATTCAGAAATTTCAAATGCACCCTGCGCGTAAAAATGCATCTCCCACCTATAAAGAGGCAGATGGACCCTTGGATCGCATCAAGGGAAAACAAGTGGCGAATCTCCCGATCTCTAGGCTTGTACGCCACCAAAAGAAGAAGTCGCCCGCTCTTCAGATTACGCGTGACGCTGGAGGCTGTTTGAAGACTTCTCCTATTTTACGCGAGTATGTGCAAAGCTCCAGATTATGCCAGGATAAGCCCGTCAGTACAAAGAAGACCCGTTTCACGGAAAAATATGCTCCTCAGACGGATGATGGATCATACGCTACTCACATGGCTGAACTGTTGTATTCTTATGGCAGGAAGATAGTTATGGTTCCCAATCTCCATACCCCAACAGATATAAAAAGGCAAAATAAGCCTTCTCCTTCTTCTTCTGTCAATTCCCCTGATTTGCGTGATTTCTTGATCCAGAAGCGCAAAGACAGGGGATCTTCCAATAGGTCTATTACACCCCCTAGGGAGCCTTGTTGTAATAGTCATAAAGTAGTTCTAAGGCAAAACGGCCAGTTTTCGATCGGTTGAACTATTCTCTGCCTTTACAGGAAGAAGAGCCGACATTCGCATCAGTAAATATGGCTTCACACATTCCTAGAGGAAGGTCAAGTTCAAGACGTCATCCCTCTAGAACCCCGAGCCAAAAGAGATTTGACAGACTCCTTGAGAATATTGAAGCAGGTGTCTTTCAAAACACTCGTTCGAGGTCGCGACAATCGGCTTCATATTCTTCTGATTCCGACACTGGGGGTCGCCAATTTCTTGAATGTGATACTGAAAGTATAGATTCGATCTCTACAGAGATATATACGAATCCCTCAGTGACATCCAGAGAAGTGGGAGTTTATGCCATTGGAGATGAACATGAAGAAGCTTCCCCATCAGGAAGTACAGAACAATGCGTCACTGTATTGGAAGCATCACTCAAAGAGATGCAGACCTTGATGGAGAGTATGCACTAAATATTGGTGACTCAACACACAGCTGCACCTGTTCCTCCAACTCAACTACGGGTGGGGGTAGATATACCATCAAGTCAGGAGCCTGTTCAAAATCAAGAGTCAGCTGCTCCTCAACCTCTCTACCTGGAGAACGTATTACCTCATGTTGGAGTCGTAATACAACCGACCTCTCACCTCTCTGCGGTCCCTTTCCCAACGGAAGATCCGATGCAGGCAGTTCGGGAATTAAAATCCTAATTTTATGCCTTGAAGCACAAGGATCAGCTCAAGAAGTTGGGGATAAATCAGCCATACCCAGCTATCTGGGACGAGATCCCTTTCCCACCAAAATATAAACCACAGGCTATGGTTTTGTTTGAGGGAAAGATGTCATCAAGCCAGTACATGAACTACTTCAGCATGATGATGGTGTTGTTGCAAGGGAATGACGCCCTTCTCACTCAAGTATTTAAAGGCTGTCTGTCTGGCGTAGCCTATTGTCACGACCCGCACCCGGTATAGGGGCACGAGAGCGTGGGCACATCCAGCCTACGTCGCAGCATCGGCGGTAGAACGCTGTCTAGGTCATATAAATATCTAATCAATCTCACATGAATATCCAACTCCATAAGGAGACACAGATATCACAATATAATATGGAATACTCAATCACATAAACTAGAGCACGATGAGATATCGAAGAAAATAAAAGAAATGCAAGACAAGTCTAAACAACAATAAATAGTCTAACCTGCAATCAATAATATCCAGTCTCCAAGTATGTCAAAAATAAGTCCTCTATGTCACAGTCTGGAAAAAATATTCAGTCAGGATTGGAACGAAATACACCTCTAACAGCAGTTCCACATATATTGACAAAATCTATAGCACAGTGTAAAGAAATACAAGACAGATATGAATACTGGCAATAAGAAATACTAACGAACATGGATATACTGGAAATAGAAATACTGGAATAAATAGAATACTGGAGCATGTCATCATCAATGTACATCTAGCAATGAAATAGAAATACAAGTACACGCAAGAACAATAAACTGGTATGTAAGTGTGTACAAGAACAATAACTAAAATATGTAGAGGTGCTAGATCTATATACTAGAGATACATGTCAAGAATCATCTAACTAAGTGTGTGAAACATCAGCATGTCATGTGATTGGCTTGGGACTATATGACTCATTACATTGATTAGCGATCATCCCTAACAGGTCAGGCTAACCATATGTAACAACGATGAGGCATGTAAGGGTAAGGCTGCACCGACGTGAGGTGTGGGTGAGCTATGATGCATGTAAAGTTGGGTATGATCACATAAGCTACTAATATTTCCCCATTTATCTCCAGCTAGCACGATGGATTCCAATCACGACTCCTCGTAACAGGTCTCAATGATGCCAACTCGTGTAAACAATAGTGTCAGAGTCATGTACGCTATACAACAAGAGTTATAGAGATAATCAACATAATGGAAACTTTCAGAGAATGTACTCGCCTGGGGCCCTTAGCTGGTATGAATCAGAGTCCAAGTCACAGTCCAAATAGCCTATGTATTACAAATTTACCATGTCAAAATATAATTTATTTTAATTTATTTAATTCTATAATAATTACTCTAAAATCCTATTTTAATCTTATTATTCTGATTTTTATCTTAATTCCTAAATTTTGTCAAAAGGAACTGAATTTTATTAACTCAAGACTCATGGCACGTAAATCGAGGTGATCTGTTGACCAAAAAGTCAACTGACAGAAACTCGACTTTCATGCATGATTTCCTATAGATTTCAGCATCAAAAACATGCTGGAATTCACGGCTCGTCAGAATTCAAATTTGTTTGGGAATTATGGCACATACAAATTTCGTATTGTGCACCGATGGTTAAATTCTAACCTAGAAGTTCTACAGAATTAACAGTATATAAATATTTCGAATTAAATTCTGAAAAAAAACATATGTCAATGATCTCGACATTAGATTTCCGAAACTTTAAACGGTTCGTGATTCTGATTCCTGGTTCTCCCAAAATCGCAAAAATATCGAAACACGTCTATTTTCGGACATGCTGTGCTCTACGAATTTTCCAGAATTTAATACTCATAATTTCGTAAAAAAATTTATATATCAGAAATCTAACCTCAATAGCATTCTAACGCAAGAAACTAGGCCTCATTTGGAGTCCGGAGCTATGTGCAATGGTTTCTGGAAGATGAAGGAACCCTAGATGGCAATTCTCCAAAATTCGGCTCAAGGAAAACCCTAGAAATTAATAACTAAACTATTATATATATAGAGGAGAGAGAGAGCAGCCGTGGCTCGGAGAGCGCCACATGGCAGCCATCTGCGGCTGCCCGCTCAGATTGAACGGTCATGGATTCATGCGGCTCGGCTCAGCTGAGTCCGAGTCGAACTCTGACTCGGCTCGGCTCGAGGTCGGCTCGGCTTCACCCGCACCCAACCCGCGGTCACAGACATGCGGGCCCGCACTGTTGGCTGCGGGAGGCTGACAGGTGGGCCCCTGTTGGCTGACTGGGCAAAAATAATTACTTTTGGGGTTTTCTTTTTCAGAAATTAGTTTTTAATTCAGTTTTTCATAATTAACTCAAAATAAATGCTAAAAATAATCAAAAAATTCCCAAAAAATTCTAGAAAATATATTTTATTATTTAGAACCTAGAATAAAAGTTTGGGATATTTTTATTTAAGTTGAACCTAAAATAAATTCTTGAAAGTCCTAGGAAATTAGGGTTACTAGTTTTAATTAACTAAAAATTGTGGAAAAATCCCAATAGCCCCAAATTAACCTAATAACAACATTTAAGCATGAATTTTAGGATACGGAGGTTACAAGTCTACCCACCTAAAAAAAAATTTCGTCCTCGAAATTTAAGATCCTCAATAGTTGTATGTATTCATTTATATTATTTCTCCATCAAAATTTTAAATTCATCGAATCACATAATCATGAAGTGAATCCATATTGCTATTTCACAAAATTTCTTTCCAAATTCTATAAGTATCATATTCCCGCAAACCTTTAAAATTAAAAATCAAATTTTATTCTTATCAAAATCTCCTCAAAAATTTTATGCTAATCACAAAATACAAAACTTAATATTCAATCCTCTAATTTTAAATCCACTCAATGTATATTTATAAAATTTAAAAATCGCATCCCAAAATTTGAATTCAAACTCTAATCCATTAATGATCTTACTCCTCTAATTTAAATCTAATCAATGCATATTGTAAAATTTAAATCCTCATCCCAAAATTTTAAAATCGAACACTAACCCATTAGTGATCTTAATCCTCGATTCCTTTTTCCACACAAAATCAAATAATGTATTAGTTATGAAATCTTCAAATACCATATTCAATATAAGTTCATAACTTGCAGTCCAATGAATATAATGATAATCTCCTTAATTTCCTCGAATTTTAATGATAGATTCAATCATATCTTAATCTTCATAAAAATCAATGTTTTAGCAAAATCGTCAATTCCGCCATATTAAATTCTCAACTCTTTATTTAAATTAATGTTTATCCTCGATATTTAAAGAACCTTGTCTCTCTTTGTTAAGTCATATCCTCTTCATAAATCTTTACTACGGTCAAACCCCAACAATCAAGGTCTAAGAGAATCATGCCTATAGTCATCCAACATATAATCTAGAGAAAACATGCATGGTTATGGTCTCCTTTGTCATGGTATTGCAGTCTCTGTCAGGGTGTACTACTAGCTATATTCTAGCAAAAAGATCATTGATACAGACTATGGTACTAGAAAATCAATCAGTAAAATAGACGAAGGAACAGAAGAAAAGAACATAACATAGCCTTCTAACACAACCATAGGTTTAATGATGCATCCAAAGTTTGATACCCTTATTCTTTTAGGTACCACTGTTTCTACTATAAGCACATCCACTGCTAGCTCTCTTACCTACTACAATTGTTCATACTAGTTGTTCTTATCACCCAAGTGCACACCAAGTGCAACACATCATACTAAGTACTTCTCTCTCTAATACAACTCTAAATGGACACCCAGGTCTGTTTGCAGTGCCATCTCAATCATGTTCAAGTCAACAGATCCTTACGTATGCAGTTCATCCACTCATATACTAGTATATATTTCTTATCCACCATAAAATTTTATCCTCAAAATAAATTATTAAAATTTACTTCTCGAACGATTTAAAATAAAATGCATATACTTTCCTCAAAAGTCAAATGCTCAAATATTGAAATAAAATTTTAATCACTTCCAAAAAATCTTTATAGCTTTGACTATGTTTATTGAATTGAATTGAATTTGAATCCTCAAAATTTAATAACATAAAATCTCAACTCCTTAAAAATTCTTTAAAAATTGAAATTCATTTTCACTCTGCAAATTATAAATTTAATCCACAAGCATCTAAGTACACATATATGCTCACAGTCTCTAATACTCAAGGTGCACACAAATACATCAATTATCTACAACTCTCAACTGTGTATTGAATATTGCACTGCCTGGATTACTTGCACTATTACTTCCAATAATTAAAGTTATCATCACACATATTTTCTCCAATAATTTTCTATCTATATTAACTGGTACACCAATCTAATTATCATCACACGAAGTACTTACTGTCATTAGCATCTTGCTCAACAAATCTTTGATATATAATCACTAGCACTATTGGTATGGTAACACTAACTCCATCATTAGATCACCTCATCAAGCTTATTAGAACTCCCAATTATTCGTACTAGTTATAACACCCATGTTTCACTTCACTCTCAATGGCAGGCATATGGTTCCATATCTCGATTGTTGTATAAGCATATCTCTTAAACCTTTTACAGCCTGTTAAACTAATCTGTGATACATTTCACAACTTTTATTACCAATCTTGATATTTCTTTACTCATGGCATCTCATTAAAACCCTTTATGCATATACATTTTTTTACTCTTGATACAGCCAGTATCAATCATCAAATTGAACATCATGCTCCATTAATCTTTAACACAATTCCTTGATACTTAATTATTTACATAGATCATCCAATTACATAGTTTAATGACTATCCAGGACTGGCATGCTGATTCTGATACTTACTCTTGGAACCTACACTGATACTCTTACTCCTCTTTCTATAATACCAATACTAATTATAATAACACCTATCATAGAACTATTGCTACAAGATACTATGCTATGGATATCTCTAGATTAATGCCTACTACTCACATGTCTAACTAAGAAACACTTACAAACTCACAAGTCATATTCAGTCAATACTAATACAAGACACAAACATAATTGCAAATCACTAATTATCATACTAACAAGGAATCCTCAAAGAAAAGAAGCTCAAAAAGGAACTGGATTAAGGACTGAAGGTATATTTACTGCTAGTAAAGAAAAGAAGAGATGGAACAAAATCATGTAATAACGAAATAGATAAGTATTGAGATGAGACTTTAAGAACCATTTTAAGATACAACCTGATAATCATACACGTCTATCCGAAATCATGACACTCAGAATCCTCGCCACGCCAGTAAGCATAAATGCGATAAACGACAGGTTCCGTAACTAAGGTATGCAACTCTATAATCATGTCATCTAGAATCTTTGCCACGCCAACCGGTATGGCTGTGAGAGACTCTAAGTTTCATAACTAAAGTATGTACATCCAAGTCAGGTTCCTACATTCTCGTCATGACAGCTAATGTGGCTGCGATAAACTCTAGGCCCTATAACCAAAGTAGACGTTTTACCTTTCTCACTGTCCTCATCAATATATGTCATCAGATGATACCGTAAATTTTAGCCCGTAAAATTCATCTCGATATGAAATAAAAACTCAACAACGACACCAAGAATTAAATTTAACAACTGGTCAACAAGAATCAAACTCAACAATGATACCAAGATTTTGATTTTAATAACTGATCAACAAGAATCAAATTCAATAACAACAAGCGAGAGCGGACGGGATAAGGGAAAAGATTTAAATTGAAAATTATAATAAGATTCTCAAGGGTCGTCCCAGGAATCTTTCAAGAAAATTTGTGATTGAGTATCCTCTCTCATCCTAGTATCCTATGTCCTATATCCTATCGCAGGCACGCAGTAGTATAACTAAGACGTCGCACTACCACGACATCACACAACTTGTGAAGTCTGACCTGCATGGGCCACCACTAAAAATGTGTCACGACCCGCACCCGGTATAGGGGCACGAGAGCGTGGGTACGTCCAGCCTACGCCGCAGCATCGGCGGTAGAACGCTGTCTAGGTCATGTAACTATCTAATCAATCTCACATGAATATCCAACTCCATAAGGAGACACAGATATCATAATATAATATGGAATACTCAATCACATAAACTAGAGCACAATGAGATATCAAAGAAAATAAAAGAAATGCAAGATAAGTCTAAACAACAATAAATAGTCTAACCTGCAATCAATAATATCCAGTCTCCAAGTATGTCGAAAACAAGTCCTCTATGTCACAGTCTGAAAAAAATATCCAGTCAGGATTGGAACGAAATACACCTCTAACAGCAGTTCCACATATATTGACAAAATCTATAGCACAGTGTAAAGAAATACAAGACAGATATGAATACTGGCAATAAGAAATACTGACGAACATGGATATACTGAAAATAGAAATACTGGAATAAATAGAATACTGGAGCATGTCATCATCAATGTACATCTAGCAATGAAATAGAAATACAAGTACACGCAAGAATAATGAACTGGTATGTAAGTGTATACAAGAACAATAACTAAAACATGTGGAGGTGCTAGATCTATATACTAGAGATACATGTCAAGAATCATCTAACTAAGTGTGTGAAACATCAGCATGTCATGTGATCGGCTTGGGACTATATGACTCATTACATTGATTAGCGATCATCCCTAACAGGTCAGGCTAACCATATGTAACAACGATGAGGCATGTAAGGGTAAGGCTGCACCAACGTGAGGTATGGGTGAGCTATGATGCATATAAAGTTGGGTATGATCACATAAGCTACTAATATTTCCCCATTTATCCCCAGCTAGCACGATGGATTCCAATCACGACTCCTCGTAACAGGTCTCAATGATGCCAACTCGTGTAAACAATAGTGTCAGAGTTATGTACGTTATACAACAAAAGTTATAGAGATAATCAACATAATGGAAACTGTCAGAGAATGTACTCGCCTGGGGTCCTTAGCTGGTATGAATCAGAGTCCAAGTCACAGTCCAAATAGCCTATATATTACAAATTTACCATATCAAAATATAATTTATTTTAATTTATTTAATTCTGGAATAATTACTCTAAAATCCTATTTTAATCTTATTATTCTAATTTTTATGTTAATTCTTAAATTTTGTCAAAAGGAACTAAATTCTATCAACTCAAGACTCATGCACGCAAATCGGGGTAATCTATTGACCAAAAAGTCAACCGACACAAAATCGACTTTCATGCATGATTTCCTATAGATTTCAGCATCAAAAATATGCTGGAATTCATGGCTCATCCGAATTCAAATTCGTTTGAGAATTATGGCACATACAAATTTCGTATTGTGCACCGATGGTTAAATTCTAACCTAGAAGTTCTACAGAATTAACAGTATGTAAATATTTCGAATTAAATTCTGAAAAAAATATATGTCAATAATCTCGACATTAGCTTTCCGAAACTTTAAACGATTCATGATTCTGATTCCTGGTTCTCCCGAAATCGCGAAAATATCGAAACACGTCTATTTTTGGACATGCTGTGCTCTTCGAATTTTTTAGAATTTAATACTCATAATTTCATAAAAAAAATTATATATCAGAAAGCTAACCTCAATAGCGTTCTAACGCAGGAAACTAGGCCTCGTTTGGAGTCCGGAGCTATGTGCAATGGCTTCTGGAAGATGAAGGAACCCTAGATGGCAATTCTCCAAAATTCGGCTCAAGGAAAACCCTAGAAATTAATAACTAAACTATTATATATAGAGAGGAGAGAGAGAGCAGCCGTGGCTCGGAGAGCGCCATGTGGCAGCCATCTGCGGCTGCCCGCTCAGATTGAACGGTCATGGATTCACGCGGCTCGGCTCAGCTGAGTCCGAGTCGAACTCTGACTCGGCTCGGCTCGAGGTCGGCTCGGCTTCACCCGCACCCAACCCGCGGTCACAGACAGGCGGGCCCGCACTGTTAGCTGCGGGAGGCTGACGGGTGGGCCCCTGTTGGCTGACTGGACAAAAATAATTACTTTTGGGGTTTTCTTTTTCAGAAATTAGTTTTTAATTCAGTTTTTCATAATTAACTCAAAATAAATGCTAAAAATAATCAAAAAATTCTCAAAAAATTCTAGAAAATATATTTTATTATTTAGAACCTAGAATAAAAGTTTGGAATATTTTTAATTAAGTTTGACCCTAAAATAAATTCTTGAAAGTCCTAGGAAATTAGTGTTACTAGTTTTTAATTAACTAAAAATTATGAAAAAAATCCCAATAGCCCCAAATTAACCTAATAACAACATTTAAGCATGAATTTCAGGATACGGAGGTTACACCTATCAGTGGTACCGTAGTCTTGCGGACAACTGCATTACCTCTTTTGAAGATTTCAAGACTCTGTTCTTCGCTCGATTCTATGAGGGGGGAATGGACATGTCTATGTCATCGCTCATCGAAGTGAAGCAGAAGGAGAAAGAGAACGTTCGTACGTTTATTGAACATTTTCGTCAGGCTACTTTGCATATGCCTCCCGGAGTTCCAGATTCCGCCTTGGTGGACATTTGCAGGAAGAACCTTCTCCCACTGATCTCAGTGTTCACGGGACCATATCAGTTCCATGATTGGCCCTCGTTTATCATCTCAGCGGTAGCCACTGAAGATAACAGTCGAAAGACACGTGACAATGGAATCATGATCTCTACCTCTGACAAAGGGAAACGGTCATCCTCCAATAGCGACCATACTCGTGGTTCCAAAGGAAAGAAAGCTCTGGCGATCAACACGTCCAGGCAAAATACTCCGGCAACCACGCAGACGAAACCTGGAACTTCCAGGCCCATTGAAGAATATTCTTTTGACGATGACGACATTCCGAGCATATTCGATTGTCTAGTCAAAAGTGGCAAGCTTACCCTCCCTGAAGTAAAGCGGCCTAATGAAGTAGGCAGTACCAATAACCCTAAGTACTGCATTTTCCACAGATACATACATCACCCCACCAAGGCATGTTATGTATTGAAAAGGAAAATCCAGGAGTTGATCGACGCCAAGGCCATCACTCTGCGTAATAGCGAGAAGACGGTCACTGCCAACATGATCTCTCTCCAATTTGGCAATCTGCCCCCTAAGGAAGTCCTGGATGGTGTGGTTCCTATTCCACGGACGATGATGAACATCGTTAATCTTTCTCCGACCAGGGGTCAAAATTATGACCTAGTACCCCTAACTACCAAACGTGGGGAGATCATGTGGGTTCATCCTGATCTGGTGTCAAAGATCGAGGAAGAGACTCAAGCTGCTAGGGCTAAGTCTAAAAAGAACTCCAGATGCAAACCATGCCATATGGTTGCAATATCCTCGACATCAGAAGAAGAGGCTTTGGCTACCGGAACCTGGTCAGGGAAAGCCTACCTCAAGGACTATGGAGGAAATCAGGAAGAAACAACGGCAGATACTTCGGCTGCCAAACTTCCAGAACCTGAACCTGTCATATCAGAGGCAGGTCCTTCTAAACCAACTTCAGCGGACAAAGGCAAGCAGAAAGAAGTTCGTTTCGATAAACCTTTAAAGAATATTCAAAACAAAGGTTTAGAGAGACCTTATAACTTCAACATCTTGGCCCAGTTGGCTAATACTCCAGCTAGATTGTCCATCTTTGAGCTGCTCAGGCTATCCAAAGACACTCGTCAAGCCTTGAGTGAAGCTTTAATGCAGGCAGATGTATGCTTGACTCAGCTCAAGTCCCCGGATAAAGAGCATATGGCATGTCCTCAATGCCATAGTGTGATGAAAGTGGTCCCTAACATCACTTTCACTCAAGAGGACATGTTATTGAAATATAAAAAGCATGACAGGCCTCTTTATTATACCGGATATGTCGGCTCCATGGAGGTAGACCGGATTCATATAGATCCAGGATCATCGATCAGCATTATCCCTCATAGTCTGCTATGACCTTTGAGGATTCCTACAAGCGAACTGGCTTATACTACCGCTACAATCGTGGGCTTCAATGCCAGAAAAAGCAAGCCGTTGGGGAAGATTCGTCTGAGGATCCAGATTGGTGACCTTAGATCAGTGGCAACATGCTACGTCATCGATTCGGAGGTGGCTTACAATATTCTGTTGGGCAGACCATGGATCCACAATCATAATATTTTTCCTTCCACTCTACATCAATGCTTCAAATATGTAGACTCACTAGGGACAGTGAAGACAGAATTTGCTGACCTCAATCCTTTCAAAGGAGTAGAGTCCTACTATTCTGATGCCATGTTGTACACCCAAGACTACATGAAGGAGGTGTCGGGCAAGACGGAGGAGGAATCTCACAGGGAGCCAGGAGAATCATCTGCTGAGCAACCTTTGTCAATCAAGGTGAAAGGGCGGACTACCCGTCCGAAAGTCATAGAACCCATGGCTATCCACCTGGACAAAACCAAATCAGGAGGAGGAAAGGATCCCTTAGTGATCACTCTGAACCAGAAGCCTCCACCTTTGATCATCAACCTTAGGCGTGACAAGCAGCCGACGGATATAAATATAACCAGGAACGTAGTTTCTGACGATAATAAAGATTCTCTTTTCCAGTACACTGACGCTCAATTTCCTAATCAGGAATCTTTCCCTCATAACGATATAGAGCCTATAGCACAAAAATTCTTGAAAGCTATAGACTTCTATCAACCGTATGTGTGGGAGGTAGCGTCGACATCTAATGTCATCACGACATATGGGCCACATGAAGATTCTATCTTTATTATCCTGCCTGCTCGCAAAGATCAACATCCAATAGTCTTCGGTTGCATGCGGAACAGACCGATTGTACAAGAAGATTCTCACGAGTCTGATGCTGGGAAAATGCAGGTTCACAGATATAGCCCACAGGCTTTGAAGATTATGCAAAGCATGGGTTATGACTTGAAGCTGGAGCCAGGTCTCAATTATGGAAAAGGAAGACGAATGTCGTTGCAGGGTGATCCCTACTGTCAACGATCTCTTTTCGGGTTAGGATATGCCATATCTCTTGTAACTTTGAACAACTCTGAGTCAAGTGGGGAGACCATTTCCTCCTCTCAGGATGGTTTGTCGTCCTCCGACTCATATGATGATCTTGAACGAGTATTGTTAGCAAAAACGGTATTAATAAATTCTCTCGAAGTAGAGGAACAAGAATCTGAACCGTTTGAAGATGAATCCTCGGCACAACAAATAGATACGCAATGGGAACTTTGGTTTGAGCAGAGAGAACCTCCCACTGAAGATAAAGTTATCCAAGTCGATGTTGGGGATGAAATTTTGCCAAAGCCGATATTCATCAGTAACAATCTTTCCGAAGAAGAAAGGGAAGAAATGATTCAACTGATAAAAGAATATATCGATGTCTTTGCATGGAATTATGAGGATATGCTAGGTCTTGATCCAAAAGTGGCTACCCATAAACTTAACATACTGCCCAATTCGAAGCCTGTGAAGCAACACCAACGCCGGTTCCGTCCGGATATGATGGATGCCATTGAAGCTGAAATCAAGAAGTTGGTAGCCTGTGGGTTCATCCGGGAAGAAGAATATCCTGATTGGGTCGCCAATGTAATCCCAGTCATGATGAAAAATGGGAAAGTTCGCGTCTGTATCGACTTCCGAGATCTGAATGCGTCCTGCCCTAAGGATGAGTTCCCTCTTCCCATCACAGACGTCATGATCGACAATACGTGCGGCTTTGAGCGCATGTCTTTCATGGACGGATTCTCAGGATACAATCAGATTAAGATGAATCCTGAAGATGAAAAGTATACTGCCTTCCGTACACCACTGGGGGTACATTGCTACACAGTCATGCCTTTTGGATTGAAGAATGTCGGGGCTACATATCAGTGAGCTATGAGTAACATATTCCATGAGCATCTACGCAAAAAAGTGGAATGTTACGTAGACGATATCGCTATCAAAAGCCGTCTCAAGGATGATCACATCCAAGACTTGAAGACAGTGTTTGAGTTGATGTCACGCCCCAGTCCCAAAATACGTAGGACTAGGATACGTAACTATGCCAGCCGCCCGTATATATGGCAACTCCAATATATGGAAACCATATATACGTGCGTACGCTGTATGATGAACAATAATTCACCAGTGGTATAATTAATCACAAGTCACAGGGTAATATCTAAATCTCATCTACAGAAATCAAATATGAATAAATAATAACCATGTAACTAGATCTCAGTAATAAGTATCTAAAGAATGACAGTCGGAGGGAAACAAATCTACTGCCGAAACAGAATATAAAATGAACCAGATACACACCTTATAAGAACATCATCTGACAATCACGAGGCTCGAAGAGAAGACCTCATCGAAATATAAGTAGCCTGTCCGGATCTGTGCTCCTGCGAATACTCAAGAACATATACACCTGGCAGGGGACCAGGTCCTCAGAGGGACATAGCAAGATACATAAAAATAATATGCCATAATGTAAATACTGAATAAATAAATGGGTGTGCTAACCATCTAAGTGAATGCAATTTAAAGACCTTGTAGTACGCATGGGAATGTGTGGGCTAGACATATGCTGACGTAATTCACCAATCGTCATGACTGGCTAGTATATGTGTCATATGCCCCCTGACGCAAGGGCACTCTGCAATCGTCCATCCCTGCAGAGTATGGAACGAAGGATAAAACAATAATACCCTATCCTCCTCGGAGCACGGTAACGGAAACAAGAAAACCAATACCCCATCTCCGAGCAGCATGGTAACAGGAATGCCCCATCTCCGTAGAGTATGGTATCAGGCCACATGAATATATAAGGAGGGGGTGTCCTATACGCCTACTAGTATCTTTTCCGCCCAATATAGATGTACAAGTCGTGAAAACGACGTGGACACCTCCTACTATGATGCAAGTCTCAATAAAATAAACAACTGGCTAAATACCACTACACGTGTTGCTCATACTGATGGCCAGTCGCGCATGAGGCACGCGTCCCTACATGTACTCACTCTGTGACGTGTAATGATACGTGTCAAGGCCTGAGAAGTTATATCAATAACTTCACAATTTTAGGTGGGTCTACTAGACACTAGGTCAGACACAAGTCCTAACGTCAACGCCATCGTTGACTGCACCCGAGTTTTCTCTGACGTGCACATTTATATAATAAATAAATAGACATGTAACTAACAATAACTAAATTTAAACAGTACAACAAGGCAAGGTATACTTGCCTGGCGGGAGAGCTGCAAAATATAACGTCCAGGTGTCAAATGCCAAAAGCCAGAAACTATGGCCTCCGAATAAATGTCTCCGGATGCTGAAATAAACATCACTAACAGTCTCAAAAAATATCAAATAGTTAGAAACGCCTGTCCTTAAGTCCAATTTGGACACAGGGGCAAAAATGACAGTTTCCGGTCAAAGCGGGGTCCACATGTGGGCCACTTTGCACCGAAAAGCGTGTCAGGGTCAAAGGTCTCCAAATTTGCCAAACTTAGTGTCAACAAGTCCAGAACGTTGATACGAACCCAACGGAACTTTCAGAATTGGATTCCGATGAGCCGGTCACAAAATCGCCCGTCAGGTGGAGCCTGTGGGGCCCACGATACGGAATTTTATCAACGCTCTCAGAATCGAACCAAACTTGGCTCACAGGACCAGCGTATTGCTACGAGTCCGATGACGCAAGTTTTGTCTCGATCCGACGTGAGTATACAAAATTACAGCATGTTCCAGAACTGACGGATACGGGACGGTATCGACGAATACGCGTTGATTCCGGTGTGCACGCACATCCAAATCAACTTCTACGAAATCCCACACGTCCATATTAACGTCGTGCACGTTTCGGTAAATACCGCGTGCGACCAAGTCGTCCCGTTTGGCGGGGCGTACCCAGTTCTGGGGTGAATCGGGTTATTGTTTTTCCTGTATTTGGATCACGGTTCGCGATCGCCACAGGACGCGATGCTCCAAGCGGGTTGCACGGACACCGAGATGGTTACATAGTCTACACGACGCAACTGACGAAATTGAAATCGGAATTACGAGTAGAGAGATATGAGTACCTGAACAGGGCTCCAGAAACTTGCGTTTCTCGTGTCCGACACGTGTCCGACACGTGTCAGTGTTAGGGACGGCTGTGTCCGTGTCCTCCCTAGGGCATCTGAACGCTGCCGGAGTCGACTGGCCTCGACGGCGAGCTGCTCGGCTGAGTCGGCCGAAGCCGGAGCGGCTAGGAGGGGCTGACCGGAGTCGATTGGGAGGAGAGGAGAGGTGGTGGTGGCGTTGGTGCTGGTGGTGGAGGATGGTGGTGGCGGCGGACTGTGATGGGGGTGGCGGTGGTGGTGGAGAAGAAGTGGAGGAGGAGGAAGGCGGACGGAGGTCGGGGGTCGGCTCCGGCCGGCGGGGTCGGCTCCGGCCGGGGAGGATGAGGAGAGGAAGAGGGAGAGAGGAGAGAGGGAGCGGCGGGGAGGAGGAAAGGAGGAGGAGAGGGAGGAGATGGCCAGCGGGGGGGGCTCCGGCGGGCGGGGCTCGCCGCCGACGGCCGGGGGGGGTCAGCGGATGTCGGGGGGGGGGTAGGTTTTTAGGATTTTTATTTTTCTTTTATTTACTTCTCTTTTCTTTTATAAAAGATAATAATAATATTTTAAGTAAATATCCTGAGATATTTTACAGGATATTTGTAGGATATTTTTGGGATATTTTCGGGTGAGTCCCGCCTCCCAATGGATGGCGCAGGTTCACCGGCCAATGAGGGGGTGACACCTCGCACTGCAATTTGCAGGATAGTCCCAATAATTTTATAAATTGCATAATGGTCCTATTTTGTGAAATTGTGCAATTTACAAAATTGTCTGGAAAAACACTCGATTCCTGAAAATTCTAAAATTCACAGAATTGAGGGAAATTGCTATCTGAGGGCCCTGGGGAAATGGGGGTGAGTCTGGGCAGGGGTTGGACCTGGTTTCTGGGTGATACGGGTCACCGTATTTAATTAATTAATAAATACTGCGCACGGTGTTCTCTAATTATTTAGAGGCAGGTAGGGTCATAATTTTTCTACGGTGTCAATACACTAAATGTAGTATACTCAGTGTAGAAAATTAACGTATTTTTGTTAGGCCAAAACAGGTGCATGTTGGGCCTCAAATCTCTAGGGGTACAGAGATGGGTAAAGAGCAGGAAATAAAGTAGGAAATAAATACGGACTTTTGTAACGATATTTGTGCGTCTCAAACGAGGCTCAAAATAAAGCATTTGGGAGTTGCACAAAATTCAGGAAAATAGTCTAGCATGTCTATGACAGGTATGTGAACTTCGTACGGGGATAACAGTCAAGGTAAAGCTCCAAATAATTTGGTGATGGACAAGTGCACAAGTCAATAGGATATGCAAACAAAATAATTTAAAATATTGCCATAAATCCTAAATTATTAAAATAATCCTAGAAATACTGAAATTTGGTCGAGGGGGTTTACAATCTACCCAACTTATAAAAAATTTCGTCCTCAAAATTAAAACTAAGCCACGGTAGAAGTCAAAGATGGCAATAGATATAATTTCACAAAGTAATTTATATCTTGGTTTACGAATAGGTTCGAAAAATGTTTACGCATGTCGTCCACATGCTCCCAAGTAGATTCTCCTGGTGCGCCATGCTTCCATGCTACGCGGACCAAGGGAATAGACTGATTTCTCAATACCTTTTCTCGATGATCAAGGATTTCTACGGGCTGCTCTTGATATGACAAGCTCGGCCTAATGTGATCTCCAAATGGTTGAGAACATGACTGATGTCTGTCACATATCGCCTGAGTTGCGACACATGGAATACATCAAGTATTCCCTCAAGTGAAGGTGGTAGCGCAAATTGATATGTCACTACTCCCACTCTTTCTAGCACGTCAATGGTCCAATATACCTTGGACTCAATTTGCTGCGTCCTCCGAATCGAATGGTGCTTCTAGTAGGTGAGATCTTCAAGATAACATGATCGTCCTTTTTGAATTTCCAAGGGACGATGATAACGGTCTGCCTACTGCTTATGTCTGTCTTGCACTGCTTGCAAGTGTCCTGTATTACTTAACTGTCTTTACAGTGTTGACCACCAACTCTGGTCACGCGAATCCTTGTCTGGTACAATATTGACTGGTATGCCGTGCAATCTTAGGATTTGTCTCATATATAAGTTATGTCTTCATAGCTTCAGAGTAATTACGACGGTTGCAAGTTCCAAATTCTTTTCATGTACTCATAATTGTCTAGATGTATATGCCATTACCTTGCCATCCTGTATTAGTACGTATCCCAAACTTTTTCCTGATGCGTCTGTAGATCACATAACCTCCTGTTACGGATGGAATAGTCAATACGGTTGCTGTGGTCAGTCGCTTCTTAATCCTCAAAAGCGGCTTGACACTCGTTGGTCCATAGGAATTCTTAATCCTTATAAGTCAACCTAGTCATAGGTGCTGCTATCCATTCAGGAGTCAATCAATTATTCTTCCAGGTAAAATCCATTTAGACTCCTGACAGCAAAATGATACATTCTTCATCGTAATACTTGGTTTCTGAACTTGACCTAAGTTACGAGGCAAAATAAAAATTTCATGCTGCCATAGTGGCGCACGTACCAGGAACGTAAGTAGGTAGTGAAGGTCATTCTAAAGATAGCACCGTTTTAAACTGCAATCTAATCTAATAATAGGGTTTAGTAATTACCCAAGAAATAAACAGAAATGGCTACAGAAACAATACACTTTCGTATTTATACTAAGTACGAGGTTTCGTCTTTCCGAAATAAGGGAAGACGGAAAACAGTAATCAAAAGTTCAAGGGGAAGGTAATAGATTAGAAGTGTGGGGATCAAGGCGTTTAAAGAATTCAAATGGGAATTGTCAAAACAGTTGTGGATTGAAATATTATTTTTGGTAATTCCTATTCACATGCTCGTATCAGTACAATTACGTGGCTGGTCATCTAATCTCCTCCCTCTCCTCCTCCTTTCCTCCTCCCCGCCGCTCCCTCTCTCCTCTCTCCCTCTTCCTCTCCTCATCCTCCCCGGCCGGAGCCGACCCCCGACCTTCGTCCGCCTTCCTCCTCCTCCACTTCTTCTCCACCACCACCGCCACCTCCATCACAGTCCGCCCCCACCACCATCCTCCACCACCAGCACCAACGCCACCACCACCTCTCCTCTCCTCCCAGTCGACTCCGGTCAGCCCCTCCTAGCCGCTCCGGCTTCGGCAGACTCAGCCGAGCAGCTCGCCGTCGAGGCCAGTCGACTCCGGCAGCGTTCAGATGCCCTAGGGAGGACACGGACACAGCCGTCCCTGACCCTGACACGTGTCGGACACGAGAAACGTAAGTTTCTGGAGCCCTGTTCAGGTACTCATATCTCTCTACTCGTAATTCCGATTTCAATTCCGTCAGTTGCGTCGTGTAGACTATGTAACCATCTCGGTGCCCGTGCAACCCGCTCGGAGCATCGCGTCCTGTGGCGATCGCGAACCGCAATCCAAATACAGAAAAATAATGACCCGATTCACCCCAGAACTGGGTACGCCCTGCCAAACGGGATAACTTGGTCACACGCGGTCTTTACCGAAACGTGCGCGACGTTAATACGGATGTGTGGGATTTCATAGAAGTTGATTTGGATGTGCGTGCACACCGGAATCAACGCGTATCCGTCGACACCGTCCCGTATCCGTCAGTTCTAGAACACGCTGTAACTTTATGTACACACGTCGGATCGAGACGAAACTTGCGCCATCGGACTCGTAGCAATACGCTGGTCCTGTGAGCCAAGTTTGGTTCGATTCTGAGAGCGTTGACAAAATCCCGTATCGTGGGCCCCACAGGCTCCACCTGACGGACGATTTTGTGACCGGCTCATCGGAATCTAATTCTGGAAGTTCCGTTGGGTTCGTATTGACGTTCTGGACTTGTTGACACTAAGTTTGACGAATTTGGAGACCTTTGACCCTGACACATTTTTCGGTGCAAAGTGGGCCACATGTGGACCCCGCTTTGACCGGAAACTGTCATTTTTGCCCCTGTGTCCAAATTGGACTTAAGGACAGGCATTTCTAGCTATTTAATATTTTCTGAGACTGTTAGTGATGTTTATTTCAGCATCCGGAGACATTTATTCTAAGGCCATAGTTTCTGACTTTTGGCACTTGACATCTAGACGTTACATTTGCAGCTCTCTTGCCAGGCAAGTATACCTTGCCTTGTTGTACTGTTTAAATTCAGTTATTGTTAGTTATATATTTATTTATTTTAATATTATATAAATGTGCGCGTCCGAGCAGACTCGGGTGCAGTCAACGATGGCGTTGACGTTAGGACATGTGTCTGACCTAGTGTCTAGTAGACCCACCTAAAATTGTGAAGTTATTGATATAACTTCTCAGACCTTGACACGTATCATTACACGTTACAGAGTGAGTACATGTAGGGACGCGTGCCTCATGCGCGACTGGCCATCAGTGTGAGCAACACGTGTAGTGGTATTTAGCCCAGTTGTTTATTTTATTGAGACTTGCATCATAGTAGGAGGTGTCCACGTCGTTTTCATGACTTGTACATCTATATTGGGCGGGAAAGATACTAGTAGGCGTATGGGACACCCCCTCCTTATATATTCATGTGGCCTGATACCATACTCTACGGAGATGGGGCATTCCTGTTACCATGCTGCTCGGAGATGGGGTATTGGTTTTCTTGTTTCTGTTACCGTGCTCCGAGGAGGATGGGGTATTATTGTTTTATCCTTCGTTCCATACTCTGCAGGGATGGACGATTGAGGAGTGCCCTTGCGTCAGGGGGCATATGACACATATACTAGCCAGTCATAACGATTGGTGAATTACGTCAGCATATGTCTAGCCCACACTGTCACGCCCCAGTCCCAAAAATACGTAGCACTAGGACACGTAAGCATGCCAGCCGCATGGATATGGCAACTCCAATATATGGAAACCAAATCCACACGTACACTGTAATATAAAAATCAATCCACAAGTGGTATAAACATATGTCACAAGTCATAGGGTACAATCTAAATCTCATCCACAGAAAATCAATAGAAATAAATAACCAGTATCTATGAAACTAGATCTCAATAAGAAGTATCTAAGGATGATAGTTGGATGGAAACAAATCCACTACCAACTCAAATGTAAGAGCAAATATTAAAGTAAGTACAACACAACAACACTATATAAGTACACCATCTAGCAATCACGGGCTCGAAGAGAGGACATCCACGAAACATATATAGCCATCCGATCTGTGCTCCTGCAAATACTCAAGAATAGATACACGTGGCAGAGGACCAGGTCCTCAGAGGGACGTAACAAGATACAGAAAATACGAGCCAACTTGAATACAGTAAACATGCATATAATTTGAAAATAAATAAGTACGCTGTACAAGACAATCTATATGAATGCAAGTGAGGACAACTTTTCGACGTATGGGCAAGGGTAGTCTACTCGATCTAAGCCTCACAACTCACACACCCGTCTAGAACATCAGAAATCGACATACCTCTGGGGTAGCGACCAGCGCGACTCTACAGAAATCGACATACCTCTGGGGTAGCGACCAGCGCGACACACGCCCGTAGTGCGAGCTATATACTATGGTTTACCAGAGTGGTTAAAAGCCCATACGCCTAATAATTGTCCTCTATGATACTAAGTGCCATGTGTGTGTCAACATATCTAATACATAGTAATGACTGAAAGAAAACTACACATGCAAGAACTATACAGAAATAAAATAAATAAACAGAAATATAAATAGCATGCAAAGCACTGTAAACAATTTGGCAAGGTATCTTGCCTGGTAAGAAAGCTGCAAGGTGTACTGTCCAGAAGTCAAACGCACAGAATCAAAAGCTATGGCCACAGAACAATTGTCTCCGGATGCTGAAATAAATATCACCAACATTCCCAGAATAAGCAAAATAGCTAAAAAGCACTTTCCTTTCGTCCAATTTGGACACAGGGGCAAAACGGTAATTTCGGGCAAAAATAGGGTCCACGTGTGGCCCACTTTGCACCGAAAAGCGTGCCAAGGGTAACAGTCTCTAAATGGGACAAACTATAGGTTAAACAACTCTAAATGTCAATACGAACCCAACGGTATGTCCAAATATGGATTCCGATGGGCCGAACTCAATTTTGTCCAAAAAGTCAACTGTGGGGCCCGCCAAATGGTGATTTGGTCAACCGTCTCAGAATTGCGTGAAAATTGGGTCACAGGACCAGCGCGTTACCACGAGTCCAGCTGTGCAAGTTTCGTCAAAATCTGACAAGCGTGCACAAAATACGTACGAGTTCCACAAAAGTTGCGACACGATGTGTGTCCGCGGATACGGCCAGATTCTGGCGCGCACACGCGTCCGAATCAGTCCCCATAAATTTTTACGTGTCCAGTTATGCTGCGTACACCATTCAGTACACTTGGCACACGGCGGAGCGATCCCGTTTGGCGGGGCGCGCTCCGTTTTCCAACTTTTGGAAATCTGGAAAAAGTGGGTGCGCGCAGTTTTGTGACGAATATAATTATGTCCACAGCAACTAATAGCATAGGGTTATTTAACAGAAAATAAAGTAGGTCAGGTATTCTACAGGTATCAAAAAGAATCACCGAATTTGAATCTCTGTGGTGGGAGATACGAACTCGGCAATATGGGTGATCGTTCTGGAATTCTGCGATTTTAAAATTCTATCTGCTCGGCCGACTTGGGCGCTATTTTTCACCTAGGGGCACACGTTTTCCGAGGTTGGCTATAAAACAGATATGGAAGAGGGTTAAGGGGTGATCATACCTATAAAGACGGAACAGCGTTTGGTCGAGCGAGTCGACGGAAAATCACGCCGGAGCGAAGGTGCCTCGAGTGGAAATCTGCAGGGCGCGAGGTCGGCGTCGACGGGATGGTTGGATGGCTTGGCGGGACTTCTCTGGCTGTGGTGACGGCTCTAGATGGGAAGAGGAGGTCTGGAAATTTAGGTTAGGGTTTTTGAGAGCTAACTCTATATATATATATATATATATATATATATATATATATATATATATATTATAGGGGAAAGAGAGAGAGATGGAGCGGTTTGGGTTCGGCCGAAGGATCGGGTTTGGACTATCCACTGAAGTGGGCGGAAGGGTCTCTGGGTTACTCGCTGAAGGGGCTGGGAAAGCAAATGCTAAGGGTCACAGCATGCAAAGTTAATTGCTAAAGAGAATAAGTGGTTGCTTATTATTATTAATATTAATATTATTATTATTATTATTATATTAGTTAATTTCTTATTAATACTTTTGCTTTCTTTCTTTAAATATATATATACACATATATATATTTGTATATATATATATATATATATATATTCACACATAAGAAAATTTGTAGATTAGGGTATTGCACATTGTTAGGCTAGCAACAGCTCAAGGGGTCTCCTACATGGAATAAATTCCGAAAAAATTCCTGATGGTCCCATAAGTCATCTAAGTGCCCGAACACCTAAAATAAAAATTATTAAAAATCTATTTCTCCTATTTAGACCTAATTACTACAATTTAATTAATAATTAATAAATAAATGGTATATACGATTTTCTAGGAAGGGGGTTTTACATTCTACCCAACTTATAAAAATTTCGTCCTCGAAATTAAAATTAAGTCACGATAGAATGCAAGGATGGTATAAGATTTGCATCGTTTAAAATGCAAGGCTAGGTTTAAAGGGGTGGGCAATGTTGCACGTTGCACATCCCGAAAAAAAATCATGGAAAACTCCATATGAGCGAAAAATAGGTTTCTTCATGTGTCATGTCCAATGGTGTGGACACATAAATGCTCTTTTGCATAAAAACGTCCAACAATTGGAAAATTGCACAAAGATGAGAATTGGATGATGGGCATGTCTAGGATAAGGGTGTAGAATTTGTAGGAAGGTAGTGGCTAGTGTAGTGTTCCAATTATCAGAGCACGGTAAGGGCGCTAAGTGATATAATATTATAAAATTAAATAAAAATACTGTGTTCTACTTCTAACTGGACTCAGCTAACCTTAGTCTCACTAACTAAGCCAAGTAGGTCAAATTTTTGGGTGAGGGGTTCACAATCTGCCGAACTTAAAATTTTTTATCTACCACCTAAGGCTATACATCTAGAAAAACTATTGCTCAAATTATTTAATCATGATTTTTAATCCTCAAAGGTTTAACACCAAACATATCACCTATGATATGCCCTTAATCAATTATAAAAGAAGGTCGCTAAGTCATGTGATTAGCCTTATGGGGTATATCTAGTACTTTTTAGTGTCAACTTATACCAGCACGAGGTTTCGTCTTTCCGAAATAGGGGAAGACGGAGAGAAATAATAAAAAACTCAAGGTAAAGGTGACAGAATACAAGTACGAGGTTCAAAGAGATTAAAGAATCGAAAAGAGAGTTGTCAGGACAGTTGTGGATTGAAATCCTATTTTTGGTAATTTCTTATTTACATGCTCGTATCAGTACGGTTATGTAACTGATAAGATGTGTCAGACATATCTAGGGGCAAGTATATCTGTCTACTACCATATATCTCAATCCACGTAAAGTAGTAATGCGAAGAGCGAACCAAGCGCACTAAGGTTAGCTAGACCCTAATACACCGATTCTGATTAGGCAATTGTATCATTGTGTGCACCCAATAATACATATGCCATGAGCAACCTCTATGAAAGCATAAGCTTGCAAAAACTAGGCTATAATAGCAGCATAAATCAAGGTAGTACAACAAACATAAATACGCTGGATTATGATGAAAGAAGGTACAAATTAATTCAAGTTTGCAAAAACAAAAACAATATAAGCAACAATAACAAAAAACTCTATAATCTCTACAGTTATCATACTAATTCCTTGTCTAGGTCGATATTTGATAAAGCAGGGGTATGGCTTCTAAGCTCTACAGTCTGAGAAAAAAACAATGTCGTCCTAAGCTAGCATACAGTTAAATGTCATTCATTCACACTTCAATAATAATAAGGCAAAAGACTATGTGATACTATGTTGTGAGGTATACTACCCAACTTATAACAATAAACTAGTACTGTAATTGTCTTAAGGATACCGTAGAAATTCTTGTTAAGGTTTACGAGAAGGGTCTTGGTACTTATTAGGGTATCCTCTATGCTAGGGTCAAATATTATGGTAAAACTTCTAACTAACTCTAGTAGCATCTATACTACTCTCAAGTCTTCATAATACATAAAGGGGTAATGATAAACCAATATATAGATAAGGAATTCTACGGTTTACTTAATTATTTTAAACTTAGTGGGGTGTCTATATTCTCATTGTATTCTAAATAGGTGTGCTACCATAATTATCATCCTACTAACAGGGGTTCCTATATTCTAGCAGAAGACTATACTCAAGGAACTATTAGGGAAGCACATGAATCAAGCAGGATACAATTGTTCAAAATAGAACATATAGGAGGAAGATGAATCATAGTCAATTGTGGATGAGATCCTATATTCTAGTCCTAGGTGCAGGCTTGCTCGGCACAGTAATGTAACCGAGACAATATGCTCTCGACCTGCATGGGCCACCACAAAAATATGTCACGCCCCAGTCCCAAAAATACGTAGGACTAGGACACGTAAGCATGCCAGCCGCATGAATATGGCAACTTCAATATATGGAAACCAAATCCATACGTACGCTGTAATATGAAAATCAATCCACAAGTGGTATAAACATATGTCACAAGTCATAGGGTACAATCTAAATCTCATCCACAGAAAATTAATAGAAATAAATAACCAGTATCTATGAAACTAGATCTCAATAAGAAGTATCTAAGGATGATAGTTGGATGGAAACAAATCCACTACCAACTCAAATGTAAGAGCAAATATTAAAGTAAGTACAACACAACAACACCATATAAGTACACCATCTAGCAATCACGGGCTCGAAGAGAGGACATCCACGAAACATATATAGCCATCCGATCTGTGCTCCTGCAAATACTCAAGAATAGATACACCTGGCAGAGGACCAGGTCCTCAGAGGGATGTAACAAGATACAGAAAATACGAGCCAACTTGAATACAGTAAACATGCATATAATTTGAAAATAAATAAGTACGCTGTACAAGACAATCTATATGAATGCAAGTGAGGACAACTTTTCGACGTATGGGCAAGGGTAGTCTACTCGATCTAAGCCTCACAACTCACACACCCGTCTAGAACATCACAAATCGACATACCTCTGGGGTAGCGACCAGCGCGACACACGCCCGTAGTGCGAGCTATATACTACGGTTTACCAGAGTGGTTAAAAGCCCATACGCCTAATACTTGTCCTCTATGATACTAAGTGCCATGTGTGTGTCAACATATCTAATACATAGTAATGACTGAAAGAAAACTACACATGCAAGAACTATACAGAAATGAAATAAATAAACAGAAATATAAATAGCATACAAAGTATTGTAAATAATTTGGCAAGGTATCTTGCCTGGTAAGAAAGCTGCAAGGTGTACTGTCCAAAAGTCAAACGCACAGGATCAAAAGCTATGGCCACAGAACAATTGTCTCCGGATGCTGAAATAAATATCATCAACGTTCCCAGAATAAGCAAAATAGCTAAAAAGCACTTCCCTTTCGTCCAATTTGGACACAGGGGCAAAACAGTAATTTCAGGCAAAAGTGGGGTCCACGTGTGGCCCACTTTGCACCGAAAAGCGTGCCAAGGGTAACAGTCTCTAAATGGGACAAACTATAGGTTAAACAACTCTAAATGTCAATACGAACCCAACGGTATATCCAAATGTGGATTCCGATGGGCCGAACTTAATTTTGTCCAAAAAGTCAACTGTGGGGCTCGCCAAATGACGATTTGGTCAACCGTCTCAGAATTGTGTGAAAATTGGGTCACAGGACCAGCGCGTTACCACGAGTCCAGTTGAGCAAGTTTTGTCAAAATCTGACAAGCGTGCACAAAATACGTGCGAGTTCCACAAAAGTTGCGACACGATGTGTGCCCGCGGATACGGCCAGATTCCGGCGTGCACACGCGTCCGAATCAGTCCCCACAAATTTTCACGTGTCCAGTTATGCTGCGTACACCATTCAGTATACTTGGCACACGGCGGGGCGGTCCCGTTTGGCGGGGCGCGCTCCGTTTTCCAACTTTTGGAAATCTGGAAAAGTGGGTGCGCGCAGTTTTGTGACGAATATAATTATGTCCACAGCAACTAATAGCATAGGGTTATTTAACAGAAAATAAAGTAGGTCAGGTATTCTACAGGTATCAAAAAGAATCACCGAATTCGGATCTCTGTGGTGGGAGATACGAACTCGGCAATATGGGTGATCGTTCTGGAATTCTGTAATTTCAGAATTCTATCTGCTCGGCCGACTTGGGCGCTGTTTTTTACCTAGGGGCACACGTTTTTCGAGGTTGGCTATAAAACAGATATGGAAGAGGGTTAAGGGGTGATCATACCTATGAAGACGGAACAGCGTTTGGTCGAGCGAGTCGACGGGAAATCACGCCGGAGCGAAGGTGCCTCGAGTAGAAATCTGCAGGGCGCGAGGTCGGCGTCGACGGGATGGTTAGATGGCTTGGCGGGGCTTCTCTGGCTATGGTGACGGCTCTAGATGGGAAGAGGAGGTCTGGAAAATTAGGTTAGGGTTTTTGAGAGCTAACTATATATATATATATATATATATATATATATATATATATATATATATATATATATATATATATATATATATATATATATATATTATAGGGGAAAGAGAGAGAGATGGAGCGGTTTGGGTTCGGCCGAAGGATCGGGTTTGGACTATCCACTGAAGTGGGCGGAAGGGTCTCTGGGTTACTCGCTGAAGGGGCTGGGAAAGCAAATGCTAAGGGTCACAGCATGCAAAGTTAATTGCTAAAGAGAATAAGTGGTTGCTTATTATTATTATTATTATTATTATTATTATTATATTAGTTAATTTCTTATTAATACTTTTGCTTTCTTTCTTTAAATATATATATACACATATATATATATTTGTATATATATATATATATATATATATATATATATATATATATATATACATATATATATATATATATATTCACACATAAGAAAATTTATAGATTAGGGTATTGCACATTGTTAGGCTAGCAACAGCTCAAGGGGTCTCCTACATGGAATAAATTCTGAAAAAATTCCTGATGGTCCCATAAGTCATCTAAGTGCCCGAACACCTAAAATAAAAATTATTAAAAATCTATTTCTCCTATTTAGACCTAATTACTACAATTTAATTAATAATTAATAAATAAAGGGTATATACGATTTTCTAGGAAGGGGGTTTTACACACACATTCCCATGCGTACTACAAGGTCTTTAAATTGCATTCACTTAGATGGTTAGCACACCCCATTTATTTATTCAGTATTTACATTATGGCATATTATTTTTTTGTATCTTGCTATGTCCCTCTGAGGACCTGGTCCCCTGCCAAGTGTATATGTTCTTGAGTATTCGCAGGAGCACAGATCTGCCACTAAAACCGTGTCACGCCCCAGTCCCAAAATGTCAGGAACTAGGCCACGTGTCACTGGCCAGCTGACACGTCACTAAGGGTTTAATCCATTTTGAATGGACCCAAAGGAACGTGCTACGCTGTCCTAAAATTCTACAAGTGTAAAACAGGTAAATCTATCTCATCCACAATAAAATGTCAAGGAAATAAGTGCTGAATATATATAAAAACTGAGTCTGATAAAGTACACAACTGGTGGGTACAAGCCCACTACAAAACTAATAATAGCACAGAAAAAAATCAGATAGACTAAGTAGGGTCTATCTGAGCAAAACATCTCCATCTCCAGGTGGCAAGTCTCTAGGGTCAGGCATACTCTGAGGGTGTCTCCTCTAGCTCCTCCTCGGTAGCACATCTAGCCTCCTGATCAGGTCCGTATATCGTGGGATAGAAAGCCTCATCAAGATCTGGCAGGGAACCAGGTCCTCAGTGGGACATAACAAGATACAAAAAATGACATGCCATGTATGTAAGTACTGAACAAAATAAATAAATACAGGGTGCTAACCATCTATGTGAAATGCAAGTAAAGACCTTGTAGTACGCATGGGAATGTGTCGGCTAGACATATGCTGACGTAATTCACCAATCGTGGTGACTGGCTAGTATATGTGTCATATGCCCCCTGACTCAAGGGCACTCTGCAATCGACCATCATGGTACGAAGGTATAAAATATTTAAGGAGGGGGTGTCCCATATGTCTACCAGTTATCTTTCCTATCCAAATGTAACTAAATGTCAAGTCCTAGTTTTATTTATGCTAATCCGTGATGCGGGACACACGTACTGGTAGCTAATCAAATACGCAGCTCGCATCCCAATATGTAATGCAACCATGTTGCGTGTTCCCGTGCTAGGGTCTAGGAGAATATCAGGATATCCTCACAGTTGTTGGTGGGTCTGTAAAACTAAGTTAATTATACTAATCGTCAACATGTCAGTTGACTGTACCTGAGGCAGTCTTAGGTATATGAAATTCAGAAACAAGAGCATATAACAATATTTGAATTTAAACAATAAACTTGGCAAGGTATACTTGCCTACTCCCTGATAGTGTTGGAAACCTGTTCTCAAATTCAGGTTTGAGGGTGCTGGTGACAGGGGGTCACTGGCTGTGCTGGAGTTGGGTTCTGTCAAAACATACAGGTTTGTGATTATCAGGGTATAATATAAAAGTATATACATACTTATGCATAATATATATAGGATATACACACATATATATATATATAGTATTTATATATATATAGATATAATATATAGTAGTAGTATATATTTAGTATATATATAAAGCAAAGAAATTTTGCAGGAATGTAAATATATATATATTAGCAGGGTATAACCACTGTTTAATATAACATTATCAGGGTGTATCCACTGATATATAATAATATAATATTATCAGGGTATATCCATTGATATATAATAATAAAATGAATTAACATTGCGAGAAATATAAATGTACATATATATGCTGTATTATCCAGCAATAATAATAATATATATATTATATTATATATATAGATAATATATGTATAATACAGAAAAGAAAATGCTGAATGTAAATGTATATAAATATAATACTTATAGTATTTATATATATAATATAGTATATATAGTAGTGTATGTATAACACTGATTTATTATATATATACATAATTATATAAGTAATATAATACATATAATACATAATATAGAATATATATAAAGAATAAAAATGCATGTATACATATAATATATATACATAATATGTATATAATAGATATTAAATATATATATATAAATATATATATATATATATATATATATATATATATATATATACATATACATATATAATAATAATATATATGTGATAATAATATACAATATACTGTATAAATATACTGTATTTATACAGTATATGATAATATATAATATATATAATATTATATATATAAACATATATATATATATATATAAATATACATATATACACATATTTATATATATTTATATACATATATACAAACATATATAAAATTGAGTGTATATACGTATAAAGGAGAGGGGTGGGGTATACCTTCTGACAGGTGGGACCTAGGGGTCGTCGACGGCAGAAGGACGGCGGCGGGGACGGCCGGAGGTGGCCGTAGGAAAGAGGGGGTCAGGGCGGAGGTCTGGCCGGAGTTGGGTGGCCGGTGGTGGTCGGAGGTGAGGGCTGTGGAGTTTGAAAGGGGAGAGGGTTAGGGTTTATATAGGGTTGGGGTGAGTGGCAGTTTTGTAAATATGGGGAAGTTCAGGGGTAATTTGGTAATTTTGATTTTTGGGATATTTTTCCCTGATTTTATGGATGTTTTGGGTGGGCCCATGTCACCTATTTACTAACCAATGAGGTTATGCCACCTCACATGCATTTTTTTATAAAAACCCCTAACTTTTTATAATTTGCATAAAAGTCCCAAAGTTGGTAATTTGCGTAATTTCGCAATTTGCCTGATTTCAAATATTGATTCCCCGAAATACTGAATTGTACAGAAATAAGGGAAACAGCTGGGAAAATGGTTTGGGGAGTGTGGGGGTGAGCCTGGGCAGAGTCAGAGTTTGATTCTGAGTGATACAGATCCTCGTATTTATTAATTAATAAATACTGTCCACGGTGTTCACTATTTATTTAGGGGCAGTTAGGGTCATAATTTTTCTACGGTGTCAATACGATAATTATAATACAATTAGAGTAGAATATTATCGTATTTTTGTTTGGGCAAAACAGGTGCTTACTGGTCCTCAAATCCCTAGGGTACAGAGGTGGGTAAAGAGCAGTAATTTAATTAGGAAATAAATACGAATGTTTTGTAACGATATTTGTGCGACTAAAATGAAGCACCAAACAAGGTATCTGGGAGTTGCACAAAGAGCAGAAAAAGTAGGCTAACATGTCTAGGGCAGGTATGTGAATTTTGTTTAGGGTTAACAGCTAGTGTAGTGCCCTAGTTAATTGTGTAATGGACAGGTGCACAATCAATAGAATATATAATAAATAAATTTTAAAAAAGTTGCAAAAATTCTAATTAGTCAAAACTAGTCCTAAATTACTGAAATCTGGTCGAGGGAGTTTACAATCTACCCTCCTTAGAATATTTTATCCTCGAAATAAAAACAAACATATAATGAGAATGAAAGATTGATTTAGGACATAAAATGATTATTGAAGATTAAATTTGAAATATTGGACATACCCTGGTTTGGAAATAGATGGGGATAACGCTGTCGAATATCCTCTTCTCGTTCCCAGGTGGATTCACCTGGTGCATGATGTCTCCATGCAACACGAACTAGAGGAATAGTCTGGCCTCGCAACACTTTCTCGCTACGGTCCAGGATCTCTACAGGCTCCTCCTGGTACGATAAGCTCGGCCCGATGGTAATCTCTGAATAGTCCAGCACATGACTCGGGTCTGGAATGTATCTCCTCAGCTGAGATACATGGAAGACGTCATGTACTCCCTCCAATGTCTGAGGTAGAGCTAGCCTGTATGCAACTTCTCCGACGCGATCTAGCACATCGAAGGGTCCAATGTACCTTGGACTCAGCTTTCCTCTTCCTCCAAATCTGATAGTACCTCGGGTAGGTGAGATCTTCAAGAACACATGCTCTCCCACTTGGAACTCTAGAGGTCGTCGGTGAATGTTGGCCCAGTGCTTCTGTCTGTCTTGTGCAGTTCGTAGGTGTCCCTGGATCTTCTTTACTTTCTCCACCGTACAAATAATCAGTTCTGGTCCCAAGATCTGTCTCTCGCCAACATCGCTCTAGCATACTGGAGAACGACATTTCCTTCCATACAAAGCTTCAAAGGGAGCCATTTGGATGCTCGCTTGATAGCTGTTATTGTAGGAAAATTCCACCAGGTGTAGATGATCTTCCCATGATCCGCTGAAATCAAGCATGCAGGCTCTTAGCATGTCTTCTAGGGTCTGGATGGTGCGCTCTGACTGGCCGTCTGTCTGTGGATGATACGAGGTGCTGAACTTGAGGCGGGTACCAAGACTCTCTTGCATACTTCGCCAAAAGTAGGATGTAAACCTCGTATCCCGGTCAGATATTATGCTGACTGGTACTCCGTGCAGACGCACTATCTCCTTCATGTACATGTCTGCCAAGACTTCTGTAGATTGTCCGACTCTGAAAGGTAGGAAATGAGCAGCCTTGGTGAGTCTGTCTACAATCACCCATACGGCATTACGACCACTAGGACTTCTTGGGAAGCCCGTAACAAAGTCCATCGTAATGTGTTCCCATTTCCACTCGGGTATTGGGAGGGGTTGAAGTATACCGGCAGATCTCTGATGCTCAGCCTTGACTTGCTGACACACCAGGCATTTAGCCACAAAGCGTGCTATCTCCCGCTTCATTCTATGCCACCAGTAATATTGTCGCAGATCTCTGTACATCTTTGTGCCTCCTGGATGTATAGAGTATGTTGAGCTATGAGCTTCTGACATCAGCTCATTACGAAGTTCTCCATTTGGAACATAAAGACGATCACCACATCTTAGAGTCCCATCTTCGTGTATGCGACATCCTGTCTGGAGTCCAGCCTCTGTTCTTTGCCGAAGCCTCTGAAATCTTGCATCTGTTGGTAGAGCAGCTTTGATTCTTTCGACCAAGGTTGATTGCAGCTGGTAGTTTGATAATTGGCCGTCAAGTCCTGGCATAATGACCTCTATTCCCAACTTTGCTAGATCTCTCAGCAGATCTGGTTGGGTGATCATAAAGAATGCCGAGGGTCTTCTGCTTAGAGCATCAGCTACCACATTTGCTTTCCCAGGATGGTACTGTAGATCAATCTCGAAATCCGTCATCACTTTGAGCCATCGTCTTTGTCTCAGGTTTAAGTCTTTCTGAGTGTAGACATATTTTAAGCTCTTGTGATCGGTGAAAATCTCCACTCGTTCGCCGTATAGATAGTGTCTCCATAGCTTCAGGGCGAAGATGACTGCGGCAAGCTCTAGGTCGTGAGTGGGGTAATTCTTCTCATGGGTCCTTAGTTGTCTTGAGGCATAAGCTACAACCTTCCCATGTTGCATTAAGATACAACCAAATCCTTTTTCGGATGCATCGCTATAGATTACGAAATCTTCGGATCCAGATGGTATATTCAAGATGGGGGCTGTAGTCAGACGCTTCTTCAATTCATCAAAAGCTTTCTGACATTCCTCAAACCATATGAACTCCTGCTCCTTGCGGGTAAGACGGGTAATCGGCTCCGAGATTCTTGCAAAGTTTTCTATGAACCTCCGGTAATATCCGGCAAGTCCTAGAAAGCTTCTCACCTCTGAGACGTTGGTCGAAGTTGGCCATGTCTCCACGGATGAAATCTTTGCTGGGTCCACTGAGATGCCTTCTCCTGTGATCACGTGTCCAAGAAAAGCGACACGATCAAGGAAAAACTCGCACTTGCTCATCTTAGCATAAAGGCTCTCTCGTCTCAGCGTCTCTAGCATTAGTCTCAAGTGTTCTTCATGCCAGCCACGTAAGTAACTGCCCTGCGTAAACTTGATGATTCTAGAATAATATATGACCAGCGTAGAGTAACCTGATTAGGCGTAACCTAAAGATAGAATGTGAGCGTATTGTTACAGCCTTAGCTTTCCCCAGCCATGACCTAATCTTGTGCATTAAATACAGAGATACGCCTCGAGCCCTGTGCAAAAAGAAACAGCTTTCTGACAGGACATCTGGCTTTGTCTCACCTCAAGCGAATGACTTGCATCCAATAAAGTCACTAAACGATAATGTATAATATAGTATATATAGTATTATTATTGCTGGATAATACAGCATATATATGTATATTTATATTTCTCGCAATGTCAATTCATTTTATTATTATATATCAGTGGATATACCCTGATAATATTATATTATTATATATCAGTGGATACACCCTGATAATGTTATATTAAACAGTGGTTATACCCTGCTAATATATATATATTTACATTCCTGCAAAATTTCTTTGCTTTATATATATACTAAATATATACTACTACTATATATTATATCTATATATATATATAAATACTATATATATATATGTGTATATCCTATATATATTATGCATAAGTATGTATATACTTTTATATTATACCCTGATAATCACAAACCTGTATGTTTTAACAGAACCCAACTCCAGCACAGCCAGTGACCCCCTGTCACCAGCACCCTCAAACCTGAATTTGAGAACAGGTTTCCAACACTATCAGGGAGTAGGCAAGTATACCTTGCCAAGTTTATTGTTTAAATTCAAATATTGTTATATGCTCTTGTTTCTGAATTTTATATACCTAAGACTGCCTCAGGTACAGTCAACTGACATGTTAACGATTAGTATAATTAACTTAGTTTTACAGACCCACCAACAACTGTGAGGATATCCTGATATTCTCCTAGACCCTAGCACGGGAACACGCAACATGGTTGCATTACATATTGGGATACGAGCTGCGTATTTGATTAGCTACCAGTACGTGTGTCCCGCATCACGGATTAGCATAAATAAAACTAGGACTTGATATTTAGTTACATTGGGATGGGAAAGATAACTGGTAGACGTATGGGACACCCCCTCCTTAAATATTTTATACCTTCGTACCATGATGGTCGATTGCAGAGTGCCCTTGAGTCAGGGGGCATATGACACATATACTAGCCAGTCACCACGATTGGTGAATTACGTCAGCATATGTCTAGCCGATACATTCCCATGCGTACTACAAGGTCTTTACTTGCATTTCACATAGATGGTTAGCACCCTGTATTTATTTATTTTGTTCAGTACTTACATACATGGCATGTCATTTTTTGTATCTTGTTATGTCCCACTGAGGACCTGGTTCCCTGCCAGATCTTGATGAGGCTTTCTACCCCACGGTATACGGACCTGATCAAGAGGCTAGATGTGCTACCGAGGAGGAGCTAGAGGAGACACCCTCAGAGTATGCCTAACCCTAGAGACTTGCCACCTGGAGATGGAGATGTTTTGCTCAGATAGACCCTACTTAGTCTATCTGAATTTTTTTCTGTGCTATTATTAGTTTTGTAGTGGGCTTGTACCCACCAGTTGTGTACTTTATCAGACTCAGTTTTTATATATATTCAGCACTTATTTCCCTGACATTTTATTGTGGATGAGATAGATTTACCTGTTTTACACTTGTAGAATTTTAGGACAGCGTAGCACGTTCCTTTGGGTCCATTTGAAATGGATTAAACCCTTAGTGACGTGTCAGTTGGCCAGTGACACGTGGCCTAGTTCCTGACATTTTGGGACTGGGGCGTGACACGGTTTTAGTGCCGAAGAGAAGACCTCATTGGAATATATGTAACATGTCCGGATCTGTGCTCCTGCGAATACTCAAGAACATATACACCTGGCAGGGGACCAGGTCCTCAGAGGGACATAGCAAGATACAGAAAAATAACATGCCATAATGTAAATACTGAATAAATAAATGGGGTGTGCTAACCATCTAAGTGAATGCAATTTAAAGACCTTGTAGTACGCATGGGAATGTGTGGGCTAGACATATGCTGACGTAATTCACCAATCGTCATGACTGGCTAGTATATGTGTCATATGCCCCCTGACGCAAGGGCACTCCGCAATCGTCCATCCCTGCAGAGTATGGAACGAAGGATAAAACAATAATACCCCATCCTCCTCGGAGCACGGTAACGGAAACAAGAAAACCAATACCCCATCTCCGAGCAGCATGGTAACAGGAATGCCCCATCTCCGTAGAGTATGGTATCAGGCCACATGAATATATAAGGAGGGGGTGTCCCATACGCCTACTAGTATCTTTCCTGCCCAATATATATCTACAAGTCGTAAAAATGATGTGGACACCTCCTACTATGATGCAAGTCTCAATAAAATAAACAACTGGGCTAAATACCACTACACGTATTGCTCACACTGATGGCCAGTCGCGCATGAGGCACGCGTCCCTACATGTACTCACTCTGTAACGTGTAATGATACGTGTCAAGGCCGGAGAAGTTATATCAATAACTTCACAATTTTAGGTGGGTCTACTAGACACTAGGTCAGACACAAGTCCTAACGTCAACGCCATCGTTGACTGCATCCGAGTCTGCTCGGACGAGCACATTTATATAATATTAAAATAAATAAATATATAACTAACAATAACTGAATTTAAACAGTACAACAAGGCAATGTATACTTGCCTGGCAAGAGAGCTGCAAATGTAACGTCTAGATGTCAAGTGCCAAAAGTCAGAAACTATGGCCTTAGAATAAATATCTCCGGATGCTGAAATAAACATCACTAACAGTCTCAGAAAATATCAAATAGCTAGAAACGCCTATCCTTAAGTCCAATTTGGACACAGGGGCAAAAATGACAGTTTCCGGTCAAAGCGGGGTCCACATGTGGCCCACTTTGCACCGAAAAATATGTCAGGGTCAAAGATCTCCAAATTTGCCAAACTTAGTGTCAACAAGTCCAGAACGTCAATACGAACCCAACGGAACTTCCAGAATTGGATTCCGATGAGCCGGTCACAAAATCGTCCGTCAGGTGGAGCCTGTGGGGCCCACGATACGGGATTTTGTCAACGCTCTCAGAATCGAACCAAACTTGGCTCACAGGACCAGCGTATTGCTACGAGTTCGATGGCGCAAGTTTCGTCTCGATCCGAAGTGTGTACACAAAGTTACAGCGTGTTCCAGAACTGACGGATACGGGACGGTGTCGACGGATACGCGTTGATTCCGGTGTGCACGCACATCCAAATCAACTTCTACGAAATCCCACACATCCGTATTAACGTCGCGCACGTTTCGGTAAAGATCACGTGCGACCAAGTCATCCCGTTTGGCGGGGTGTACCCAGTTTCGGGGTGAATCGGGTTGTTGTTTTTCCTGTATTTGGATCGCGGTTCGCGATCGCCACAGGACGCGATGCTCCGAGCGGGTTGCACGGGCACCGAGATGGTTACATAGTCTACACGACGCAACTGACGGAATTGAAATCGGAATTACGAGTAGAGAGATATGAGTACCTGAACAGGGCTCCAGAAACTTGCGTTTCTCGTGTCCGACACGTGTCCGACACGTGTCAGGGTCAGGGACGGCTGTGTCCGTGTCCTCCCTAGGGCATCTGAACGCTGCCGGAGTCTACTGGCCTCGACGGCGAGCTGCTCGGCTGAGTCGGCCGAAGCTGGAGCGGCTAGGAGGGGCTGACCGGAGTCGACTGGGAGGAGAGGAGAGGTGGTGGTGGCGTTGGTACTGGTGGTGGAGGATGGTGGTGGCGGCGGACTGTGATGGGGGTGGCGGTGGTGGTGGAGAAGAAGTGGAGGAGGAGGAAGGCGGACGGAGGTCGGGGGTCGGCTCCGGCCGGCGGGGTCGGCTCCGGCCGGGGAGGATGAGGAGAGGAAGAGGGAGAGAGGAGAGAGGGAGCGGCGGGGAGGAGGAAAGGAGGAGGAGAGGGAGGAGATGGCCAGCGGGGGGGGAGGGGGTCGCCGCCGGCCAGGGGGGGTCAGCTGCGGCTGTAGGGGGGAATTTTGGGTTTAATTATTTTCTTTTTCTTTTTCTTTTAGTTTTATTTATAAAGAAATATATTAATTTAATATGTAAAATATCTATAGATATTTTTAGGATATTTTTGGGATATTTTTGGGATCTTTTCGGGTGGGTCCTGCGTCCAAATGGACGGCGCAGGTTCACCGGCCAATGAGGGGGTGACACTTCGCACTGAAATTTGCAGGGAAGTCCCTGTAATTTCATAAATTACGTAAAGGTCCTATTTTGGGAAATTGCACAATTACGAAATTGTCTGGAAAAACACCAGATTCCTGAAAATTCTAAAATTCACAGAATTGAGGGAAATTGCTATGTGAGGGCCCTGGGGAAATGGGGGTGAGTCTGGGCAGGGGTTGGACCTGGTTTCTGGGTGATACGGGTCACCGTATTTAATTAATAAATACTGCGCACGGAGTTCTCTAATTATTTAGAGGCAGGTAGGGTCATAATTTTTCTACGGTGTCAATACACTAAATGTAGTATACTCAGTGTAGAAAATTAACGTATTTTTGTTTGGCCAAAACAGGTGCATGTTGGGCCTCAAATCTCTAGGGGTACAGAGATGGGTATAGAGCAGGAAATTAAATAGGAAATAATTACGAACTTTTGTAACGATATTTGTGCGTCTCAAACGAGGCTCAAAATAAAGCATCTGGGAGTTGCACAAAATTCAGGAAAATAGTCTAGCATGTCTATGACAGGTATGTGAACTTCGTTCGGGGATAACAGTCAAGATAAAGCTCCAAATAATTCGGTGATGGACAAGTGCACAAGTCAATAGGATATGCAAACAAAATAATTTAAAATATTGCCATAAATCCTAAATTGTTAAAATAATCCTAGAAATACTGAAATTTGGTCGAGGGGGTTTACAATCTACCCAATTTATAAAAATTTCGTCCTCAAAATTAAAACTAAGCCACGGTAGAAGTCAGAGACGGTATAAGATATAATTTAACAAAGTAATTTATATCTTGGTTTACGAATAGGTTCGAAAAACGTTTACGCATGTCGTCCACATGCTTCCAAGTAGATTCTTCTGGCGCGTCATGCTTCCATGCCACGCGGACCAAGGGAATAGACTGATTTCTCAATACTTTTTCTTGATGATCAAGGATTCCCACTGGTTGCTCTTGATACGACAAGCTCGGCCTAATGGTGATCTATGAATGGTTGAGAACATGACTGATGTCTGTCACATATCGCCTGAGTTACGACACGTGGAATACATCAAGTATTCCCTCAAGTGAAGGTGGTAGCGCAAATTGATATGTCACTACTCCCACTCTTTCTAGCACGTCAATGGTCCAATATACCTTGGACTCAATTTGTTGCGTCCTCCGAATCGAATGGTGCTTCTAGTAGGTGAGATCTTCAAGATGACATTATCGTTCTTTTTGAATTTCCAAGGGACGATGATGACGGTCTGCCTACTGCTTTTGTCTGTCTTGCACTGCTTGCAAGTGTCCTGTATTACTTAATTGTCTTTACAGTGTTGACCACCAACTCTGGTCACGCGAATCCTTGACTGGTACAATGTTGACTGGTATGCCGTGCAATCTTAGGATTTGTCTCATATATAAGTTATGTCTTCATAGCTTCAGAGTAATTACGACGGTTGCAAGTTCCAAATTCTTTTCATGTACTCATAATTGTCTAGATGCATATGCCATTACCTTGCCATCCTGTATTAGTACGCATCCCAAACTTTTTCCTGATGCGTCTGTAGATCACATAACCTCCTGTTCCGGATGGAATAGTCAATACGGTTGCTGTGGTCAGTCGCTTCTTAATCCTCAAAAGTGGCTTGACACTCGTTGGTCCATAGGAATTCTTAATCCTTATAAGTCAACCTAGTCATAGGTGCTGCTATCCATTCAGGAGTCAATCAATTGTTCTTCCAGGTAAAATCCATTTAGACTCCTGACAGCAAAATGATACATTCTTCATCGTAATACTTGGGTTCTGAACTTGACCTAAGTTACGAGGCAAAATAAAAAAATTTATGCTGCCATAGTGGCACACGTACCAGGAACATAAGTAGGTAGTGAAGGTCATTCTAAAGATAGCACCGTTTTAAACTGCAATCTAAACTAATAATAGGGTTTAGTAATTACCCAAGAAACAAACAGAAATGGCTACAGAAATAATACACTTTCGTATTTATACTAAGTACGAGGTTTCGTCTTTCCGAAATAAGGGAAGACGGAAAACAGTAATCAAAAGTTCAAGGGGAAGGTAATAGATTAGAAGTGTAGGGATCAAGGCGTTTAAAAAATTCAAATAGGAATTGTCAAAATAGTTGTGGATTGAAATATTATTTTTGGTAATTCCTATTCACATGCTCGTATCAGTACAGTTACGTAACTGATACGATATGCTTAGATATATCTAGAGGGCAAGTACATCTGTCTACTAATCACTATATATCTCAATCCACGTAAAGTAGTTATGCGAAGGGCGAATCAAAATGCACTAAGGTTGATCAGACCGTATACACTGATTCTGGATAGACAATTGTATTAGTGGGGTGGATCAGGCCCCAATAACACATGTGTCATGAACAAGCTCGATAAAGAATAAGCTTGCAAAACTAGGCTATAATAGCATCATAAGTCAAGGTAGGATAGCAATTATAAGTACGCTAGATTATGATGTGAGAAGTACAAAACAATTCAAATTCACAAAAAGACAAGACTCTACAATCTCTATAGTTATTATTCTAATTCCTTATCTAAGTCGCTAGCTGACCTAAAAGAGGTATGGCCTTCTAAGTTCTAAAATATTAATATAAACTATAGGTTGTCTGCCTAAAACAGAGATTTCAAGAAAGTCCGCGTAATGTAGGGGTTCGAGGTTGTCTGCGTAAATCAGAGATATAATAATTTGGCGTAACGCATGGTTTCAGAGCTATCCGCGTAATACAGAGAAGCGTAAGTGGAGCTTCAGAGCTGTTCACGTAAAAAGTCTGTGCGTAACAGTCTGCGTAAAAGTCTGAGCGTAAAAAGTTTTGCGCTAAAATCTGCGCTAAAATATCTCCTGCGTAAAGTCTATTATTCGTCGTAGCGTAAAGTTGTACGAAAAACTCATGAGTTTGTCAGTCAAATTAGTGAATCCTGACATCTGACAAAAGTAATTTGTACAATGATCGAGTGGATGGTTTGTGATGATGAATTTGCACGGGAACCCAAGTTGTCGTTTAGTAACTTTATTGGATACAAGTCATTCGCTTGAGGTGAGACAAAGCCAGATGTCCTGTCAGAAAGCTGTTTCTTTTTGCACAGGACTCGAGGCGTATCTCTGCATTTAATGCACAAGATTGGGTCATGGCTGGGGAAAGCTAAGGCTGTAACAATACGCTCACATTCTATCTTTAGGTTACGCCTAATCAGGTTAATCTACGCTGGTCATCTATTATTCTAGAATCATCAAGTTTACGCAGGGCAGTTACCTACGTGGCTTTTAGGACGTGGGATAAGGAAGACTAAAGAATCGTGGGTAGCGGTTGTCATAACTGCGGCGTAAGGAGACAATCTCCTGCATAATTTGGTTTTTTTTTACGCCAACAGGAAAGTCATTTGGCTTTTACGCCAACTAGGCAGTTGTTTGGTTCTTAAGCCAACAGCGGTCAAATGGGTTTTACGTCAACAAGGGTAAAGGGTCTCTGGCATAACACTAGGTTTATCCAAACTTAGGATGGGGTTTCAGTCCTAGTATTCAATCTTAGATTTCTATGGGTTTCTCAAAACTAGGGTCAATACTATAGTCAAATCTCTAATAATCCTATCTCTAACTAATCCTAGTAGTGTTTATACTATACTCAGGTCATACATAAATACGTCAAGGGATAAGGTAAGTTAATCTATAGGTAGTGATGCTAGGGTTCATTTAGGAAATCTGGAAGGCTAGGGTTCACTAGGTAGTCTGAACTTAATGATGTGTCAATGTCCTAGCTGGGTTCTTAATAGAAATACTACCCTAAGTATCATCCTATCAACAGGGATTTCTATTTTCTAGCAGGGACTATACTTAAGAAATTATCAGGGAAGCACATGAATCAAGCAGGATGCAATTATGTAAGTAGGACAGACTGGAAGGAAGATAAGTCATAGTCAATTATGGATGAGATCCTATCTTTAATCCTAGGTGCAGGCTTGCTCGGTACAGTAACGTAACCGAGACAATATGCTCTGACCTGCATGGGCCACCACTAAAAATATGTCACGCCCCAGTCCCAAAATACGTAGGACTAGGTCACGTAACCATGCCAGCTGGCCCGTATATATGGCAACTCCAATATATGGAAACCATATATACGTGCGTACGCTGTATAATGAACAATAATTCATAAGTGGTAAAAGTAATTACAAGTCACAGGGTAATATCTAAATCTCATCCACAGAAATCAAATAAACATGAATAACCAATAACCATGTAACTAGAACTCAAAATAAAGTACCTAAAGAATGACAGTCGGATGGAAACAAATCCACTGCCGAAATAGAATATAAAAGGAACCAGATACACACCATATAAGAACACCTCTGACAATCAAGAGACTCGAAGAGAAGACCTCCTCGGAATATACGTAACATGTCCGGATCTGTGCTCCTGCGAATACTCAAGAAACATATACACCTGGCAGGGGACCAGGTCCTCAGAGGGACATAGCAAGATACCGAAAAATAATATGCCATAATGTAAATACTGAATAAATAAATGGGGTGTGCTAACCATCTAAGTGAATGCAATTTAAAGACCTTGTAGTACGCATGGGAATGTGTGGCTAGACATATGCTGACGTAATTCACCAATCGTCGGGACTGGCTAGTATATGTGTCATATGCCCCCTGACTCAAGGGCACTCCGCAATCGACCATCTCCGAGGAGCATGGTACGAAGGATAAAACAATCAAGGAGGGAGTGTCCCATACGTCCACTAGTATCTTTCCCGCCCAATATAGATGTACAAGTCATGAAAACGACGTGGACACCTCCTACTATGATGCAAGTCTCAATAAAATAATCAACTAAGCTAAATACCGTTACACGTGTAGCTCACACCGATGGCCAGTCGAGTATGAGGCACGCGTCCCTACATGAACTCACTCTGTGACGTGTAATGATACGTGTCAAGGCCTGGAAAGTTATATCAATAACTTCACAACTTTAGGTGGGTCCACTAGACACTAGGTCAGACACAAGTCCTAACATCAACGCCATCGTTGACTGCACCCGAGTTTTCTCGGACGTGCACATTTATATAATAAATAAATATATAACTATCAATAACTGAAATCAAACAGTACAACAAGGCAAGGTATACTTGCCTGGCAAGAGAGCTGTAAATATAATATCCAGATGTCAAATACCAAGTGTCAGAAACTATGGCCTCAGAATGAAAGTCTCTGAATGCTGAAATAAACATCACTAACAGTCTCAGAAAATATCAAATAGCTAGAAACGCCTGTCCTTAAGTCCAATTTGGACACAGGGGCAAAAATGATAGTTTTTGGTCAAAGCGGGGTCCACATGTAGGCCGCTTTGCACCGAAAAATGTATCAGGGTCAAAGGTCTCCAAATTCGCCAAACTTAGTGTCAACAAGTCAGGAACGATGATACGAACCCAACGAAACTTCCAGAATTGGATTCCGATGAGCCGGTCACAAAATCGCTCATCAAGTGGAGCCTGTGGGGCCCACGATACGGGATTTTGCCAACGTTCTCAGAATCGAACCAAACTTGGATCACAGGACCAGCGTATTGCTACGAGTCCGATGGCGCAAGTTTCGTCTCGATCCGACGTGTGTACACAAAGTTGCAGCATATTCCAGAACAGGCGGATACGGGACATTGTCGGCGGATACGCGTTGATTCCGGTGTGCACGCATATCCAAATCAACTTCTGCGAAATCCCGTACGTCCGTATCAACGACGCGCACGTTTGGGTAAAGACCGCGTGCGACCAAGTCGTCCCGTTTGGCGGGGCGTACCCAGTTCCGGGGTGAATCGGGTCGTTGTTTTTCCTGTATTTGGATCACGGTTTGCGATCGCCACACGACGCGATGCTCCGAGCGGGTTACACGGGCACCGAGGGGGTTACACAGTCTACACGACGCAACTGACGGAATCGGAAACAGAGCTACGTGGTGAGAGAAAAATATACCTGAACAGGGCTCCGAGAATCGAATTTCTCCGTGTCCGAGAGGTGTCTGAGAGTCGTTGACACGAGCTGTGTCCTTGTGTCTGCTGTGTCCGACACGAACTGTGTCTAGATCTTGCTGGAGACTCGTCGGAGGGTGACTGTGCTCGGGGCGGCCGGGGAGTGGCTGCTCGGGAGGAGGACGCCGCTGGCCTCGTGGTCCGTCGACGGCGAGGGCGGAACGGGCTGCGGGCGGCTCAGGCGACGTCGGGCTAGGGCTGCGGCTGAGGCGACGTTCGGGGAGGAGGGGGAGGTCGAGAAGGTGGTGGTGTCGTGGGGGTGGAGGAGAAGGGAGAGAGAGGAGGAGCGGCGGCGGGGGGGTATGCTGGTGGTGGAGGGTGGCGGAGTGGAGGAGGAGGAGAAGCTGGGGATAACGATGGTGGTGGTGGTGGGCTGACCAGGGTAGGGAGGAAGGGCGGAGGAGGGGAGATGGGCTCGGGGTGGAGGAGAAGAGGAGGAGGAGGAGGAGTCAGGTGAGGTGGTGGCGGGCGGTGGAGACGAGGGGCGGCTCGGGGAGAGGGACTCGGGGGGAAAGTTCAGCGGCGGCGGGGGCGGAGGCTGCCGCGGGGGGGGGGGGGGGACAGCTCCGGCGAGGGGGGGTAGTCGGCGGCTAGGGGGGAGAGCTGCGGCTGGGGTAGGTTTAGGGTTTTATTTTATTTTTATTTTCTTTTTCTTTTCTTTTATAAAAGATTTTATTATTAAATAAGTAAAAATATCTATAGATATTTTTAGGATATTTTTGGGATATTTTTGGGATCTTTTCGGGTGGGTCCCGCCTCCAATTGGATGGTGCAGGTTTACCGGCCAATGAGGGGGTGACACCTCGCATTACAAATTTGCAGAAAGGTCCCTTCAATTCCATAAATTGCATAATGGTCCTATTTCGGGAATTTGCGCAATTACGAAATTGTCTGGGAAAAACACCTGATTTCTGAAATTACTAAAATTCACAGAATTGAGGAAAATTGCTGTGCGAGGGTCCCGAGGGGGTGGGGGTGAGTCTGGGCAGGTACTGGGCCTGGTTTTGGGGTGATACGGGCCATCGTATTTATTTAATTAATAAATACTGCGCACGGTGTTCTCTAATTATTTAGAGGCAGGTAGGGTCATAATTTTTCTACGGTGTCAATACACTAAATGTAGTATACTCAGTGTAGAAAATTAACGTATTTTTGTCTGGACAAAATGGGTGCATGTTGGGCCTCTAATTGCTATTGGAACAGGGATGGGTACAGGTCTAGGATTTAAAATATTAATTAAATACATGTGTTTGCAACGAGATTTGTGCGTCTCATACGAGGCTCAAAATTAAGTATCTGGGAGTTGCACAAAGTGCAAGATGGTAGACTGGCACATCTAGGAGAGGTATATGAACTTCGTTCGGGGATAACAGTCAAGGTAAAGCTCCAAATAATTAGGTGACGGTCAGGTGCACAAGTTAATAAGATATGTAAGCAAAATAAATTAAAATATTGCAACAAATCCTAAATTGTTAAAATAATCCTAAAAATACTGAAATCTGGTCGAGGGGGTTTACAATCTACCCAACTTATAAAAATTTCGTCCTCGAAATTAAAACTAAGCCATGGTAGAAGTCAAAGACGGCATAAGATATAATTTAACAAAGTAATTTATATCTTGGGTTACGAATAGGTTCGAAAACGTTTATGCATGTCGTACTAGCGCTTCCAAGTTGTTTCTCCTGGCGCGTCATGCTTCCATGCTACACGGGCCAAGGGAATAGGCTGATTCCTCAATATCTTTTCTCGATGATCGAGGATTCCCACGAGTTGCTCTTGATACGACAGGTCTCGGCCTAATGGTGATATCCTCAAAAAGACATGATCGTCCTCTTTGAATTCCAAGGGACGATGATGACGGTCTGCCCACTGCTTGTCTGTCTTGTACTTCTCGCCAGTCTCCTTGTATTTACTTAACTGTCTCTTCGGTTGACCATCAACTCTGGTCACGCGAATCCTTGTCTGGTACAATGCTGACTGGTATACCGTGCAATCTTACGATCTGCCTCAAATAAGCAATGTCTCCATAGCTTCAGACTAATTACAATGGTTGCAAGTTCCAAATTCTTCCCATGCACTCATAACTGTCTAGATTCATCTGTCATTACCTTGCCATCCTGTATTAATACGCATCTCAAACTTTTTCCTGATGCATCTGTAGATCACATAACTCCTACTCCGGATGGAATGGTCAATACGGGTATTGTGGTCAGTCGCTTCTTGAACTCCTCGAAAGCGGCTTGACACTCGTTGGTTCATAGGAATTCTTAATCCTTATAAGTCAACCTAGTCATGGGTGCTGCTATCCATTCAGGAGTCAATCAATTGTTCCTCCAGGTGAAATCCATTTAGACTCCTGTCAGCAAAATGATATATTCTTCATCGTAATACTTGAGTTCTGAACTTGACCCAAGTTACGAGGCAAAAATAAAATTTTCATGCTGCCATAGGGATGTACGTATCAGGAACGTAGGTAGGTAGGTAGTGAAGGGTCATCTAAAGGTAGCACAAATTATATACTGCAATCTAATCTAAAAACAGGGTTTGGTAATTACCCAAGAACAAACTGAAAAGGCTACAAAACAATACACTCTCGTATTTATACTTTATTATTAGATTAGATTGCAGTTATAAATGGTGCTATCTTTAAGAATAACCTTCGCTACCTACCTACTTTCCTGGTACGTGCATCCCTATGACAGCAAAATTTTATTTTTGCCTCGTAACTTGGAGCAAGATTCAGAACTCAAGTATTACGAAAAAGGATGTATCATTTTGCTGACAGGAGCCTAAAGAGATTTTACCTGGATAAATAATTGATTGACTTCTGAATGGATAGCAGCGCCTATGACTAGGTTGACTTGTAAGGATTAAGAATTCCTATGGACCGACTCACCAAGTCAGCACAATAGAGTTGGCCAGTCTGCAGAAGCTTTAGCTAACTTATATATGAGGCAGATCGTAAGATTGTACGACACACCAGTCAGCATTGTACCAGACAAGGATTCGCGTGACCAGAGTTGGTGGTCAACACCGTAGGGACAGTTAAGTAAATACAAGGACACTTGCGAGCGGTGCAAAGACAGACAGAAGCAGTGGGCAGACCGTCATCATCGTCCCGTAGAATTCAAAGTGGACGATCATGACTTCTTGAGGATATCGCCTACTAGAGGCACCATTCGATTCGGAGGACGCAGCAAGTTGAGTCCAAGGTAGATTGGACCATTGACGTGCTAGAAAGAGTGGAAGTAGTGGAATATCAACTTGCGCTACCACCTTCACTTGAGGGAGTACTTGCTGTATTCCACGTATCGCAACTCAGGCGATATGTGACAGACAGTAGTCATGTTCTCAACCATTCGGAGATCACCATTAGGCCGAGCTTATCGTATCAGGAGCAGCCCGTAGAAATCCTTGATCATCGAGAAAAGGTATTGAGAAATCAGTCTATTCCCTTGGTCCGCGTAGCATGGAAGCATGGCACGCCAGAAGAATCTAATTGGAAGCGTGTGGACGACATGCGTAAACATTTTTGAACCTATTCTTAACCCAAGATATAAATTACGTCTTTGACTTCTACCGTGGCTTAGTTTTAATTTCGAGGATGAAATTTTTATAAGTTGGGTAGATTGTAAACCCCCTCGACCAGATTCCAGTATTTTAGGAATATTTTTCACAATTTAGGATTTGTTATAATATTTTAATTTATTTTGCTTACATATCCTATTGATTTGTGCACCTGTCCATCACCTAATTATTTGGAGCTTTACCTTGACTGTTATCCTCGAACGAAGTTCGCATACCTCTCCTAGACATGCCAGCCTACTATCCTGCACTTTGTGCAACTCCCAGATACTTAGTTTTGAGCCTCTTATGAGACGCACAAATCTTGTTGCAAACGTCCGTATTTAATTCCTATTTTAATTCCCAGATCTGTACCCATCCCTGTTCCAATGGAGATTTGAGGCCCAACATGCACCTGTTTTGCCCAGACAACAATACGTTATTTTTCTACACTGAGTATACTACATTTAGTGTATTGACACCGCAAGAAAATTATGGCCCTACCTGCCTCTAAATAATTAGAGAACACCGTGCGCAGTATTTATTAATTTAATAAATACGATGGCCCGAATTACCCCCAAAACCAGGCCCAGTCCCTGCCCAGACTCACCCCCACCCCCTCGGGACCATCGCACAGCAATTTTCCTCAATTCTGTGAATTTTAGCATTTTCAGGAATCAGGTGTTTTCCAGACAATTTCGTAAATTGCGTAAATTCCCGAAATAGGACCATTATACAATTTATGGAATTGCAGGGACCTTCCTACAAATTTGTAATGCGAGGTGTCACCCCCTCATTGGTCGGTGAACCTGCACCGTCCATTTGGAGGCGGAACCCACCCGAAAAGATCCCGAAAATATCCCGAAAATATCCCGAAAATATCTTGTAAATATCTTTAGATATTTTTACATATTAAATTAATATAATTTTCTATAAAAGAAAAATAAGAAAATAAATAAATAACCCTAACCCTAACCCACCCGATCCCCCCCCTCAGCCGCCGGCTACCCCCCTGGCCGGAGCGGCGAGCCCCCTCGCCGGAGCTACCCCCCTGCCGGCGACGAGCCTCCCCCCCGATCTCCTCTCTCCTCAGTCTCCCTTCCCCTCTTCTCCTTCCACGACCCGACCTAGCCAGCACAGCGGCGGCCCGACCCCCCGCCGTGAGCTCCTCCCCCTCTCCTCAACGATTTCCCCTCCTCTCCGAGCTCCGCCTCCGTCGCCCCCTGGCCGGAGCCGAGCCACCTGGCCCCCGACCCTCCCTCTCTCCTCAGCCTCCTCCTTCCCCGAGCCCCCACCGCGGCGAGCCGCCCTCCGCCACCCTCGAGCTCCTCCTCGCCGGAGCCCTCGCTGCCTTCCTCGCTGTTCCGCAGCCCCGAGCCGCCCTCCAGCACTCGCCCCCGACCTCGGCCCGCTCTCCTCCGACCGAGGCCAGCCCGCCCCAGCCGAGCCGACACTTCCAGAGGCTGCATCACCCGCAGCCGACTCTGGCCGACTCAGCCGAGCGTCGCCCGGCCTCCCCGAGACGTCCCCGAGCCCTCGCCGACCTCCGCCGGCCTGAACCCCCACTCCCAGCGACCCAGACTCAAGCCCTAACTCAGACGCGATTCGGACACGTGTCGGACACGAAGAATTCGTAGTTTCTGGAACCCTGTTCAGGTACTCTTTCCTCTCTCCTCGTAATTCTAATTTCTGTTCCGTCAGTTGCGTCGTGTAGACTGTGTAACCATCTCGGTGCCCGTACAACCCGCTCGGAGCATCGCGTCCTGTGGTGATCGCGAACAGCGATCCAAAAACAGGAAAAACGACCTGATTCATCCGGAACTGAGTACGCCCCGCCAAACGGGACGACTTGGTCGCACGCGGTCTTTATCGAAATGTGCGCGCCGCTGATACGGACGTGCGGGATTTCGCAGAAGTTGATTTGGATGTGCGTGCACACCGAAATTAACGCGTATCCGCCGACACCGTCCCGTATCCGCCTATTTTGGAATACGCTGTAACTTTGTGTACACACGTCGGATCGAAATAAAACTTGCGCCATCGGACTCGTAGCGATATGCTGGTCCTGTGATCAAAGTTTGGTTCGATTCTGAGAACGTTAACAAAATCCCGTATCGTGGGCCCCACAGGCTCCACTTGACGGGCGATTTTATGATCGGCACATCGGAATCCAGTTCTGGACATTCCGTTGGGTTCGTATCGACGTTCTGGACTTGTTGACACTAACTTTGGCAAATTTGGAGACCTTTGACCCTGGCACATTTTTTGGTACAAAGCGGCCCACATGTGGACCCCGCTTTGACCGAAAACTGTCATTTTTGCCCCTGTATCTAAATTGGACTTAAGGACAGGCGTTTCTAGCTATTTGATATTTTCTGAGACTGTTAGTGATATTTATTTCAGTATCCGGAGACATTTATTCTGAGGCCATAGTTCTGACTTTTGGCATTTGACATCTGGACATTATATTTGCAGCTCTCCTGCCAGGCAAGTATACCTTGCCTTGTTGTACTGTTTAAATTCAGTTATTGTTAGTTACATGTTTATTTATTATATAAATGTGTGCGTCCGAGAAAACTCGGGTGCAGTCAACGATGGCGTTGACGTTAGGACTTGTGTCTGACCTAGTGTCTAGTAGACCCACCTAAAGTTATGAAGTTATTGATATAACTTCCCAGGCCTTGACACGTATCATTACACGTCACAGAGTGAGTACATGTAGGGACGCGTGCCTCATGCGCGACTGGCCATCAGTGTGAGCAACACGTGTAGCGGTATTTAGCTCAGTTGTTTATTTTATTGAGACTTACATCATAGTAGGAGGTGTCCACGTCGTTTTCACGACTTGTACATCTATATTGGGCGGGAAAGATACTAGTGGACGTATGGGACACCCCCCTCCTTGATTGTTTTTATCCTTCATACCATGCTCCTCGGAGATGGTCGATTGTAGAGTGCCCTTGAGTCAAGGGGCATATGACACATATACTAGCCAGTCCCGACGATTGGTGAATTACGTCAGCATATGTCTAGCCACACATTCCCATGCGTACTACAAGGTCTTTAAATTGCATTCACTTAGATGGTTAGCACACCCCATTTATTTATTCAGCATTTATATTATGGCATGTTATTTTTCTGTATCTTGCTATGTCCCTCTAAGGACCTGGTCCCCTGCCAGGTGTATATGTTTCTTGAGTATTCGCAGGAGCACAGATCCGGATATGTTACGTATATTCCGAGGAGGTCTTCTCTTCGAGTCTCGTGATTGTCAGAGGTGTTCTTATATGGTGTGTATCTGGTTCCTTTTATATTCTATTTCGGCAGTGGATTTGTTTCCATCCGACTGTCGTTCTTTAGATATTTGTTATTGTGATCTAGTTACCTGATTATTGGTTATTCCTGTATATGTGATATTCTGTGGATGAGATTTAGATATTATCCTGTGACTTGTGATTAATTATACCACTGGTGAACTATTGTTCATTATACAGCGTACGCACGTATATATGGTTTCCATATATTGGAGTTGCCATATATACGGGCCAGCTGGCATGGTTACGTGACCTAGTTCTACGTATTTTGGGACCGGGGCGTGACATATTTTTAGTGGTGGCCCATGCAGGTCATTTTTGCCCCTGTGTCCAAATTGGAGACAACACTCCCATCAATTATAGCAGAGTTCGAAGACGTATTCCCAGAAGAATTGCCAGGCCTACCGCCTGACAGAGAAGTGGAGTTCATTATTGAGCTGATACCCGGAGCTGCACCAGTATCCTCCAATGTGTACCGACTGGCGAAGAAGGAGCTTGACGAGCTGAAGCTTCAACTGGAGGAACTAGAGATCAAGGGATTTGTTTGTCCTAATGCATCACCCTGGGGAGCACCAGTTTTGTTTGTACCAAAGAAGGACGGGACATATCGTATGTGTATTGATTACAGAGCCCTCAACGCTTTGACAATCAAAAATAAATACCCCTTGCCGAGAATTGATGACCTGTTCGATCAACTGACAGGAGCCGTTGTATTCTCGAAGATAGACTTGAGATCAGGCTATCATCAGGTCAAGGTACAGAGAGAAGATATTCCAAAGACAGCATTCAGGACTCGTTATGGTCACTACGAGTTCCTGGTGATGCCGTTTGGACTAACTAATGCACCTGCCGTATTCATGAACCTGATGAACAGAGTCTTCCATCAATATCTGGACCAGTTCGTGGTAGTCTTCATCGACGACATTCTGGTGTATTCAAAGAGCCACGAGAAGCATGAAGAACACTTGAGACTAATGCTAGAGACGCTGAGACGAGAGAGCCTTTATGCTAAGATGAGCAAGTGCGAGTTTTTTCTTGATCGTGTCGCTTTTCTTGGACACGTGATCACAGGAGAAGGCATCTCAGTGGACCCAGCAAAAATTTCATCTGTGGAGACATGGCCAACTCCGACCAACGTCTCAGAGGTGAGAAGCTTTCTAGGACTTGCCGGATATTACCGGAGGTTCGTAGAAAACTTTGCAAGAATCTCGGAGCCGATTACCCGTCTTACCCGTAAGGAGCAGGAGTTCATATGGTCTGACGAATGTCAGAAAGCTTTTGATGAATTGAAGAAGCGTCTGACTACAGCCCCCATCTTGACTATACCATCTGGATCCGGAGGTTTCGTAATCTATAGCGATGCATCCGAAAAAGGATTTGGTTGTGTCTTAATGCAACATGGGAAGGTTGTAGCTTATGCCTCAAGACAACTGAGGACCCATGAGAAGAATTACCCCACTCACGACCTAGAGCTTGCCGCAGTCATCTTCGCCCTGAAGCTATGGAGACACTATCTATACGGCGAACGAGTGGAGATTTTTACCGATCACAAGAGCTTAAAATATGTCTACACTCAGAAAGACTTAAACCTGAGACAAAGACGATGGCTCGAAGTGATGACAGATTTCGAGATTGATCTACAGTACCATCCTGGGAAAGCAAATGTGGTAGCTGATGCTCTAAGCAGAAGACCCTCGGCATTCTTTATGATCACCCAACCAGATCTGCTGAGAGATCTAGCAAAGTTGGGAATAGAGGTCATTATGCCAGGACTTGACGGCCAATTATCAAACTACCAGCTGCAATCAATCTTGGTCGAAAGAATCAAAGCTGCTCTACCAACAGATGCAAGATTTCAGAGGCTTCGGCAAAGAACAGAGGCTGGACTCCAGACAGGATGTCGCATACACGAAGATGGGACTCTAAGATGTGGTGATCGTCTTTATGTTCCAAATGGAGAACTTCGTAATGAGCTGATGTCAGAAGCTCATAACTCAACATACTCTATACATCCAGGAGGCACAAAGATGTACAGAGATCTGCGACAATATTACTGGTGGCATGGAATGAAGCGGGAGATAGCATTGTGGCTAAATGCCTGGTGTGTCAGCAAGTCAAGACTGAGCATCAGAGATCTGCCGGTCTACTTCAACCCCTCCCAATACCCGAGTAGAAATGGGAACACATTACGATGGACTTTGTTACGGGCTTCCCAAGAAGTCCTAGTGGTCGTAATGCCGTATGGGTGATTGTAGACAGACTCACCAAGGCTGCTCATTTCCTACCTTTCAGAGTCGGACAATCTACAGAAGTCTTGGCAGACATGTACATGAAGGAGATAGTGCGTCTGCACGGAGTACCAGTCAGCATAATATCTGACCGGGATACGAGGTTTACATCCTACTTTTGGCGAAGTATGCAAGAGAGTCTTGGTACCCGCCTCAAGTTCAGCACCTCGTATCATCCACAGACAGACGGCCAGTCAGAGCGCACCATCCAGACCCTAGAAGACATGCTGAGAGCCTGCATGCTTGATTTCAGCGGATCATGGGAAGATCATCTACACCTGGTGAAATTTTCCTACAACAACAGCTATCAAGCGAGCATCCAAATGGCTCCTTTTGAAGCTTTGTATGGAAGGAAATGTCGTTCTCCAGTATGCTGGAGCGATGTTGGCGAGAGACAGATCTTGGGACCAGAACTGATTATTCGTACGGTGGAGAAAGTAAAGAAGATCCAGGGACACCTACGAACTGCACAAGACAGACAGAAGCACTGGGCCAACATTCACCGACGACCTCTAGAGTTCCAAGTGGGAGAGCATGTGTTCTTGAAGATCTCACCTACCCGAGGTACTATCAGATTTGGAGGAAGAGGAAAGCTGAGTCCAAGGTACATTGGACCCTTCGATGTGCTAGATCGCGTTGGAGAAGTTGCTTACAGGCTAGCTCTACCTCAGACCTTGGAGGGAGTACATGACGTCTTTCATGTATCTCAGCTGAGGAGATACATTCCAGACCCGAGTCATGTGCTGGACTATTCAGAGATCACCATCGGGCCGAGCTTATCGTACCAGGAGGAGCCTGTAGAGATCCTGGACCGTAGCGAGAAAGTGTTGCGAGGCCAGACTATTCCTCTAGTTCGTGTTGCATGGAGACATCATGCACCAGGTGAATCCACCTGGGAATGAGAAGAGGATATTCGACAGCGTTATCCCCATCTATTTCCAAACCAGGGTATGTCCAATATTTTAAATTTAATCTTCAATAATCATTTTATGTCCTAAATCAATCTTTCATTCTCATTATATGTTTGTTTTTATTTCGAGGACGAAATATTCTAAGGAGGGTAGATTGTAAACTCCCTCGACCAGATTTCAGTAATTTAGGACTAGTTTTGACTAATTAGAATTTTTGCAACTTTTTTAAAATTTATTTATTATATATTCTATTGATTGTGCACCTGTCCATTACAAAATTAACTAGGGCACTACACTAGCTGTTAACCCTAAACAAAATTCACATACCTGCCCTAGACATGTTAGCCTACTTTTTCTGCTTTTTGTGCAACTCCCAGATACCTTGTTTGGTGCTTCATTTTAGTCGCACAAATATCGTTACAAAACATTCGTATTTATTTCCTAATTAAATTACTGCTCATTACCCATCTCTGTACCCTAGGGATTTGAGGACCAGTAGGCACCTGTTTTGCCCAAACAAAAATACGATAATATTCTACTCTAATTGTATTACAATTATCGTATTGACACCGTAGAAAAATTATGACCCTAACTGCCCCTAAATAAATAGTGAACACCGTGCGCAGTATTTATTAATTAATAAATACGAGGATCTGTATCACTCAGAATCAGACTCTGACTCTGCCCAGGCTCACCCCCACACTCCCCAAACCATTTCCCCAGCTGTTTCTCTCATTTTTGTACAATTCAGTATTTCGGGGAATCAGTATTTGAAATCAGGCAAATTACGAAATTACGCAAATTACCAACTTTGGGACTTTTATGCAAATTATGAAAAGTTAGGGGTTTTTATGCAAAAATGCATGTGAGGTGGCATAACCTCATTGGTTAGTAAATAGGTGACATGGGCCCACCCAAAACATCCAGAAAAATCAGGAAAAAATATCCCAAAAATCAAAATTACCAAATTACCCCTGAACTTCCCCATATTTACAAAACTGCCACTCACCCCAACCCTATATAAACCCTAACCCTCTCCCCTTTCAAACTCCACAGCCCTCACCTCCGACCACCACCGGCCACCCAACTCCGGCCAGACCTCCGCCTTGACCCCCTCTTCCCTCCGGCCAAGCCCCACCGTCTCCGGCCATCCCCTCCGCCGTGAGCAGCTCCCGCAACACCACACTCCCTCACTGCCCACAGCAGCCACCACCACCCGAACCACCCCCAGCGCCACCCTCGGCCACCGAGCACCGCCACCATTCGACTCGCCACCCTCCCCTCCACCGGACCACCACCCCATCACCGCCCCACGACGCTCCCTCCGGCCGTCCTCACCTCCACAGTGCCCCGGCCCAGCTCTCGACTACACCACCACCCTCACCTCCGACAGCCTCCAACCACCACCACCGCCGTCGTGGACCACCGCCACCACCACCAACCTGACCGCCACCCTCCCCTCCGTCGAACCCTCCGCCTGCACCACCGCCTCCGTCACTCCTCCGCCATCGGCAGCCCCCGCAAGCAGCTACTACTGCTGCTGCTGCTAGCAGACACTGCTGCTGTTGCTGCTCCTCCGGCCACCTCCGGCCGTCCCCGCCTCCGTCCTTCCGCCGTCGACGACCCCTAGGTCCCACCTGTCAGAAGGTATACCCCACCCCTCTCATTTATACGTATATACACTCAATTTTATATATGTATGTATATATGTATATAAATATGTATAAATATGTGTATATATATATATTTATATATATATATATATATATATATATATATATATATATATATATATATATATATATATATATATATATATGTTTATATATATTATATATTATCTTATACTGTATAAATACAGTGTATTTATACAGTATATTGTATATTATTATCACATATATATTATTATTATATATGTATATGTGTATATATATATATATATACCTATATATATTTATATATATATATTTAATATCTATTATATACATATTATGTATATATATTATATGTATACATGCATTTTTATTCTTTATATATATTCTATATTATGTATTATATGTATTATATTACTTATATAATTATGTATATATATAATAAATCAGTGTTATACATACACTACTATATATACTATATTATATATATAAATACTATAAGTATTATATTTATATACATTTACATTCAGCATTTTCTTTTCTGTATTATACATATATTATCTATATATATAATATAATATATATATTATTATTATTGCTGGATAATACAGCATATATATGTACATTTACATTTCTCGCAATGTCAATTCATTTTATTATTATATATCAGTGGATATACCCTGATAATATTATATTATTATATATCAGTGGATACACCCTGATAATGTTATATTAAACAGTGGTTATACCCTGCTAATATATATATATATATATTTACATTCCTGCAAAATTTCTTTGCTTTATATATATACTAAATATATACTACTACTATATATTATATCTATATATATATAAATACTATATATATATATGTGTATATCCTATATATATTATGCATAAGTATGTATATACTTTTATATTATACCCTGATAATCACAAACCTGTATGTTTTAACAGAACCCAACTCCAGCACAGCCAGTGACCCCCTGTCACCAGCACCCTCAAACCTGAATTTGAGAACAGGTTTCCAACACTATCAGGGAGTAGGAAAGTATACCTTGCCAAGTTTATTGTTTAAATTCAAATATTGTTATATGCTCTTGTTTCTGAATTTCATATACCTAAGACTGCCTCAGGTACAGTCAACTGACATGTTGACGATTAGTATAATTAATTTAGTTTTACAGACCCACCAACAACTGTGAGGATATCCTGATATTCTCCTAGACCCTAGCACGGGAACACGCAACATGGTTGCATTATATATTGGGATGCGAGCTGCGTATTTGATTAGCTACCAGTACGTGTGTCCCGCATCACGGATTAGCATAAATAAAACTAGGACTTGACATTTAGTTACATTGGGATGGAAAAGATAACTGGTAGACGTATGGGACACCCCCTCCTTAAATGTTTTATACCTTCGTACCATGATGGTCAATTGCAGAGTGCCCTTGAGTCAGGGGGCATATGACACATATACTAGCCAGTCACCACGATTGGTGAATTACGTCAGCATATGTCTAGCCGACACATTCCTATGCGTACTATAAGGTCTTTACTTGTATTTCACATAGATGGTTAGCACCCTGTATTTATTTATTTATTTTTTTCAATACTTACATACATGGCATATCATTTTCTGTATCTTGTTATGTCCCACTGAGGACCTGGTTCCCTGCCAGATCTTGACGAGGCTTTCTACCCCCACGGTATACGGACCTGATCAGGAGGCTAGATGTGCTACCGAGGAGGAGCTAGAGGAGACACCCTCAGAGTATGCCTGACCCTAGAGACTTGCCACCTGGAGATGGAGATGTTTTGCTCAGATAGACCCTAATTAGTCTATCTGATTTTTTTCCTGTGCTATTATTAGTTTTGTAGTGGACTTGTACCCACCAGTTGTGTACTTTATCTGACTCAGTTTTTATATATATTTAGCACTTATTTTCCTGACATTTTATTATGGATGAGATAGATTTACCTGTTTTACACTTGTAGAATTTTAGGACAGCGTAGCACGTTCCTTTGGGTCCATTCGAAATGGATTAAACCCTTAGTGACGTGTCAGCTGGCCAGTGACACGTAGCCTAGTTCCTGACATTTTGGGACTGGGGCGTGACACGGTTTTAGTGGTTCGAGACCTGCATGGGCCACAACTAAAAACATTGTCATGCCCCAGTCCCAAAATACGTAGGACTAGGATACGTAACTATGCCAGCCGCCCGTATATATGGCAACTCCAATATATGGAAACCATATATACGTGCGTACGCTGTATGATGAACAATAATTCACCAGTGGTATAATTAATCACAAGTCACAGGGTAATATCTAAATCTCATCCACAGAAATCAAATATGAATAAATAATAACCATGTAACTAGATCTCAGTAATAAGTATCTAAAGAATGACAGTCGGATAGAAACAAATCTACTGCCGAAACAGAATATAAAATGAACCAGATACACACCATATAAGAACATCATATGACAATCACGAGGCTCGAAGAGAAGACCTCATCGAAATATAAGTAGCCTGTCCGGATCTGTGCTCCTGCGAATACTCAAGAACATATACACCTGGCAGGGGACCAGGTCCTCAGAGGGACATAGCAAGATACATAAAAATAACATGCCATAATGTAAATACTGAATAAATAAATGGGGTGTGCTAACCATCTAAGTGAATGCAATTTAAAGACCTTGTAGTACGCATGGGAATGTGTGGGCTAGACATATGCTGACGTAATTCACCAATCGTCATGACTGGCTAGTATATGTGTCATATGCCCCCTGACGCAAGGGCACTCTGCAATCGTCCATCCCTGCAGAGTATGGAACGAAGGATAAAACAATAATACCCCATCCTCCTCGGATCACGGTAACGGAAACAAGAAAACCAATACCCCATCTCCGAGCAGCATGGTAACAGGAATGCCCCATCTCCGTAGAGTATGGTATCAGGCCACATGAATATATAAGGAGGGGGTGTCCCATACACCTACTAGTATCTGTCCCGCCCAATATAGATGTACAAGTCGTGAAAATGACGTGGACACTTCCTACTATGATGCAAGTCTCAATAAAATAAACAACTGGGCTAAATACCAGTACACGTGTTGCTCATACTGATGGCCAGTCGTGCATGAGGCACGCGTCCCTATATGTACTCACTCTGTGACGTGTAATGATACGTGTCAAGGCCTGAGAAGTTATATCAATAACTTCACAATTTTAGGTGGGTCTACTAGACACTAGGTCAGACACAAGTCCTAACGTCAACGCCATCGTTGACTGCACCCGAGTTTTCTCGGACGCGCACATTTATATAATAATAAATAAATAGACATGTAACTAACAATAACTAAATTTAAACAGTACAACAAGGCAAGGTATACTTGCCTGGCGGAAGAGCTGCAAAATATAACGTCCAGGTTTCAAATGCTAAAACCCAGAAACTATGGCCTCCGAATAAATGTCTCCGGATACTGAAATAAACATCACTAACAGTCTCAGAAAATATCAAATAGCTAGAAACGCCTGTCCTTAAGTCCAATTTGAACACAGGGGCAAAAATGACAGTTTCCGGTCAAAGCGGGGTCCACATGTGGGCCACTTTGTACCAAAAAGTGTGTCAGGGTCAAAGGTCTCCAAATTTGCCAAACTTAGTGTCAACAAGTCCAGAATGTCGATACGAACCCAACGGAACTTTCAGAATTGGATTCCGATGAGCCGGTCACAAAATTGCCCGTTAGGTGGAGCCTATGGGGCCCACGATACGAGATTTTGTCAACGTTCTCAGAATCGAACCAAACTTGGCTCACAGGACCAGCGTATTGCTACGAGTCCGATGGCGCAAGTTTTGTCTCGATCCGATGTGTGTACACAAAGTTACAGCATGTTCTAAAACTGACGGATACGGGACGGTGTCGACGGATACGCGTTGATTCCGGTGTGCACGCACATCCAAATCAACTTCTACGAGATCCCACACGTCCGTATTAACGTCGCGCACATTTCGGTAAAGACCGCGTGCGACCAAGTCGTCCCGTTTGGCGGGGCGTACCCAGTTCCGGGGTGAATCGGGTCATTGTTTTTCCTGTATTTGGATCGCGGTTCACGATCGCCACAGGACGCGATGCTCCAAGCGGGTTGTACGGGCGTCGAGATGGTTACATAGTCTACACGACGCAACTGACGGAATTGAAATCGGAATTACGAGTAGAGAGATATGAGTACCTGAACAGGGCTCCAGAAACTTGCGTTTCTCGTGTCCGACACGTGTCCGACACGTGTCAGGGTCAGGGACGGCTGTGTCCGTGTCCTCCCTAGGGCATCTGAACGCTGCCGGAGTCGACTGGCCTCGACGGTGAGCTGCTCGGCTGAGTTGGCCGAAGCCGGAGCGGCTAGGAGGGGCTGACCGGAGTCGACTGGGAGGGGAGGAGAGGTGGTGGTGGCGTTGGTGCTGGTGGTGGAGGATGGTGGTGGCGGCGGACTGTGATGGGGTGACGGTGGTGGTGGAGAAGAAGTGGAGGAGGAGGAAGGCGGACCGAGGTCGGGGGTCGGCTCCGGCCGGCGGGGTCGGCTCCGGCCGGGGAGGATGAGGAGAGGAAGAGGGAGAGAGGAGAGAGGGAGCGGCGGGAAGGAGGAAAGGAGGAGGAGAGGGAGGAGATGGCCAGCGGGGGGGGCTCCGGCGGGCGGGGCTCGCCGCCGGCGGCCGGGGGGGTCAGCGGCTGTGGGGGGGTAGGTTTTTAGGATTTTTCTTTTTCTTTTATTTACTTCTCTTTTCTTTTATAAAAGATAATAATAATATTTTAAGTAAATATCCTGAGATATTTTACAGGATATTTGTAGGATATTTTCGGGATATTTTCGGGTGAGTCCCGCCTCCCAATGGACGGCACAGGTTCACCGGCCAATGAGGGGGTGATACCTCGTATTGCAATTTGCAGGATAGTCCCTATAATTTCATAAATTGCATAATGGTCCTATTTTGTGAAATTGCGCAATTTACGAAATTGTCTAAAAAATACCCGATTCCTGAAAATTCTAAAATTCACAGAATTGAGGGAAATTGCTATGTGAGGGCCCTGGGGAAATGGGGGTGAGTCTGGGCAGGGGTTGGACCTGGTTTCTGGGTGATACGGGTCACCGTATTTAATTAATTAATAAATACTACGCACGGTGTTCTCTAATTATTTAGAGGCAGGTAGGGTCATAATTTTTCTACGGTGTCAATACACTAAATGTAGTATACTCAGTGTAGAAAATTAACGTATTTTTGTTTGGCCAAAACAGGTGCATGTTGGGCCTCAAATCTCTAGGGGTACAGAGATGGATAAAGAGCAGGAAATAAAATAGGAAATAAATACGGACTTTTGTAATGATATTTGTGCGTCTCAAACGAGGCTCAAAATAAAGCATCTGGGAGTTGCACAAAATTCAGGAAAATAGTCTAGCATGTCTATGACAGGTATGTGAACTTCGTACGAGGATAACAGTCAAGGTAAAGCTCCAAATAATTCGGTGATGGACAAGTGCACAAGTCAATAGGATATGCAAACAAAATAATTTAAAATATTGCCATAAATCCTAAATTTTTTAAAATAATCCTAGAAATACTGAAATCTGGTCGAGGGGGTTTACAGTTGATGCGCCAACACCAACTCAAAATGAACCCTACCAAGTCCTTTCTCGGTGTATCTAGTGGCAAATTCCTGGGATTTGTCATTACCGCTAAAGGCATTCAAGTTGACCCTGATAAAGTAAAAGATATCCTGGAAATATGACCATCCCGTAATCTGAGAGAACTCAGGGGATTTCAAGGTCGTCTAGCTTATATCAGGAGATTCATATCCAACCTCTCCGGAAGATGTCAACCTTTTTCTCGTCTGATGAAGAAAGGTGTGTCATTCGTATGGGATGAAGCCTGTTAGCAAGCGTTTAATGATATCAAACGCTATCTCACTAATCCTCCAATTCTAGTGCCTCCCGTCATAGGAAGACCATTTTTGTTGTATGTTCGAGCAATGGATCATTCTTTAGGAGCTCTTCTCGCACAGAAGAACGATGAAGGTCATGAACAGGCTATCTACTATCTAAGCAGGATGATGGTCGGAGCTGAACACCGGTACAATCCAGTGGAAAAAGAATGCTTGGCCCTAATGTTTGCCATTCAGAAGACGCGATATTATGTGACAGGTCAAACTATTCACATCATCTCCAGAATCAATCATCTTCGGGTATTGATGAGTAAGCCGAGTGTTCTTAATTCCCGACTTGCGACTTGGGCGATGTTACTAACACCATATGATATGGTGTACGTCCCTCAGAAGTCCATAAAAGGTCAAGCCTTGGCCGATTTCTTAGCTGCTCATCCAATTCCGGAAACCTCCAAACTATACGAGGAATTCCCGATGAAGTTGCAGAATGTAATTCGGCAGTCGAAGGTAATCCCTGGCAGTTATTCTTCGATGGTGCGTCCCGGAATGGTCCCAGGGGAAATGTGGTTTCAGGAGTAGGAAGTGTTCTGGTAACTCCTGATAAACTCGTCATCTATCGAGCATATTCTCTTAGCGAACCCTGCTCTAATAATGTGGCAGAGTATAATGCCCTGCTAATCGGGCTTCAAGTCGCTAAAGAATTAGAGGTTGAATACCTGGAAGCTTTTGGTGATTCCCAGCTGATCGTCAATCAGGTCAAAGGAATATATGAAGTCCGTAATCCAGACCTCATTCCTTATCACCAAGCAACGATCGAAATAGCCATGTCTTTTAAAGGACTCTTCCTAGAGCATGTGCCTCGATCTCAAAACTTGGAAGCTGACGCTCTGGCCAGTCTAGCTGCAGATCTGGCTATTCCTATAAGAAGGCAGATTTCGGTGATCCTTCTTAGCAGAGATTTATTCTGTGTGAAAAATAATTTTCACACAGAGCGCAACTATGTTATAAACATGGTTCCTCCTAAGAGGGATTGGAGAAGCCCCTTTATAGACTTTGCATCATACGGAATCTTGCCAGAGTATCCTAAAGAAGCAGTGTCTATCAAAAGACGATCACTACGCTTCTATTTTGATGCTTCTTCACAAAGTCTATATCGTCGAACATACGATGGACTATTGTTACGGTGTCTCTCTGATGATGAGGCAAAGCGGGTTATCCGAGAAGCTCATGACGGTGTATGTGGAGCACATCAACCCGGTCCTAAGTTACAGGATCGTATCAGGAGGATGGGCTACTACTGGTCTACCATGATTGCAGATGCCATAAAATATGCAAGACAATGCAAAGCCTGTCAGGTTCATGCAGATTTTATACATCAGCCTTCTGAGTATTTACATCCTACCATTGCATCATGGCCCTTTGAAGCTTGGGGCATGGACATCATTGGTCCTATTCACCCGTCGTCTTCTAGAGGACATCGGTTCATACTGGTTATCACCGATTATTTCTCCAAATGGGCAGAGGTGATCCCTCTTGCTGAGGTAAAGACATCCAACGTGATCAACTTTATCAAGCATCATGTCATTTATCGCTTTGGGATACCCCGAAGGATAATTCAAGACAACGGGCCCCAATTCATCAGCCAAGCATTTTACCGATTTTGCGATAAGAATCTGATACAAAATATGGCCTCTACGGTATATAATCCTGCTGCTAATGGTTTGGCGGAAGCTTTCAACAAAACCATTATCAAACTCTTAAAGAAGTTCGTCTCTTCGAACAAAAGAGATTGGAATGAGAAGCTAAGAGAATGCCTCTGGGCATACCGCACAACGGTACAAACACCGACAGGTTGCACCCCATTCTCATTAGTCTATGGGTGTGAAGCAGTTCTCCCCATCGAAATCCAAATTCCATCACTCAGAATAGCAGTGGTTAATGAGTTGACTCAGGAAAAGAATGATCAATTAAGGCTTCAAGAGTTAGAAGGATTAGACGAGAAACGCCTTCAGGCTCAACAGCGTATTGCGTTCTACCAAGCACGCATTTCCAGAGCTTTTAATCAAAAAGTAAAGGAAAGAGTGTTCAAAGTTGGCGAGCTAGTTTTAGCTGTGAAGAGGCCAATGATCATTACGCACAAAAGCAAGGGTAAATTCCAGCCCAAATGGGAGGGCCCTTATGTGATCGAAACAACATTTTCAAACAGCGCTTACAGATTAGCCAAGCCTAATGGAGATCTGATAATGGCTCCTATCATCGGCAAATTCCTGAAGAGGTACTATGCTTAATCACCCTCGCTTAAACGGAGTATGATGAAGATCTCATTCTGACGATACTACGTACAAAGACTAGTTGTTTGTGGTGATAAACGAAAGAATGTATATAAGACAAGGTTTATACGAAACCCGTTTCTTTGGTTTACAAACAGAAAGTACAATTAATCATATACGAGGATGTCTAGTATAATTTTTTAATCTGGGTAAATATTGCTATAGGAGTCTGATCTTCAGTCGATCACTTTGTCCCTTGGACCACACGATGACGAAGAAGTGCCGTAGAAGACGAAAAGCAGCTTCGAAGGTTGCAAAAGAGGGTGGATGCACGATGCCAAAGTCGTCGATCACTACTCTTTGCCTGAGCTCCAGATTCTTCTCTCTTAAAGATTCTTCGACTTCTCTCCAATTGTCCACCTCCTTTTCACTCTATTTTTCTCGACCTTGGATCTGATATTGGATTTCTTGACCAATTTCTGACCTCTTTTTTCTGACCTTTTTCCTCTGTCAATAAAGGTCTCTATTTATAGAGTTTTAGTGACAGTGACCACTCAGTCGGTGTAGAAACCAAGTAGTGGAAAGTACAACACCCTTTTACACGATGGTTAATATAATCGTTGCCCGCGTATAGATGATCTTTTGAATGAGCGTGTGACGCGTGTCCAACTAAGGGACAACGCGTATAACTGCTGCGAAGATCACGACGTAGAAGCCACGTAGGTAAGTATCCCTCATGTAGAAGAGGTTGGCGTAGAAGCCAATGTCTGTCACCATGGCGTAGAAGCCAAGTAGGCATAGAAGCCGGATAGGCGTAGGAGCCTGATGGCATAGAAGCCGAGTAGGCACAGAAGGCCGAGGGGGGGCGTAGAAGCCGAGCAGGCATAGAAGCCGAGTGGGCGTAGAAGCCGAGTAGGCATAGAAACCGAGTGGGCATAGAAGCCGAGTAGGCGTAGAAGCCGATGCGTAACGTGCCAGAGTGAGAAGATATAATCAAATCTCTTTCATTAAATACAGAGATCCGCCATCATCCCGCACATTAAATATAGAGGCGTGTCTTGAAGGTCTGCCATTAAATGCAGAGACGTGCCTCGAGCCCTGTACCTTTCCGTACATTAAATGTAGAGACGTGCCTCGAGCCCTGTACGAAGAGCAGCTTTTGATGTGGCAGCCTGTTTGTCTTCTGTGGAGCGTAAACAGCTCACATCTGCCTGTGTAAAACTAGGCAGCGTATTCCTTCGTTTGCGTAAAAGCAGTTTACGCCGAGGAGATGTCAGTAAACGACGGTTTGGAGATATAATCAAATCTCTTGCATTAAATGTAGAGATCTATCATCATCCTGCGCATTGAATGCAGAGGCGTGTCCCGAAGGCCTGCCACATTCTGCGCATTAAATGCAAAGCAGCTTTTGACGTGGCAGCCTGTATGTCTTCTGCGGAGCGTAAACAACTCACATCTGCCTGTGTAAAACTAGGCAGCGTATTCCTTCGTTTGCGTAAAAGCAGTTTACGCCGAGAAGATGTCAGTAAAAAATGGTTTGGAGATATAATCAAATCTCTTGCATTAAATGCAGAGATCTGTCATCATCCTACGCATTGAATGTAGAGGCGTGTCTCGAGGGTCCGCCATCATTTCAGCCGTCGTCTGGGTAGCCGTGCAGTACTCTTTGTCAGGAGTCATACCGTCAGGTTCACTGCATGATTTAACAGGTTCATTTCGGGGAATACGAAGCGTTCCTCGTACACCTCAATGCTGCATTAAGAGCTGATGAGTTTTATGCCATAAAGGCGATATAGCACCCTCTTTACGCTGAAGCGGTCTGGACGTACTGCACTTACGCGTATAGTCCTTTGAGCTTATATTTTACGTTGTGCTCAGCGAAAAGGCTCTGTTTGTATGCCGATGGCTCTGAAGTTAGCTTTTTACGCTGCCCCGCATCAATATGCTGCGTATAGCTATCCAGCATATTTTTCATGCTTCTACACTGGTTAGATCATATTCTATCATGTTCTTATGACCTCTGAATAGATATTTTAACTAATTTGAAATGTCAAAACCTATCACGTCCATATTACCTCTGATAGTGTTTTGTACACAAATTTAGTTGGATCATATTCTATCATATCCATATAACCTCTGAATAGATATGTTCAACTAAAACTTACCGAAAGGATATCACGTCCATATTACCTCTGATATCACTTTCACCCTAGCCTATCATTTATATTCCAAAATGATGGGTCCACAAAGTCAGAAGAAGTATCTTTATTGTCTCTGTGAATAGCAAAATTACAGAAGAAGCAAAAAGGTACATCATTGGGGAGGAGCAGTTAAATCGCGAATTTGTCGCGCCAAAGCAGCCATCCTCTCATTCCTGGAGTTCAAGACGTTAGCGCGAGCCCGTTCTAGCCTTGCCTCCTCATTGTTCAAGGAAGATAGTTCGAACAAAGCATTAACATAACCTGCGTGGATGACACCCGCATGTGCCAAGTTCTGCTGAGCTGTCTTCACTTGGCCCTCAAACATATCATGAACTGTCGATGTTTTGAGAAGCCTCTCCCTTGCCTGAGCGAGTTCAGCTTCTAATTCTCGAACCCTCGCTTTATTTTCCTCACGTTCGGCCCAGCACTCAGTTAGCTGAGGAGTAACCTCCACCAAGACTGCTTGCTCTTTATCCATCTCTTGCTCTGTCCCTGGATGGATTTGTTTAGCAATTCTATCTGCTGAGCAAGTTCCGCAGTTATGGAGTCATACTCAGCCTGAACCAGATCATCAATGCTGCCTCGAGATAATTACAAATATTCGTTAATGGGTTGTTCTAAACCATTAACTATTTGCTCTAGCGCATTAGCTCTTTCAGTATTACTAAAATTTCTAATTTGCGCTATAGTGAGATTGGAGGACATCTTCAGAGCATCAAAGCCTAGATTCTTCTCTAGCACCATCGATATCAAGGTTTTCAAAGTGATGTAGAATACGCAAGTATACTGTTCAACTAGCATGGCAAAGTTTGAATGGACGCTGGGAGTGGCTGAGATATCGGTAAATCTCCCTCCAGGAATGACTGCAGAGGATGTTGCCACAGTCATCGCTTCAACAGATGGCATGACAAAAGAAGAGGCACCAACAACGATCGAAGTTGCTGGCATGCTCGACGCAGGAGGCACAGTCGAGACAACCGGATCATCCTCCTCTGATATTAGTTGGACTGCTACTGGCGGGATGACATCCGAGAATGTTGCGAATGAAAGATCGGCAGCATCAAAGCTTGCTCCTTCAACGTCGGACACCGCCATTTCATCTGCTGGGTCTGCAACAAAATCAGGAGTTATGTCAACTCCGCCCTCCCCGTAGATGTCTTCACCTGCAAATAAGATGAGGAAAAGTTAATATCAATTTGATATTAATTTTTCTGAAAAAAGCGTGAAGACAATATTTACCCATGGCCGATGGTATGTATGTTGTGTCTGCAGCTTGAACAGCTAAATCATTTTTTAATGATGCTAGACAAGCTGTCATACCTGGAGAGGAGGGTGCACCAAACGACGTCTGAGAGTAGTCATCCCATTCGTCACCCAGATCCACTCGAGGCTCATCGGGTGGAATCTCGCTGGAGATACTTACAGACGAAGGAGAGATTATTTCCATTATTGGTCTGGATAAAGGTATATTGAATCTTATTACGCTCAGCCTCGAAGGCGATCTCGAAGCACTACCCGTAACGGTAGCAGCGGCAGCCGCGAGCAAAGAATCTCCGGCACTGGCAGCCGGAACTGTGGAGGTTCCCTCTCTAAAAGGCGAAGGACCTCTGATCAAAGAATCATCCCCATCAGGGGAAACAACAGGCTCACTCCTAGGGGCCCTCTGGGTGGAAGTCTTTTTAGGACCTCCGGCAGTCTTCTTCTTCTTGCGAGGGGAAAGCTCTTTCAGAGTGGAAGCATGTCGCTTATTTGAGATGACGAGAGGCTCTGCTGGCGGAGCTATTATGCCTCTCGGTATTACCAACAATAAATCATCTATACCGGCAGCGTCTTCACCTTCATCAGAGAAGACGGAAGGGATCTCCTTTATTCCAGTGGACATACGGGAGGGCATCCTGAAGCTTCCATGCACATCGAAGTCACGATGGAAGGTATTGATGGACACATAAAACTGCACGTACGAGTGAAGGATGCGCAACTCCATGGAGAGAGAAGTCGCGGGCATGGCAAAGAATGCCCCGGTACAACCCATGATGAAGTACCGCCATCCTCTAGCTCCATCAATAAGTCCACCTTTGAAATTGAAGCTGGTGATAGCATTCCCCACGTGCAACTGGTCATACCCAAATTGCCTGGCGAATCGGCTAGGCAGGTAAGGCTCCAAGTAGCAGTGGTCCTCACTTCTGTACAGCAGATGGGAAGGTCTAATGCAGACCAACCAGTAAAAGGTTTCAGGAGAAAGAATAGTCCTCTCTTAGCCTGCATCCTGAAGTTTCGTCCCCTGTTGATTGATATGTACAGGGGGACGATGCAGAAGAGCTTCCAACCATGAGCAAAATTTAATGCTCGCCGTCAATCGATGACGCTCGTCACATTCCAAAGGAAATTCTTGTAGTTCAACAAGAAATTATTTCCCGAACCGCCGGCAGATCCGGGAGACATCACTCTAGTGTTGTGAAGGATTAACCATCCCATCAAATATATGAATGGTAACTCCACTCTGGGAAATCCTTCACGTTGGGTATCATCTGCAAGCAGCCCATCAGTAATGGCCCTCAGGCCAGCTTGTATCCGGCATACCATGGCAGGGAGCAGGCCCAGTCTTGCCCCAAATACCAATCGTACTGCAGGCCACAAGGTATTGCGATGAATACGATCCGCAGACGCGATGCCAGGCACTACCCATCGGCGTAACCAGATGGAAAGAAAGCCAGCAAGTTGAGCTTCCCGTGATAGAGACTTACGACAATGCCTCATATAACTGTAGGCTTTAGTGCCTGCAGGATAACCCTCTATCTCCTCATCGAGAACATGATCTGAAGCCCCTGCGTCTTTAATGAGGTCATCGACCGTATCGGCACTAAGCATGCTCAGGAGGTTCAAGGGCTTATCTCTGCTATCAACCACCTTGTCCGGCTTAGCATTTCTGGCGTGGTGGAAGAAGAGGTAGGATACCCATTTGTTGATATGGGCTAAATCAGAGGGTTCCTTGTAGAAGGTGGTGCATGCAAGGTAGTGGCTCATCAGCTCTTGATATACTGCCACTGCCCGAGGGTTTGTATCCCTCAGTTCCCTGTTTGTGGGGACGTACTCTTCATACGGAGTATCCCCCATAGGCAGCCATGAAATCTCTGCCATTTCATGAAGGGCCAGGCCCAACTCCCCTAGCAGAGTGGCGAAAGTCCCAGTGAGCGAGTTATACCGCTCCATCAAAGCCAAGAACAAGTTGGGGTTGAGAGGTAGCCCAACACTGGTGGCACTCACAGCCGCAAACAAGCCAATGCTTTCCAGCTCCGTCGGGAAATGCTTTAGGGCCCAGGCAGTTAAACTGGCCCATCGAAGATTTCCGGGGCTAAGCCACCCACTGGTCCGAGGGTTAACCTTAGGGTACACTCCTTCCTGCCCCATGAAGTCATTACAGAAAGTCGACATTTGAACCGGCTGGAGCAGCGAAGTATCCTCACTCGGGACGCTGCCCGGCAGTAGTCCTCTGAAAGGCATAACAGGGCCTGAAGGACTGCTCACGAAGAATCCTCGGTTCGATCCTTTCTTGTATGAGATCTTCCCTAGCCGCCCATGAAGATCAGGAGTCAGAGTCCACATCATCTTCCTAGGATGTGTAGCATGGAAGAATGCCGAGATAGGGTAATCTCTCGGCATCCTGGGCAGATACATGACCGTGCCCTCAGCGGTAAACACCCAAGCTTCCTTCTTGGACTTTGTCTGGGATTGCTTATCAATCATATCCCCGAATAAGAAGGCTGGCTTCTTATATTCAGTCTCATTTATGTATATCAGGGGCTCCCCACTGATCATACTCAGCAGCATTCGCTCTCCTTGGGACGATATCAGAGTTCCCCTTTCTTCAGGATAGTTGGTTCCAGAAATAGGGAATTTCACATGGGACAAATCCTCCAGATAATTAGAGTTCAGCATCCCAGCAGCAGAGCCCATCACTTCAGCCAAAAAAGGGATATGCAAGTCCACTGCAAAATGCAAGAAAACAAGTCAGCTTTTACGCTAGACGCTATACGCCGAAGACTAACAGTCTGAGCTTTTACGCCAGACTGCAAAAACTTGAGTCTTACGCTGGAATCTATCTCCAATGCGTAAAATTCAAGGTTGGCAATATACGTCAAATTTCGACAGTCTGAGCTTTTACGCCGGACTGCGAAAATATGGAGTTCTTACGCTGACACATTAGGAATGTGGGCGTAATGATCTCTGTGCATCATCTTCCTCGAAGAGGCTCTCAGCACAGAAGATGACCTTGGGCGTTCACGTACAACGTGTGTGAAAGGTTTTTCTCTTCTCGAAATCTTTACCTGTGATGCCCGGTGCACATCTCGACGGTGGAGCACTCCGTTCAGATTGGGGCTCGCTCAGCCTAATGGGGGTTGCTCGTGCTTGAGCAGAGGAACGAGATAAGGAAGCAATTTTCTTTCCCTTGGCAGTAAAAGCTTGTTTCGGTGCCATGGCTAAACTCAGAGTTCTCAGAGAAGAGACGAAGACGAAAAGTTCTCAAAGAGACGAAGGGTTTTTGTAAAGACTGGTGAAGGGTTTCTCTCTCAGGACCTTGGGCTATTTATAGAGTTTGGATAACTCTTCGAATCCCTAACCAAATCCGATATTTAATATTCGGTTATGATTTGGGACCACGTCAGCCTATCATTTGAAAAAAGAAGACAGACAGTCAGTGGATCCAAATTTTACGCACAGCGGCTACAAATCTACGGTTTTACGCTCAGCAGCTACAAATCTATGGTTTTACGTCCAGGAGTTTTTTCGCTCAATAGCTACAAATCTACGATCTTACGCCCAGAAGATTTTACGCTCAGAATCTACAGACCTATTATGCTACGCTCAGGAGCTTTTACGCTCAGAGGCTATAAATCTACGATCTTACACTCAGAAGCTGTTATGCTCAGAAGTTACAGATCTACGAATTTACGCTCAGAAGCTACAAATCTACAGTTTTATGCTCAGAGGCTACAGATCTACGATTTTACGCTCAGAAGATACAGATGCTATGGATCTATGATTGTCCGCATATCTTAAAACTACGCAGGACAGAGTACGCGTATATCTGGACAATTTGGGTCTTATACTCAAGAAGGCCAATTGCAAAAGTTTACGCAGAAGATGCTCCTTTTGGCTACAAAACATTCCAAGTGCCTAAAATACACAGAAGTCAGCATTGAAGATGACTCTTCTCCTTAGGCCATTGGAATTTCAGCCAAGGTCTAGCCAGAATCTTTTTTATCTAAAGTTCAAGTATGGCCTGTTCGACGAACATTTCTTGCCCTATTTTCAAGAGATTTTTGGGGAAACCATTCTTGAAGATGATGGTCTGAACAGAAATTCTTCATATCAGAGAAGTGACAGTTCAGAAATTTTTATGCGACTCTGCGTTCAAAAATAGCATGATAGTTGTATCATCAAGACAACGTAATGCTAAGGAGCTTTTTACGCATCTTCCGTTACGCGTAAAAGTCGGGACGTGGTCGGATAATCATTTATCAGGGTCAGCGTAAAATTATTCAGACATGTCGAAGCTGCACATAGCAAATATGGCAAATCAGCAAGGAGTAAAAGAAGACAAATCTATTAATCATGATTACATATGATAAAAATCCAGTTTACAAAGGTTTTTTTTATTATCATAATTACATATGATGGAAATCCTTTTTCTACAAAGGGTTTCTCATTTTTATTTAAGATCACACCGAGAATCTGTTATGCCAGGTTCTCATATTGGTGTAGATATTTTTCGTCTTCTACAGTAGTTAATCGGCTTCCGAGGCCAATTAATAAGAAAATAATTAATAGCGGGAGGATATAAAATTGGGCATGTATCAATTATGCAAGCCCATCCTCCATGCGCCATGGCAGCCACGCCCTAGAATTATGTTGGGGATTCAGACCCAACACAATACTGGAAAACACGGCCAAGCTGCCCACCAGGGTCCAGCTCCATAATGGGAGAAAATATACCTAGCAAGCTGTGTGGTCCGATGAGACCCTTCCTCTCTCCTTGTCACGACCCGCACCCGAAATTTGGGCATGAGTCATGGGTACGTCCAGCCTACGCCGCAGCATCAGCGGTAGAACGCTGTCTAGGTCTCAACATATAATATATCCTGTCAAAAGTCTCAACTCCGCACGGAGGACAATGATAAAAAATCCACAGTTCTATGATATACTCAATCACAAGCTAATAGAAATAATGGCACGATGAGAATAGAAAAGAGTTCTAATAAAAACCAACCACAATAAGTCCAACTCAAATCTGGGTCTAGATGACCTCACAAAGTCACAAAATAATAAATACAACTCAGTCTCAGTCTAAAACAATAAATGCAGAAAAATAATCTAAGAATAGCCAGGTAAATTTTCCTCTATACTAGGCAACTCCTCTGGGGTTTCTGGAGTGAAATCACCCTCTAATCCTGGGCCGTAATGAGTGGGGCAAAGATCCTCCAGGTTCTCTGAAAAATGTTATCCAGTCAGGATTGGAGCGAAGCACAAGCACTAACAGCAGTTTCATTAAATTGATAAAATCTATAAACAGTGTAAGAAATACAAGATGGAAAATAAATACTGGAAATATAAAGTACTGGAGAAAATGGAAATAGGCAATAGAGCATCAAGCAATGAACAATAAATAGTGAATGCTAGACAATAAATAGTGAATGCTGGAACAGGTGAATCTGAATAAAATAGACATCTAGCTAAGTGTTTGAATTATCAGTTTATCATGTGATCGGCTTGGGACTTGATCAGGCTGGTTATATATGATTAACTATGATTCTTGTAGGTCAGGCTAACCATATGGTTAGCTATGATGCATGTAGTGGTCAGGTTAATCATATATAACAGCTATGATGCATGTAAGATGGTCAGGCCGCACCCAACGTGAGAAGTGGGGTGAGCTATGATGCATGTAAAGGATTTGGATATGATCACATAACCTACTAATAGTTCCCCATCCCCCAGCTAGCACGATGGATTCCAATCACGACTCCTCATGATGGGGATCTAGGGTGCTAACCCGTGTATCCACAGTGTCAGAATCAAGTATGTAATACACTATAATTTATAGAAGTAATCAACAATAAAAACTGTCAGAGAATGTACTCGCCTGTGGTCCTGAGCAAAGTGTGAGGATCAATGTCCAAAGCGGGATCACAATGACCTAATATAAGATATCAATATTAAATGGAGTTTGGAATGATAAAAGTGAATAGCTAAGTTGAAAAGAGGGTGTTAGGCCATTCTAGGTCTTTGGTGAGCTGTCCATGCCATACATAACCATACTAGTCATATTAACTAGAATTGTCATTGATACTAGGGTATTTCAAAACTCATTAGATGTGTAAGCACTGGTCCTTATAGGTACTAGATAGACATGACTCTTAACCCTAGCTATATTAGTTCTGGCCTTGATATCTAGGTCATACTAACCACCCATTACACATTATCCATATATGTATATATATATAACCAGTCCACTACTAACTATATACATTTAGCTAATAATGAATAATTTACTAATCAACCCAAAGTCTACCCCATACTAACATATTGTTGGGTACAGGACCTATTGCAAAGCCCTACAGTTCACTAACTACATTAACAAAACCTGAACTTAGTTCACAGATACTACTCCTACAAACATTGATCCTAGATTTTGATTCAATGACCCATCCACAGTATCTCAGTCCAGATTTGGTATTCAGATTTGTACAGGCATTTGCTAAGTTCTAAGACAGTGTATAGCTACTGGTAGAATCAATAGGTAGTTTCCCCTCACTGCTCACAGAAATCCTGATACTCTTTCTCCCAAATACTGAGACTGATACTTAATACAGGCATATATGAGAAATCACTACACAGTTTCACAGTTTCACAGTCTGAAATGGTTCAGACTTCATACATGCACTTACATACTGGTGCATTCACTGGCACCCACACAGTCACTGATACACTGCTATACTCACACACAAATACTAGGATACACTCTCAGGCATTCTCACATAGGGCTGCACTGACACTGGCCTGCACTGAGACACACACACACATAGGCCTCATACACAGGCACACTGCACATATTGGATTCTGAGACAAAACACTCTACACACACTGTCACATATACACATGTTTGCACATCTCAGGCTCACTGATACATGGACACAGGGATGCACACACACATGCAGACTTAAACTAGCTACTGATACATTAAGACACTACCCCACACTACTTACTGACACATCACAGAATCCACACTGATACAAAACCCAAGTGCCAGACACACTGAATTCCTACACAACTGCACCTCACATCTACTCACATTGTTCTGCACACAGACACTTCAAGATACTGATACATAAATATAAATCCTACACTACATAATTACATATAGGTACTCACAGTCATCAAAACACTGACACGGGTAGATACACTACACATTCATAGACACACACTGTACATGAACACTTACTGATTCCTGAGATAAAACACACAGGAAAACACCTCACACAGACACAGTGGCACCCTAGTTCACAGCCATTTAACCCCCATTCATGATACACAGTTGCACACATATTTACCTGGGAAATACACACACACACATGGGCTAAACTGATACACTACACACACACACGAGCTCACTATGCAATGAACCAACACACACTACACAGATCTGGATACTGATATTGAGACACACACAAACATATGTACATGAATTTCTCCCAACTCACCATGCACACAGTACCCACGAACCACAGCCCTACTGCACAGGGAAGATCCCCCACAGTGCACACAATACAGCCACAGAACAGTCCCAAACCCGACTGCATACTGGTAAAATTTCCCACACACAGAACTCTCCCCTAATGCACAGGAAACCAACAAATAGCTAAAACACAGTTCAAAAGTATTATGTATATAGATGGGTATATCGAAACATGCAGTTAATTAGTATACATAGATAGGCAAACCCTAACAATCATTTCATCAAACACATGTAGTGCAGAAATGGATCCCACATCAAGAACTCCAAAAACCCAAACCTAAACCCTAAAATCATAATCAAATCCATATGTATATGCTACAACCATGCAAGAATGCATATTCCCATAACTAGGGCTCACAAAAATTAGGAAAAAACCATCATTAGAACACCAAAATCCTAGTTCTCCTAAATCTCCATGTAGAAACCCTAAAATCGAAATCTAACAGCAAGGGTGGGTTCCTAATGGGCATTAATCCTCAGAAAACAGAAATAAAAGAATAGAAATAGGGTTTTACCTAGGGAGATGGCTTCTTCAATGGAGGTTCTTCTTCTCCAATGCTTCTTGACCCAAACTCCTTGCTTCTCTTTGCTTTGAAGGAGGAAAAACGGATCCCTAGGGTTTTAAATTCCGAATTTTGGAGGTGGGGAATGGTTTCCTTGATGGAGGCTAGGGTTTCTCCTTTCTACATGAAGGAAGAGAAGGTTCCCTTTTTATATTAAACTAGGTTAGGGTTTCCAATGAATAGTTTTAGGTTAATCCCCCTGGTTAGGTCCTGTAGAACCTAATTAACTAAGGTTTAGTCAGTCTAGGGTTTAAGGGTTCACCCTAAAATTTGAATTCTAGGGTTTCTCTAGAATTAGGTTTTTAAATTAGGGCTTAGTCATTAGGGTTTGTCCTAATGAGTTCTAGGGTTTGACCTAAATCCAATATCACTAACAATATATAAATAGTTTATAAAACTCAGCAATTTAATTAATACATAATTATTCAGAATAGTAAAATTATCCAAATGCCCTTATCTGAATATGTGGTAGTGACAAGTCTACCCTCCTAAAAGAAATTTTGTCCTCGAAATTGGACTGAACTAGAACAAGAATAAGATCAGAAAAGAAAATACCTCAAGTCTAGAAGAGGTACGGGTATTGCTCGCGCATTTCGTCCTCTCTCTCCCAGGTCGACTCCCCTGGAGAGTGATGTCTCCATGCAACACGAACCAAAGGGATAGTTTGGTTCCGCAACACCTTCTCTCTGCGGTCCAAGATCTCTACGGGCTGCTCGGGGTAGCTGAGCGTCGAACCAACCTCAATCTCCGAGTGATCCAGTACGTGACTAGGGTCTGCCACGTACCGCCTCAGCTGCGACACGTGGAACACATCATGCACTCCCTCCAATGCAGGCGGCAAGTCCAGTCTATACGCCACTGCACCTACCCTCGCAAGAATGCCAAAGGGTCCGATGTAGCGTGGGCTAAGCTTCCCGCCTCTGCCAAAATGAATCGTTCCACGCGTCGGAGAAATCCGTAGGAATACTAGATCGCCAACCTGAAACTCAAGGGGTCTACGGTGGCTGTCGGCCCAATGCCGCTGTCTGTCCTGTGCCACTCGCAGTCTGTCTCTGATGAGTTTCACCTTTTCTGCTACATCCACGACCATTTCTGGTCCTAGCAAGGCTCTCTCTCCAACGTCGTCCCAAGATAACGGTGTACGACACCTCCGTCCATAAAGAGCCTCAAATTATGACATCTCGATGCTGGCCTGATAGCTGTTGTTGTAAGCAAACTCTACCAGGTGCAGATGATCCTCCCAAGAACCTCCGAGATCTAGAACACAAGTACGTAGCATATCCTCGAGAGTCTGAATAGTCCGTTCAGACTGCCCGTCTGTCTGGGGGTGATATGCGGTACTGAACTTAAGCTGAGTGCCCAAGCTAGCCTGCAGACTCCTCCAGAAGTGGGAAGTGAAACGACTATCCCGATCCGAGACAATGCTCACAGGAACTCCATGAAGCTTAACAATCTGTCGCACGTACATCTCTGCTAGCCTCTCCGTCGACGTGCCCACCTTGAAAGGTAAGAAATGGGCTGATTTGGTCAACCTGTCCACAATGACCCAAATCGCGTCCTTTCCTCCTGGAGAACGTGGAAGCCCTGAAACGAAATCCATGGTCACGTGCTCCCATTTCCACTCTGGAATCGGTAAAGGTTGAAGCAACCCACCTGGCCTCTGTCGGTCTGCCTTTACCTGCTGGCACACTAGACACCGAGATACGAAGCGTGCTACCTCGCGCTTCATTCCATACCACCATACGTGCTCCCTCAAGTCTCGATACATCTTGTTGGCACCGGGATGCATCGAGTACTGAGAGCGGTGTGCCTCCTGTAAAATCTTCTCGCGCAACTCCCCGCTCGGCACACACGTCCTCGTGCCGTGTCGTAAGGAGCCATCCTCTGCGATAGTAAAGTCGTCCGACAATCCTGCCTGAACATGTGCTCTGATACTCCTCAAGGCCTCATCATCATACTGCGCCGCTCTGATCCTGTCCATCAGCTCGGACTGTATCTGTAATCCCCACATCTGAATCTCAGTACCGGAAACTAACACCTCAATCTCCAAGCTTTCCAAATCCGCCAACAAATGTCTATCAGTCGTCAAGTACATAGCCATCGGATACCTGCTCAAGGCATCGGCGACTACGTTGGCCTTTCCTAGATGGTACTGCAATAAGATGTCAAAGTCCTTCATCAACTCCAACTACCTCCTCTGCCTCATGTTCAGCTCCTTCTGTGTGAACACGTACTTCAAGCTCTTGTGGTCGGTGAAGATCTCCACACGCTCTCCGTACAGGTAATGTTTTCATAGCTTTAGAGCGAAGATAACTGCTGCCAACTCTAAATCGTGGGTGGGGTAGTTCTTTTTATGAGGGCGTAGCTGCCTGGAAGCATAGGCAATCACCTTTCCGTGCTGCTGAAGAACACATCCCAGACCCTTCCCTGAAGCATCACTGTAGATGGTGAAACCACCTGTCCCTGCTGGCAACGTCAAAATTGGAGCTGTCGTCAACCTCTTCTTCAGCTCATCAAATGCGGCCTGGCACTCCTCCGTCCAGACAAAATCCACATCCTTCCTAGTCAGTCTGGTCATCGGCGCTGCAATCTTGGAGAAGTCTTGTACAAACCTCCTGTAGTATCCTGCTAGCCCGAGAAAACTCCTGATCTCAGCTACCAAACTGAGGGTAGCCCACGACTCCACTGCCTCGATCTTCTGTGGGTTAACCGAGATTCCGTCACTCGATACCACATGCCCAAGAAATTCGACCTTGTCAAGGAAGAATTCACACTTAGAGAGTTTCCCGTACAGCTTCTCCCTCCTGAGAGTCTCTAAGACCAACCTCAGGTGCTCTTCGTGCTCCTCCGGGGTCTTGGAATACACAAGAATATCGTCGATGAACACCACTACGAACTTGTCAAGGTACTGGTGGAACACCTTGTTCATCAGGTTCATGAATATTGCCGGTGCATTGGTTAAACCAAATGGCATCACCATGAACTCAAACTGGCCGTATCTGGTCCGAAAAGCTGTCTTCGGCGTGTCTTCTTTCTTCACCTTCACTTGGTGATAGCCTGACCTCAAATCAATCTTTGAAAACACCTTCGCCCTGCTCAACTGATCGAAAAGATCATCTATCCTCGGCAGCGGGTACTTGTTCTTGATAGTGATATTGTTCAAAGCTCTATAATCAATGCACATGCGTACCGTACCGTCCTTCTTCGGTACGAACAATACCGGAGCTCCCCATGGTGATGAACTGGATTTGATGAAGCCTTTGTCCTGCAGCTCCTCAACTTGCTTCTTCAGTTCTGCCAGCTCGTTGTTGTTGACTCTATAGACATGTTGTGAAATAGGCTCCGCTCCTGGAACCAAGTCTATAGAGAATTCAACATCTCTGTCTGGCGGCAAGCCTGGCAACTCTTCTGGAAATACATCCAGGAACTCCGCTATCAGAGGATGTAGCAACTCCTCTTCTTCCGCCCTGGCTCCGCAAAATATGCTCCTCCTCTGTTTCGCTGCTCCTCTGACGACCTCAAACTCTGGCTCTCCTGGTGGTCTAAATAATACTCTGCCTCTATAACAATCTATAGTAGCATGATGCCTACTCAACCAGTCCATTCCGAGCACGATATCGTACCCCGGAAGTGGCATGACAAGTAAGCTCACGCTCAACTCTCGGCCTCCTACTGACACTCTCCGGTCCTTGCAGTGATCACGGACTAGGATAATACCTCCACCAGTCATGATCTTACAAGTCCTAGCTAATGGTTCTGTGTCTAAATGATGTCGAAGTGCATAAGATACAGACACAAAACTATGGGAAGTGCCAGAGTCGAATAAGGTAAATGCGGGAATACCATCGAGAAGAACCGAACCTGTGATCAAGCCTCCTGCTGGCTCGATCTCCTCGACTGCCATGGCGTACGCTCGCCCCTGGGGTACACCTCTCTGCTGCTGGTGCTGGGCAAACTTCTGATGTTGTGGTGGAAGTGGTCCCCTCTGTTGTTGGCCTCCTGGTATGGTAGGTACCCTGTCTGGTCCTCTCTGGGCGGCTGCTCCACCCTGACCTGAACGAATGGTAGGGCAATCCTTCAGCTGGTGTGTCGTCGATCCGCAGGACAGACATGAGCCCAATCTCTTCCTGCAGATATCTCTAGTATGTCCCATCTTCCCGTAGTACGCACACTGGATGGCGGGCTAAGTCTGTCTCTGTTGCTGCTGCTGGACCTGCCCTCGGGCTGGTGCCTGGTGCTGCTGCTGAAAGGGTCTCTGCTGTTGCTGCTGAAAGTGTGGACGCTTGCCCGGTCCCGTACTACTGTTTGCTCCTCCGAAACCATCGCGTCCCCTCTTGGGCCTGAGGCCCAAGTCGTCCTCGGCTATCTGGGCATCCATCAATATGCCCTCGTAGGTAGCTGTGCAACGTCCCGACGTGCGAGACTTGATCTCCCTTGTCAGCCCCTTTCTGAACTTCCGGGCCCTGTCCCCCGGATCTCTAGTCATCGACGGTGCGAAGCGGCTCAGACGGGAAAACTCCGCGACATACTCGTCGACGGACGAGCTCCCTTGGGCTAAGTCATGGAACTGACTCTCCAAAGCTCCCAGGGAAACATCAGGAAAGAACTTTTCTTTGAAGAGCTCCTTGAAATCCTCCCAAGTGAGTCCTCTGCGCAAGAGTCTCGGCTCCGTGCGAAACCACGTCAACGCAATATCGAACATCTGGCTGCCAGCGGCCTCGATCTGAAGGGCCTCCGGAAGCTGTGCCAAGTGTAAGTTCCTTTCGATGTCCTCTAGCCAATCATCGGCGTAGAGTATCCCTTCTGTCCCCTTGAACTCCCGAGGCATCATCCTCTTGAAATCCACAATGGTGCCCGGCCTCTGGTGGTGCTGATCAGGATGCTGCTGCTGCTGAGTAACTCTCTCTACAGCCTGGAGGGCCACTTGGTGAGCATTCTCCATGTTCACCCTCATCATCTCTGTCTGGGCCTGATATGCCTCAGCCTGCACTCTCTGGGCCTCTGCCGACGTTCTCTGGGCATCGACCATGCCCTGAATCAAGGCGAATATCTGTGCCCCATCGACGGGCACACCTCCTGGATGCTGAACTGGTGGTGGTGGTAGAGGCCCCGTCGTAGCTGTGGGGACCCTCTGAACTGGTGGTGGAGGACCCCCGAATGCTGCAGACACTCCCACATGTACTGGAGATGTAGGAGGTGCTGCGGATGTCTGTCCGGCAGGGCGAGAGGTGGCAGACCTCTCTGAAGCTGCTGCTCCGAGTCTCTGGGACCTGGTCCTCGGCATCCTGAAGACAGATCGAAAGAATCAATTAAAGTAATAAACACGATATCATCAAGGAAGGACAGTAAATTTCTAAGGGAAAATCATTAAGAGTAGTATTATAAGAATCAAAAATTCCTAATTGTGATTGAGCATATCCTCGGTCAAATTCCTATTTCCTAAAACAGGCTCGTAGTAATACTCTAAGCGAGCACCACTACGATATCGCTCTAATGCGGTTCTAGGACTAGATCTGCATGGGCTACCACTAAAACGTGTCACGACCCATACTCGGAATTTGGGCATGAGTCGTGGGTACGTCCAGCCTACGCCGCAGCATCGGCGGTAGAACGCTGTCTAGGTCTCAACATATAATATATCCTGTCAAAAGTCTCAACTCCGTACGGAGGACAATGATAAAAAATCCACAGTTCTATGATACACTCAATCACAAGCTAATAGAAATAATGGCACGATGAGAATAGAAAAGAGTTCTAATAAAAATCAACCACAATAAGTCCAACTCAAATCTGGGTCTAGATGACCTCACAAAGTCACAAAATAATAAATACAACTCAGTCTCAGTCTAAAACAATAAATGCAGAAAAATAATCTAAGAACAGCCAGGTAAATTTTTCTCTATACTAGGCAACTCCTCTGGGGTTTCTGGAGTGAAATCACCCTCTAATCCTGGGCCGTAATGAGTGGGGCAAAGATCCTCCAGGTCCTCTGAAAAATGTTATCCAGTCAGGATTGGAGCGAAGCACAAGCACTAACAGCAGTTTCATTAAATTGACAAAATCTATAAACAGTGTAAGAAATACAAGATAAAAAATAAATGCTGGAAATGTAAAGTACTGGAGAAAATAGAAATAGGCAATAGAGCATCTAGCAATGAACAATAAATAGTGAATGCTAGACAATAAGTAGTGAATGCTGGAACAGGTGAATCTGAATAAAATAGACATCTAGCTAAGTGTTTGAATTATCAGTTTATCATGTGATCGGCTTGGGACTTGATCAGGCTGGTTATATATGATTAACTATGATTCTTGTAGGTCAGGCTAACCATATGGTTAGCTATGATGCATGTAGTGGTCAGGTTAATCATATATAACAGCTATGATGCATGTAAGATGGTCAGGCCGCACCCAACATAAGAAGTGGGGTGAGCTATGATGCATGTAAAGGATTTGGATATGATCACATAACCTACTAATAGTTCCCCATCCCCCAGCTAGCACGATGGATTCCAATCACGACTCCTCATGATGGGGATCTAGGGTGCTAACCCGTGTATCCACAGTGTCGGAATCAAGTATGTAATACACTATAATTTATAGAAGTAATCAACAATAAAAACTGTCAGAGAATGTACTCGCCTGTGGTCCTGAGCAAAGTGTGAGGATCAATGTCCAAAGCGGGATCACAATGACCTAATATAAGATATCAATATTAAATGGAGTTTGGAATGATAAAAGTGAATAGCTAAGTTGAAAAGAGGGTGTTAGGCCATTCTAGGTCTTTGGTGAGCTGTCCATGCCATACATAACCATACTAGTCATATTAACTAGAATTGTCATTGATACTAGGGTATTTCAAAACTCATTAGATGTGTAAGCACTGGTCCTTATAGGTACTAGATAGACATGACTCTTAACCCTAGCTATATTAGTTCTGGCCTTGATATCTAGGTCATACTAACCACCCATTACACATTATCCATATATGTATATATATATAACCAGTCCACTACTAACTATATACATTTAGCTAATAATGAATAATTTACTAATCAACCCAAAGTCTACCCCATACTAACATATTGTTGGGTACAGGACCTATTGCAAAGCCCTACAGTTCACTAACTACATTAACAAAACCTGAACTTAGTTCACAGATACTAATCCTACAAACATTGATCCTAGATTTTGATTCAATGACCCATCCACAGTATCTCAGTCCAGATTTGGTATTCAGATTTGTACAGGCATTTGCTAAGTTCTAAGACAGTGTATAGCTACTGGTAGAATCAATAGGTAGTTTCCCCTCACTGCTCACAGAAATCCTGATACTCTTTCTCCCAAATACTGAAACTGATACTTAACACAGGCATATATGAGAAATTACTACACAGTTTCACAGTTTCACAGTCTGAAATGGTTCAGACTTCATACATGCACTTACATACTGGTGCATTCACTGGCACCCACACAGTCACTGATACACTGCTATACTCACACACAAATACTAGGATACACTCTCAGGCATTCTCACATAGGGCTGCACTGACACTGGCCTGCACTGAGACACACACACACATAGGCCTCATACACAGGCACACTGCACATACTGGATTCTGAGACAAAACACTCTACACACACTGTCACATATACACATGTTTGCACATCTCAGGCTCACTGATACATGGACACAGGGATGCACACACACATGCAGACTTAAACTAGCTACTGATACATTAAGACACTACCCCACACTACTTACTGACACATCACAGAATCCACACTGATACAAAACCCAAGTGCCAGACACACTGAATTCCTACACAACTGCACCTCACATCTACTCACATTGTTCTGCACACAGACACTTCAAGATACTGATACATAAATATAAATCCTACACTACATAATTACACATAGGTACTCACAGTCATCAAAACACTGACACGGGTAGATACACTACACATTCATGACACACACTGTACATGAACACTTACTGATTCCTGAGATAAAATACACAGGAAAACACCTCACACAGATACAGTGGCACCCTAGTTCATAGCCATTTAACCCCCATTCATGATACACAGTTGCACACATATTTACCTGGGAAATACACACACACACATGGGCTAAACTGATACACTACACACACACACGAGCTCACTATACAATGCACCAACACACACTACACAGATCTGGATACTGATATTGAGACACACACAAACATATGTACATGAATTTCTCCCAACTCACCCTGCACACAGTACCCACGAACCACAGTCCTACTGCACAGGGAAGATCCCCCACAGTGCACACAGCACAGCCACAGAACAGTCCCAAACCCGACTGCATACTGGTAAAATTTCCCACACACAGAACTCTCCCCTAATGCACAGGAAACCAACAAATAGCTAAAACACAGTTCAAAAGTATTATGTATATAGATGGGTATATTGAAACATGCAGTTAATTAGTATACATAGATAGGCAAACCCTAACAATCATTTCATCAAACACATGTAGTGCAGAAACGGATCCCACATCAAGAACTCCAAAAACCCAAACCTAAACCCTAAAATCATAATCAAATCCATATGTATATGCTACAACCATGCAAGAATGCATATTCCCATAACTAGGGCTCACGAAAATTAGGAAAAAACTATCATTAGAACACCAAAATCCTAGTTCTCCTAAATCTCCATGTAGAAACCCTAAAATCGAAATCTAACAGCAAGGGTGGGTTCCTAATGGGCATTAATCCTCAGAAAACAGAAATAAAAGAATAGAAATAGGGTTTTACCTAGGGAGATGGCTTCTTCAATGGAGGTTCTTCTTCTTCAATGCTTCTTGACCCAAACTCCTTGCTTCTCTTTGCTTTGAAGAAGGAAAAATGGATCCCTAGGGTTTTAATTCCGAATTCTGGAGGTGGGGAATGGTTTCCTTGATGGAGGCTAGGGTTTCTCCTTTCTACATGAAGGAAGAGAAGGTTCTCTTTTTATATTAAACTAGGTTAGGGTTTCCAATGAATAGTTTTAGGTTAATCCCCCTGGTTAGGTCCTGTAGAACCTAATTAACTAAGGTTTAGTCAGTCTAGGGTTTGAGGGTTCACCCTAAAATTTGAATTCTAGGGTTTCTCTAGAATTAGGTTTTCAAATTAGGGCTTAGTCATTAGGGTTTGTCTTAATGAGTTCTAGGGTTTGACCTAAATCCAATATCACTAACAATATATAAATAGTTTATAAAACTCAGCAATTTAATTAATACATAATTATTCAGAATAGTGAAATTACCCAAATGCCCTTATCTGAATATGTCGTAGTGACACTCCTGGACGAATTACCATATAAAATTGTTGATTATCCCGAGCAAAGGAAGCTATGATATCCTTCGATGATCCATCGTTACAGAGGACATTTGCTCGAAGACGCCTTCTTTTACGGCTCCTTACATGCAGGAAGAACATGATCTTCTTCTTCCTCAGGTCATCCTGATGAATCTCGGCAAACATCTCTTTTTGGTGAAGGAAGTGTGGAGAAACAGGTTCACTCGCTTGCCTTTATATAGGCAGAAGAGAACACACCAAATTCCAACAAATTCCTAAAAAATCGCCAAGAAATCAGCCTCGTAGAACGAGTCAAATTTGACCGTTTCATGCTTTATTCAAAGTATTTCAAATTACGAGGAATTTGAAAACTTTGAAGGGGGTCTTGTAGAAGCATAAAAAATACACTGGGGAGTTATACGCGTAAAAAACCCCAACATGCATGAAGCCCACGTAAAACAGAGCTCCAGCATTGCGTGGCGTAAAACATGACTTCAGAGCCATTGGCATACAACAGAGCTTCAACGCTATACAACGTAAAACAGAGCTCCAAAACAACCGGCGTAAGGCAGTATTTCCAGACCGCTTTGGCGTAAAAAGGTTGCTACATCGCCACTCCGGCGTAAAATATATTTGCTTTTAATACAGCATGAGGTTGTACAAGGAACTCTTTGTATTCCTCGAATGAACCTGTCAGACAGAACAGTGAACCTGACTCCTGACAAAGAGTACAGCACGACGATCAAGAGAACGGCTGTAATGATGATTCTGCACAGAGACCCAGGCTATCGTTTAGTGACATAATCCTTGATATAAGACGTTGTTTACGCGTTCAAGAAATATGCTACCTATTCTACACAGGCATACATGAGCTTTTACGCTCAAGATAAGACGAAATCAGATGCCACGTCAAAAGCTGTTCTTCGTACAGAACTCGAGGCATATCTCTGCAGTTAATGGGCGAGATGGGGGCAGATCTCTGCATTTAATGCACGAGATTTGGTTCTACTTTTAATGACTGGGAGAGCTAAAATTAGGGCTAATACGTCCACATCACCATCCCTGCATTTTACGCCACTCAGGCTATTTTCAACTATAGGAGCACGTCGTACGCTATCTCCTCGAAATACGCCAACTCAGGCTATTTTCAACTATAGGAGCACGTTGTATGCTATCTTCTCGAAATACGCCAACTCAGGCTATATTTGCAAAGGTGCGTGATAAGGCTATTTGGCCCAGAATACGCTCAAGACCTCAGTCGAGGAAGGATAATTGGCTAGTTTACGCTGGTTACCTACCTATGCAGCATCAAGACAGCTATTTGGCTTTTACGCCATCAAGACAGCTACTGGGCTTTTACACCCACAAGACAGCTATTTGGTTTTTACGCCAATAAGACAACTATTTGGCTTTTACGCCAACAAGATAGTTATTTGGCTTTTATGCCAACTATCTCTACGCGAGGGGCAGTTATCTACGTGGCTTGCATGCCGTGATCTTTGCAGCAGATATACGCATTATCTCATAATGGGACACGCGTCACACGCGGATTCAGGAGATCATTCAGACGTGGGTAGCAGTTATCATAACTGTCGCGTAAAGAGCGCTACTCTCTCTACTGTTCGGCTGCTACGTCGACTGGACGGTTACTGTGACCGAGCTCTATAAATAGAGACCCATATTCACAGAGCAAGGAGGTCGAATTTTTTTTAATCAGGAGATTATAGAGAGAGAGCATATACAGAGAGTGTTGATTGACAACTTCGGCTAAGAGAGTTCAATCCCTCCTACAGTTTTTGAAGCTTATTCTTCTTCTACAGCACTTCTTCGTTATCGTGTGGTCCAAGGGACAAAGTGATCGACCGCAGATCAGACTCCTATAGCAATATTTCTCCAGAATTATTTTTTTGTACTTAATATCCTCGTATAGGATTAATTGTACTCTTTCTTTCTCTTGTTTGTAAACAAAGAAAAGGTTTCGTATAAACCTAATTTCATTTCTTTCGTTTATTATCAAACAATGACCAAACCTAGGGCACTCAGTTTTCACTTGGCTACCTGGGCAATACTATTATCTCTATATGATATGGTATTCGTCCCACAGAAGGCCGTCAAGGATCAGGCATTGGCCGACTTTCTGGCAGCCCACCCGGGTTCAGAAATATCAAATCTATATGAAGAGATTCTAGACGAAGTGGCAGACGCCAACGAACTTACACGAAGTGGTTTGGCGAATGTTCTTTGACGGTGCTTCAAGAACAGGTCCCAAAGGCAACATCATCGCTGGGGTCGGGATAGTATCGATCTCCCCATACGGCCTCGTCATCAATCACGCATACTCTCTCACGGATCCATGCTCCAATAATGTGACAGAGTACAACGCCCTAATCATTGGACTCCAGCTCGCCAAATAAGTTGGGGTAGAGTACTTGGAAGCCTACGATAATTCTCAGCTAATCGTCAATCAAGTTCGAGGAGTATATGAAGTCTGAAATGAAGACTTGATCCCCACGACCAAGCTGCACACAGCATCATCATAATATTTGAGATATTCTTTATTGAGCATGTCCCTCGGTTGCAAAATATTGAGGCAGACGCTTTAGCCGGCCTCACTACTTCCTTGGCAGTCCCAGACAACACCCATCAACTAATCATGGTAATCGGTCAAGAGCTGGTCTGTTCCAAAAGTAACATATACTTATGCCTCAGCTATGCAGCTGAGGTCGACACCGATACTCAAGATTAGAGGCTTCCATTCATCGACTACGCAGTTTATGAAATTCTTCCTGAAAACCGAAAGGAAGCTACTTCAATCAGAATACGCTCCCTCCATTTCTATTACGACACGGAGACCAAAATATTATACCGTCGGTCCTACGATGGCCTTTTGCTCTGATGCTTGTCGAATACAGAGGCAAAACAAGCCCTTCATGAAGCTCCTGATGGAGCTTACGGGACGCATCAACCCGGTCCAAAGCTACAGGACCGTCCTCGGAGAATGGGCTATTATTGGCCGACGATGGTAGTAGATGTTGTCGATTACGCAAAGAAGTGCCAAGCATGCCAAATCCATGCGGACTTCATCCACCAGCCATCCGAATTCCCACACCTAACGGTAGCATCTTGGCCGTTCGAGGCGTGGAGAATGGACATCATCGGACCAATCAGTCCACCTTCATCAAAGGGACATTGGTTCGTCCTGGCGATTACCGACTACTTCTCCAAATAGACGAAAGTTGTTCCACTCGTTGAAGTCAAGACAGCCAACATGATTAACTTCGTCAAGCATTATGTCATATATCGTTTTGGCTTGCCATATAGGATCGTCCATCACAATGGTCCATAGTTCGCGAGTCAAGCCTTCTATCGATTTTGTGACAAGAACCGAATCCAAAACATAGTATCCACGGCATACAACCCCGCCGTAAATGGTCTGGCGGAAGCATTCAATAAAACCATCATCAAGCTCCTCAAGAAATTTATGTCTTCCAATAAACGCGACTGGAACGAGAAGCTGGGTGAATGTTTCTGGGCCTACTGAACAATAGTCCAGACAGCTACCGGGAACACGCCATTCTCTTTGGTGTACGGAAGTGAGGCGGTACTCTCGCTTGAGATCCAAATCCCTTCACTACGGGTAGCTCTCTCCAACCAACTAACCACGGACGACAACTATCGTCGACGGTTACAGGAGTTGGAAGCAATCAACGAGAAACAATTCTTAGCCCAACAACGCATAGAGCTGTATCAAGCACGTCTCTCTGGAGCCTTCAACAAACGGGTAAAATATAGAATATTTCAAGTGGGTGACCTCGTTCTAACAGTAAGAAGACCAATGGTTATGACCTACAAGACGGTCGACAAATTCTAACCTAAATGGGAGGGTCCGTTCGTTGTGGAAACCGTATTTTCTAACGACGCATACTGGATAGCAAAACCCAACGGTGACTTGCTCCTGGTGCCTATCAACCGCAAGTTCCTCAAAAAGTACTACGTCTAAATTAGGCTAGTACTCATCTATTACCAAACTATATCGTATCTACCTGGGCGCTGGTTCATGTCCATAGGACCTCTGGACTGTTGCTCTAATACACTACTCCGGTGGAATCAGCCATGTTTATATTACCTCTGAGCAAACTTTCCGGCCTTGACCATCGATCATCAAGTCCATATTACCTATAATATCGATTATCTTCCAACTTGTCATGACCCGTGTAGCGCCCCGTTCTCCCGGTGCGGAGAGTGCGGCTAAGAAACACAAGACGGTATCGTTCGATCGGGATAGATTGAATTAAGAACTCGTCCTCGTTATGGATTTGTTTCTTCGGAATTGATTCCCATATTCAGTGGACCGTGCCCCCGGGATCGACTTAGCGGCAGAGTCAGGAGGGACCTCTCCGCTGCTATCTTTTATTGCCTCGGTTTTTGATGTCGCTTGTTGCTTTCGTACTTTGAGTTGGTTTTGGGATTTGCTTGTTTTCTTTGAACGGTTTCGATAGTTTTTATTGTTTTCGTTCATTAAACTGCATTTCGATTTCGAGATTGGAAAAGTGGAAGAGGTATTGATCGAGCTGTTCGTAATGCAGGTGAACGAGCAGTAGGCGGCTTGCGAGCGGAGTCGTGAAGCGCCTCTTTCCTTATCCCTTCCAACAACTAAGTGAGTGGCTACCATTCCGATTTGCTAGCCCTGCTTCCAAGCTTCACACCCTAAAAGCTTGAACTCTTCTTTGCCCCGATCAAACGATACCAAGTAATAATAAAAGAAACCAAGATAAAAAGGGAATAGACTTGGTTTGTATTGCTTGTCATTCAACTTGGGAACGATTACTATACTGCATGCTTGTCCGTTTGGAATGTTCATCATATGTTTCAATTGTAGTTAGAATATATACTTCTTCTATAAATTGTGCTATGCATATGGAACACACTTTGATTTGGCATAGATTAATCAGTAAGACTATGCAAAACCGTTTGGCTATGGAGCTTGCTCCTATTCGTTCGAAATTCGTTTAAAATAATTTGAACTAAATGATAGTTGATCACGGACAACTTGTGCACAAGGTATTTTGGCTTCCGCGGACGGTCGCCAGGGCACTGGGACCGATCCAATCTGGGCGGAAGAGTTCGTATAGTCGTTTGTCACGGACGGGATGCTATGTAGCGAGGCTCGCCACCTGCGTTGCATATCATTCTTGTCCCGAGACTATAACCCGTCCCTTTGTGGCAACATGCCAGTGATCCCTGTGTATATTTAAACCTGTTGCATACTAACTTGTGTCTTCGTGGCAGGGAAGGTAAGGTAAGTATTGTGCAGGTCATTCAGACGGTCAGGTAAAATCCACCGAACGGTGGCAAGTTCATTTCAGTAAATTTTATATGCTGCTTACTTGAAAATGAACTAAGACAAGATAGAAACCCACAAATATGCATGCTTCATTAAAACAACATGTTGATTGGTATAGTTCGGTTATCTTGCCTTCACCAGTATGTTCCGACATGCTGACCCTCGTTAAAACAGGTTCTCCGCACCAAGGCGAACCGAGCAAGGAGCCGAAGTCGTCTTCCCGATCCAGTCCAGCTGTTGGCACATCCTGATCGCGCCGCCCTAGAAGCCTTTTGATCCAGGAGCTTGCAACTCTTCATACACAAATGCAGCTCCGTGGCAAAGCCGTCCTCCAGCCTGGAGGTCTATATCTTTTGGAAGTTTATAAAAGGATGTAATGTACAGGACTGCTATCTCATTTTGAGTCAACGCTTTTGTAAGCCCGTGCGACATATTAGCTAACTCGTTCAAGAGTTTGTAATAGATGTTCATTATCAATAAAGAGAACTTTTCTATATTTCAAATCTGTGTTTTAATTTATCTGCGTACTCTAAATATGTGCTTGTTATGCAAATCATTAAAGCCTTGTGCGGACGCAACCCCAGGCCCGCACGGCGGTCACGATTCGGGGGATGCCTCAAGTGATTCTACGGAATTGGGTCATGACATAATGGTATCAAAGCACAGATTCAAGTTCCTTAGACTCGTGCTGGAAAAGTTCCTTTAACGATCAAATTCCTGTGCGAACTCTTGAACTCGCTAGGCCAAAATGAGATAGATTCATGCAATAAGTCCATAATACATTATAATTCTAATATAATTTATCTTCTTTTGAAGGAATGGTACCAGCGCAATCTGCAGCGCAAGCACCGAACGAAATGCAAGAAAGTAGTTCGGGCACTTCGGGAAGCTCTCGGAGCCAGCGAGGCATATCTCAAGTCGACCCGCTTGAGCGGGTAATGCAAATATTAGGAGAGCAACGACAAAGAGATGATGCTCGCCAAGCCAAGTTCGAAAGCAATCTAGAGATCCGATTCTCAGTCAACAGAAGCAGGTAGATACCCTACAACAGATCGTTCAGACTTTGGCTGCCAACCATTCTACTGCAACAGCAACGACTCCGGTGGAACAGCCCGTGCTTGAAGTAGAGACGCCACAAATTCCAAGGGCGAGGGACGTGACTGCCTTCGACTTTGGCCACTTCAAGAAAGTCTGCAATACCCCATTCAACGGGACTGAGGAGCCAGTGGTGGCTCTAGATTGGCTAGCTGAGCTTGAAGACCACTTTGATCTGCTAGTGGTCCCCGAAGAGAAGCGCGTCGCCTACGCGCAACTACAGCTCCGCCTCAACGTACACGATTGGTGGAACGTGCATCGACGATCTCTCCAATTTGATCACGGAGAGGAGGCGATCTCGTGGACGACCTTTCGTGCCGCGTTCGAAGAGGAGTTTATACCCCCTCCAGTACAACGTCGAATGGAAAACGAGTTTGTGCAGCTGAGGCAGGGCAGTATGACAGTTAAGCAATATTCCGCCGAATTCAACCGACTCTCCAAATTCGCTAGGGCCTATTTACCTGATACAGCGAGTCGAGATAGAAGGTTTGAAGGCGGTTTGTGCCCTGCCATCCATGCGCACGTGGTCAATAATCAGTATGGGACAATGCGTGAAGTCATGAATCACGCCCTATCACTTGAACCTCAATATCCTCACGTTTCTGCCGGCGCTGTGCATACCTACATTCACAAACGCCAAGGCGACGAGAGAGAAAATACTGCCACAAAACGCCGAAACAACGGTGGTCAGAATAAGGGAAATTGTAAGCCCCTGATTTTCAGAAATATTAATTTGGATTTTTCGAGAATTTTCTGTAAATTAAACCTAGGCCTTTGGCAAATTAATGATTTTTAATTACGGTTAATTCATATTAAAATATTATGAAAATAATATTTTATGGTGTAAAATGGAAAACCGGACACAGGGTAATTTTCTGCGGATTTATTGGACTCCAAAAATCCGTTTAAAGCCCTGAAAACCGAAGTACATTTAAACCGAATTAAATTCGTGCCAACGCCCGACATCCCCATGAGAGCCGAAGCCAAGCCCAAGGAGCATTGACCCAGCCCAATCCTAGGTCAAACCCTATTCCAAATTTCTACATGTATAAATACCTAATTTCCTAAGTTTTTCTCCAGAATTAAAAAGAAAATAAAATAAAATCCCTACTTCTAGCCTAACCCTAGCCGCCAGAGGCATTCCCCTGAACCCTAGAAGCTGACGCCGCCTCCGGCGAGATTCCGGCACCGCTCCCCCGCGACCTCCGCCTCCCTTCACAGAACCAGTGCCCTCCGCCCTAGCCTACTCCTTCAGCCGCCCGCTCTGCCCCTCGGCCACGTCGGCCCCCACCTCCGCCTAGCTCGGCCTCCCCCGCTCGACCACAGCCCTATAAAACCCATTTTCCTCTTCTCCGGCAACCTCCCACCGCCCTAGCTCGGACGTCGACTCCTCCGCGCCGCTGCCTTGCCGCACCGCGCCGCCGGCGACCTCCTCCTCCTCCTTCCCAGCTCCGTCGGCGATGCCTCTCCTCCCTCCTCCTTCTTTCTCCCCCAGCAAGGCCCCCGAGCGCAGCCGTAGCACTTCCGGCCGACGACGCCCCTCATCCCAGCCTCGCCGGTGCCGCCCCAGCCCCCTCCGGCCGGCCTCCCCCGCCGCAGTGCCATCCAGCTCCGGCCGCCGCCCAATCTCCCAAACCCTAACCCTAGGTCTCTGTGTATCAGACACGTGTCGGACACGTGTCGGACACGGTGAATTCTGGGTTTTTCGGACCCTGTTCAGGTACGCATATCTCCCTGCTCGTTTACCCATTTTTGATTTCGTCAGTTGCTACGCGTAGACAGTATAACCCTCTCGGTGCCCGTGCAACCCGCTCGGTGCATCACGTCCTGTGGTGATCGCAAACCGCGATCCAAAAACAGAAAAAACAATGCCCTATTTTACCCCAGAACTGAGTGCGTCCCGCCAAACGGGACAACTTGGTTGCACGCGGTCTTCGCCGATACGTGCGTGTCGTTGATACGGACGTGTGGGATTTCGCAGAAGTTGATTCGGATGTGCGTGCACACCGAAATCAACGCGTATCCGCGGACACCATCCCGTATCTGCCAGTTCTGGAATGCGTCCTAACTTTGTGTACACACGTCGGATCGAGACAAAACTTGCGCCATCGGACTCATAGCAATACGCTGGTCCTGTGACCCAAGTTTGGTTCGATTCTGAGAACGTTGACGAAATTGCGTATCGTGGGCCCTACAGGCTCCACTTGACAGGCGATTTTGTGATCGGCTTATCAGAATCCAATTCTGGAAGTTCCGTTGGGTTCGTATCATCATTCCTGACTTGTAGACACTGAGTTTGATAGATTTGGAGATCTTTGACCCTGACACACTTTTCGGTGCAAAGTGGCCCACATGTGGACCCCGCTTTGACCCGAAAATGTCGTTTTTGCCCTTGTGTCCAAATTGGACTCAAGGACAGGCGTTTCTAGCTATTTGATATTTTCTGAATCTAATGGTGATGTTTATTTCAGCAATCGGAGTAGTACCTGCAGATCACACTGAGACCAGAGCTACAGTTGGAGCCAGGACCCCAAGCAAGTGTACCTTGCCAACTTTGCAGTCTTGTTACATATTTTCCTTGCTTTATTATATTGCTGTGCATACTCGACCTAGGACCGTGTGACTTACTCAACGTCCGATTATTAGTCGGGTGCCAACACCGTACGCGGTGTTGTGTATTGTCATCTAGAGATGGACATTCGTGACCCCTTTTTATTCTCGTACTTGTCTCATCAAGTACATAGACCCAGGACACTTGACACTATTCATGAGATAGGATCTTCCTGAGATATTCATGGTGATTCTGTATAGGATACAGGTTTCATGACTTAGACATTATATGCTTAGAGTTTATTATGACTTGCTGCATTAGATATGATCTTGCGTGACATGGACATGGGGCCACATGGACATGAGACGTATGGTTACATTGGGTGGGGAGAGACACACAGGCTACAGGTTGATTTTATATATTATGACAGCGTCTCAGTCTTTCTCTGAGCTAGACGACTGCTGGCGTCTCAGTCTTTCGCTGAGCTAGACGACCACATGATATCACTGCTACCGGCTCCCCGACACAGAGCTTGTAGTGGCTTCAGCCTGAGTTCTAGTGCTGCTCTCATATTATATATCACTTAGATGGTTACATATTTACCCTATTGCTTTATTTATTGCTGCACTGTATATTTATTTATTGGCATGAGCTCTTTGTACCTTGCTATGTCCCCTGAGGACCTGGATCCGGATTCTGTCCCCAGATATTGCAGATGAGATCTATCCCGAGGTATACGGGACCGGAGCATTAGCGTTAGCAGGAGCAGGTGCCTACATTGGAGCAGTACCAGGATCAGAGGACGAGATCATACCAGAGGACTTCTCCTGAGTATTGTCTTGAGATACTCATTTATTTATGTTCTAGTTATTTTATTTCAGTCTATTTCATTGATGTATCAGACTTGTTCTCGGATTGTTCTCCGAGACACTTTTATTGAGATTTGTCAGTTTATAGTTACTTGCTTTATTCTGGCATTTGATCTGTGATTATCTGTTGTGGATGAGATTAGTATAGACTGTGACATATATCATTGGACCTACTTATTGTTATATTATAGCTTAAGCATGCCCTGATGGATCCATTAAATTGGGTTGTCCATCGGTGTGTGCTGCTGGCCATTACCACGTGTCTAGTCCCTCGGTATTTTGGGACTGGGCCGTGACATGGTTTTTGTGGTGGCCCATGCAGGTCTACGACTAAATTGTTCGGTTTCAACTTAGGGACCGAGCAAGCCTGCAATAAGAATAGGATAAGTTTTTAGGATCTCATCCACTTGCTTGAAACATTCTTGATATCTATATCAGATACGAATTTAATTCTTGACTTGCATCCTGCCTTGATTCCAGTGCGCCTCTCATTGTTTATTTTGGTTGCAGAGTTATGGATTTGCGAGCAAACGACGAGACTCCTGCAAGATCACCACGGGATGTTTTGGTAACCAATGAAGAGGAAGTAACACCAGTTGATGAAGGTCAAACCGCTCAACAATGTAGCCAAGCAAGTCAGCACGCCTCGAGAATCCAGCAAGACGATGTTCCACCATCGACGCAGTTTGCTCCACCGATGCCTACCCTTCCACAAGGGCAGGTCATAGACGGACAACAGATATTTCAAATGATCTATGCAATAATGCAAGCTCAACAAGAGGCTTTGAGTCGCAGCCTAGCAATCGTACTAGAGCAGGCAGAATTACCAGCACGACGGCCAACGACGGGCTCTATTTCTGATTTTCGCCAGCTGAAGCCCCGTACCTTCTCAGGCAAAGAGGAGCCCACAGAAGTTCATAAGTGGCTCACCAACACACAACATCAATTAGAAGCAGCTAAGCTTCCAAAGGAACGTTGGATGACTGCCGTCAGAATGCAGTTGACGGACAATGCCCATCACTGGTGGCTATCTGAGGAGACACGGCTCGGACCAGACCGAGTCACTTGGGAAGAGTTTTCCAGACTCTTTCAGGAGATGTACATACCAGCCATCGCTCGATCAGAACTTTGCGACAAGTTTAATCGCCTCACTCAAGACCGTATGACAGTGGAAGAATACAACGCAGAATTTATTCGTCTGAGTCGCTTCGCCCCAACCCTGATCCCGACAGAAGAAGAAAAGGCCGAGAAGTTCTTCGACGGACTAAACATTAATCTACAGAAACTAATTGGATCTATTGCACCTACATCTTACCCGAACGTCCTTGCTGCAGCCTGACGCATGGAGCGCATCATCAGGAGAGAGACCAGTCTGAAGCGATCATCCACATCGGCACCCGCCGGAGCACCACAGGAAGAAGCTACAAAGAGACCTCACATGCACCAGCCGTCAAAAACATCTCCACAGGCACTACCTATCTGTCAATATTGTCGCAAAAGAGGCCATATTGAGGACGAGTGCAGACGAAAAAGGAAAGTATGTTTAGCTTGCGGATCCAGTCAGCATTCATTGAGAGAATGCCCTGAGCGTCGAGAAAGATCACCAATGGTTAACCAACAAGAAGTACCAGTACCAAGGCCAGCCTATCCAGCACTAGGAATACTGCAAACGGAAGTTGAATGAGTCATACCACCGCCTCCAGGAGGGTATCAGCCGAGGCCACCTTTGATACCCCAGGCACTACTCTTCCAGCAGGCTCAGCAGCAGTAGAGGAATCGACTACAAGGACGCGGACAAGCTTTCGCGATGACTTTAGAGGACGCGCAGACTCATGGAGTAGCTAATGCGCGTAAGTTTTTATAGTTATTCTTTTCTAGTATTGATTTAGCTCGTGCCTATTGGTTCGTGACCTTAGCCTTGACCTAGTAATTTTGAACTTGCTTATAATTGATAACCGTAGAGATTGTAGAGTCTTTTGCTATTGTGCTTATTTTGTGTTGTTTTGTGAACTTGAATTAAGTTGTACCTCCTTTCATCATCATCTAGCGTACTTATAATTGTTGTACTAACTTGACTTATGCTGCTATTCTATAGCCTAGTTTTGCAAGCTTATTCTTTATTGAGCTTGTTCATGACATCTGTATTATTGGGTCGACACACTAATACAATTGTCTATTCAGAATCAGTGTATTACGGTCTGATCAACCTTAGTGCATTTTGGTTCGTACTTCGCACGACTACTTTACGTGGATTGAGATGTATAGATGACTAGTATACTTGCCCTCTAGATATGTCTGAGCATATCGTATCGGTTACATAACTGTACTAATACGAGCATGCGAACAAAGGATTACCAGAATAGGATTTTAATCCATAATTGTCTTGACAAATCCCATTTGAATTCGTTAAACGCCTTGATCCTGATACTTCTATTCTATTACCTCACCCTTGAACTCTTTATTATTGATCTTCGTCTTCCCTTATTTCGGAAAGACGAAATCTCGTGCTTGGTATAAGTTGATATATAGACAGTACTAGATATACCCCAGGCCGGTCGCATTGTTGATGACCCTTTTATATATGATTAAGGGAATATCATAGGTGATATGTTTGTTTAAATACTTGAGGATTCAATAACATGATTAAATAAGTTGGGGAATAGCTTTATTAGATGTATAGCCTTAGATGATAGATGGGTAAATTCTAAGTTGGGTAAAGACCGCAATGATCACTTGAGAGGAATCCTTTAGACTGTAATCAAGTGAGATTGAATAGAGAGAACCCTACCCTATTTTAATTTTGAGGACAAAATTTTTATAAGTTGGGTAGATTGTAAGCCCCTGATTTTCAGAAATATTAATTTGGATTTTTCGGGAATTTTCTGTAAATTAAACCTAGGCCTTTGGCAAATTAATGATTTTTAATTGCGGTTAATTCATATTAAAATATTATGGAAATAATATTTTATGGTGTAAAATGGAAAACCGGACACAGGATAATTTTCTGCGGATTTATTGGACTCCGAAAACCCGTTTAAAGCCCTGAAAACCGAAGTACATTTAAACCGAATTAAATCCGTGCCAACGTCCGACATCCCCATGAGAGCCGAAGCCAAGCCCAAGGAGCATTGACCTAGCCCAATCCTAGATCAAACCCTATTCCAAATTTCTACATGTATAAATATCTAATTTCCTAAGTTTTTCTCCAGAATTAAAAAGAAAAGAAAAGAAAATCCCTACTTCTAGCCTAACCCTAGCCGCCAGAGGCATTCCCCTGAACCCTAGAAGCTGACGCCGCCTCCGGCGAGATTCCGGCGCCGCTCCCCCGCGACCTCCGCCTCCCTTCAGAAAACCAGCGCCCTCCGTCCTAGCCTGCTCCTTCAGCCGCCCGCTCCGCCCCTCGGCCACGTCGGCCCCCACCTCCGCCTAGCTCGGCCTCCCCCGCTCGACCACAGCCCTATAAAACCCCCTTTTCCTCTTCTCCGGCAACCTTCTACCGCCCTAGCTCGGACGTCGACTCCTCCGCGCAGCTGTCTTGCCGCACCGCGCAGCTGCCTTGCCGCACCGCGCCGCCGGCGACCTCCTCCTCCTCCTTTCCAGCTCCGCCGGCGATGCCTCTCCTCCCTCCTCCTTCTTCCTCCCCCAGCAAGGCCCCTGAGCGCAGACGTAGCACTTCCGGCTGGCGACGCCCCTCCGCCCAGCCTCGCCGGCGCCGCCCCAGCCCCCTCCGGCCGGCCTCCCCCGCCGCAGTGCCGCCCAGCTCCGGCCGCCGCCCAATCTCCCAAACCCTAACCCTAGGTCTCTGTGTATCGGACACGTGTCGGACACGGTAAATTCTGGGTTTTTTGGACCCTGTTCAGGTATGCATATCTCCCTGCTCGTTTACCCGTTTTTGATTTCGTCAGTTGCTACGCGTAGACAGTATAACCCTCTCGGTGCCCTTGCAATCCGCTCGGTGCATCGCATCCTGTGGTGATCGCAAACCGCGATCCAAAAACAGGAAAAATAATACCCTGTTTCACCCCGGAACTGAGTGCGTCCCGCCAAACGGGACGACTTGGTCGCACACGGTCTTCACCGATACGTGTGCGTCGTTGATACGGACGTGTGGGATTTTGCAAAAGTCGATTCGGATGTGCGTGCACACCGGAATCAACGCGTATCCGCGGACACCGTCACGTATTCGTCAGTTCTGGAATGCGTCCTAACTTTGTGTACACACGTCGGATCGAGACAAAACTTGTGCCATCGGACTCGTAGCAATACACTGGTCCTGTGACCCAAGTTTGGTTCGATTCTGAGAACGTTGACAAAATCGCGTATCGTGGGCCCCACAGGCTGTACTTGACGGGCGATTTTGTGATCGGCTCATCGGAATCTAATTCTGGAAGTTCCGTTGGGTTCGTATCATCGTTCCTGACTTGTAGACACTGAGTTTGACAGATTTGGAGACCTTTGACCCTGACACGCTTTTCGGTGCAAAGTGGCCCACATGTGGACCCCGCTTTGACCCGAAAATACCGTTTTTGCCCTTGTGTCCAAATTGGACTCAAGGACAGGCGTTTCTAGCTATTTGATATTTTCTGAATCTAATGGTGATGTTTATTTCAACAACCGGAATAGTACCTGCAGATCACACTGAGACCAGAGCTACAGTTGGAGCCAGGACCCCAAGCAAGTGTACCTTGCCAACTTTGCAGTCTTGTTACATATTTTTCTTGCTTTATTATATTGCTGTGCATACTCGACCTAGGACCGTGTGACTTACTCAGCGTCCGATTATTAGTCGGGTGCCAACACCGTACGCGGTATTGTGTATTATCATCTAGAGATGGACATTCGTGACCCCTTTTTATTCTCGTACTTATCTCATCAAGTACATAGACCCAGGACACTTGACACTATTCATGAGACAGGATCTTTCTGAGATATTTATGGTGATTCTGTATAGGATACAGGTTTCATGACTTAGACATTATATGCTTAGAGTTTATTATGACTTGTTGTATTAGATATGATCTTGCGTGACATGGACATGGGGCCACATGGACATGAGACGTATGGTTACATTGGGTGGGGAGAGACACACAGGCTACAGGTTGATTTTATATATTATGACAGCGTCTCAGTCTTTCTCTGAGCTAGACGACTGCTGGCGTCTCAGTCTTTCGCTGAGCTAGACGACCACATGATATCACTGCTACCGGCTCCCCGACACAGAGCTTGTAGTGGCTTCAGCCTGAGTTCTAGTGCTGCTCTCATATTGCATATCACTTAGATGGTTACATATTTATCCTATTGCTTTATTTATTGCTGCACTGTATATTTATTTATTGGCATGAGCTCTTTGTACCTTGCTATGTCCCCTGAGGACCTGGATCCGGATTCTGTCCCCAGATATTGCAGACGAGATCTATCCCGAGGTATACGAGACCGGAGCATTAGCGTTAGCAGGAGCAGGTGCCTACATTGGAGCAGTACCAGGATCAGAGGACGAGATCGTACCAGAGGACTTCTCCTGAGTATTGTCTTGAGATACTCATTTATTTCTGTTCTAGTTATTTTATTCCAGTCTATTTTATTGATGTATCAGACTTGTTCTCGGATTATTCTCCGAGACACTTTTATTGAGATTTGTCAGTTTATAGTTACTTGCTTTATTCTGGCATTTGATCTGGGATTATCTGTTGTGGATGAGATTAGTATAGACTGTGACATATATCATTGGACCTACTTATTATTATATTACAGCTTAAGCATGCCCTGATGGATCCATTAAATTGGATTGTCCATCGGTGTGTGCTGCTGGCCATTACCACGTGTCTAGTCCCTCGGTATTTTGGGACTGGGGCGTGACAGAAACGCAGGAGTGCGTTGTGAGCATTGTCGCAGGCCGGGGCACACCATCGTTAATTGTTACTTGAAGAATGGGTCTTGTTACAACTGTGGCAGAAATGGACACTTGATTCGAAACTGTCCGCTCCCAGATCGCCGCCAGCACCAAAATAATCCCTAACGGTCGGTTCTATTCCTAAGTTTCGGGATAAAACTTCCAATTGGTTGGGTAGGATGTAGCGCCCCGTTCTTCCGGTGCGGAGAGTGCGGCTAAAAAACACAAGACGGTATCGTTCGATCGGGATAGATTGAATTAAGAACTCGTCCTCGTTATGGATTTGTTTCTTCGGAATCGATTCTCATATTCAGTGGACCGTGCCCCCGGGATCGACTTAGCGGCAGAGTCAGGAGGGACCTCTCCGCTGCTATCTTTTATTGCCTCGGTTTTCGATGTCGCTTGTTGCTTTCGTGCTTTGAGTTGGTTTTGGGATTTGCTTGTTTTCTTTGAACGGTTTCAATAGTTTTCATTGTTTTCGTTCATTGAACTGCACTTCGATTTCGAGATTGGAAAAGTGGAAGAGGTATTGATCGAGCTGTTCGTAATGCAGGTGAACGAGCAGTAGGCGGCTTGCGAGCGGAGTCGTGAAGCGCCTCTTTCCTTCTCCCTTCCAACAACTAAGTGAGTGGCTACCATCCCGATTTGCTAGCCCTGCTTCCAAGCTTCACACCCTAAAAGCTTGAACTCTCCTTTGCCCCGATCAAACGATACCAAGTAATAATAAAAGAAACCAAGATAAAAAGGGAATAGACTTGGTTTGTATTGCTTGTCATTCAACTTGGGAACGATTACTATACTGCATGCTTGTCCGTTTGGAATTTTCATCATATGTTTCAATTGTAGTTAGAATATATACTTCTTCTATAAATTATGCTATGCATATGGAACACACTTTGATTTGGCATAGATTAATCAGTAAGACTATGCAAAACCGTTTGGCTATGGAGCTTGCTTCTATTCGTTCGAAATTCGTTTGAAATAATTTGAACTAAATGATAGTTGATCACAGACAACTTGTGCACAAGGTATTTTGGCTTCCGCGGACGGTCGCCAGGGCACTGGGACCGATCCGATCCAGGCGGAAGAGTTCGTATAGTCGTTTGTCACGGACGGGATGCTATGTAGCGAGGCTTGCCACCTGCGTTGCATATCATTCTTGTCCCGAGACTATAACCCGTCCCTTTGTGGCAACATGCCAGTAATCCCTGTGTATATTTAAATCTGTTGCATACTAACTTGTGTCTTCGTGGCAGGGAAGGCAAGGTAAGTATTGTGCAGGTCATTCAGACGGTCAGGTAAAATCTACCGAACGGTGGCAAGTTCATTTCAGTAAATTCTATATGCTGCTTACTTGAAAATGAACTAAGGCAAGATAGAAACCCACAAATATGCATGCTTCATTAAAACAATGTGTTGATTGGTATAGTTCGGTTAGCTCGCCTTCACCAGTATGTTTTGACATGCTGACCCTCGTTGAAACAGGTTCTCCGCACCAAGGTGAACCGAGCGAGGAGCCGAAGTCGTCTTCCCGATCCAGTCCAGCTGTTGGCGCATCCTGATCGTGCCTCCCCAGAAGCCTTTTGATCCAGGAGCTTGCAACTCTTCATACACAAATGCAGCTCCGTGGCAAAGCCGTCCTCCAGCCTGGAGGTCTATATCTTTTGGAAGTTTATAAAAGGATGTAATGTACAGGACTGCTATCTCATTTTGAGTCAACGCTTTTGTAAGCCCGTGCGGCATATTAGCTAACTCGTTCAAGAGTTTGTAATAGATGTTCATTATCAATAAAGAGAACTTTTCCATGTTTCAAATCTGTGTTTCAATTTATCTGCGTACTCTGAATATGTGCTTGTTATGCAAATCATTAAAGCCTTGTGCGGGCGCAACCCCAGGCCCGCACGGCGGTCACGATTCGGGGGACGTCTCAAGTGATTCTACGGAATTGGGTCGTGACAAACCGCACCCAAAAAATCGGGCATGAGTCGTGGGTACGTCCAGCCTACGCCGCAGCATCGGCGGTAGAATGCTGTCTAGGTCAACTATCTAGCTAACAATCTCACGCAATCAATATATAAACCTGTCAAGATCTCAACTCCAAACGGAGGAGCAATATCATAATGATAATCATAATGTACTCAATCACGAATCTAAGCACGATAAGATAACACAAAAGACTAACAACTACAAAGTCTAAACAACTGCTACTAAAATAACCACAACATCAATAATAATAATACAACATCCTGAATCAAATATAATACAAGTCTCAAACCAAAATCGGGGACAAACCCGGTACCAAAGGCTAATAAAAACAATAACAAGGTCCTAGTGATCCCGGCTACCAACCCGAAAATCATTCCTAAACTAGAGGGTCCATGTATGCACCATCGACAGGCTCAGGTCCATAAAACGTCGGACACCAATCCTCCGGATACTCTGAAAAAAATATGTCCAGTCAGGACTGGAGCAAGTACACCTCTAACAGCAGTTCCAATTAAATGATAAAAACTATAAAACAGTTGTAGCAAGTAGCAATGTGAAGGAAATGAAGTATAAACAAAGAAATATACATATCACTGGTGCGTAGAGATAAAGATACATGAATATCAGAAGCAAGATAGTAATAACTGCAAGATACCGGAAATCTAAACTAAGATCAAGTATGTGCACAAGAACGTGTAGTGAGTCCAGCATGAAATACATGTAATGAGTCAAGTCCAGAAACTATAAGTGAGACCAGCAAGAAATGCAAGAGAGTTCAGACTAGAAAGAATGAACTCGTGTCTTTGAAATACCTGTTTCGATATGTAAACGGCTAGGGGTAAGTACGGCTCACCGCACACTGGGTGTGCGGCTACTATCATTCCAGATTAGATCAGAGGGGGTGATTCCAATGATTCCAGATGGGAATGTTTACATGTCTACTCGAGTATTTCCCCGTCCCAACTAGTACAAGTGAATCCAAGACCCGACACGTAAATCAAGTATGAGTTCAGCTAGAAACATGAGTTATGCCTGTTGTGATGCCTGTAGGTGATGCCAGTAGATGATTCCAGAATAGAGGCCAGAAACATGAAATATACGTGTCGCAAGTAAATAAATCCAGAAATACCAGTCTGTGTCATGCCAGAAAATCAGATAATACTATAATAGAAGCTGAACCATAATAATCATCAGATAATAAAAACTATCAGAGAATGTACTCGCCTGACGTCCTGAGCAACTGGCGATCCGAACTGGTATCGCAAGGACCTATTGCGAAAATCAAGCGAAAAGCAAGGTTAAACAGGTTTCTAATGAGTTAAACAGATATAAAATAACTAAAAATAGGCTTCTAGGGTCGTTCTAGGTCAAACGGGTCAAACCGGTGAAATCTGGGTCAAAATATCAACTCTGGGTCCAAAAAGTCAACTCTGGGTCAAATCTAGGTCAAAAGTTGACTTTAGCGGTCAACCGAGTCAACTACGGTCAACTCTAGGTCAAACTAGGGTGCCCCTAAAATTCTAGACCAAAACTAGGTCATTAAGCTAATAAACCCTCAAACTCGCCTCCTTGAGATACCGGGATACCCTCGGTATCCGATACTTCAACCTACGCTATATGCCCTGTCTATACCCGCTAAAACATATGCTAGCACGCGTAATTATATACACATATACATAAAAACCTATCTCTAAACTCAAACCTAGGCAATTATTCAAAAACTCCGCTCGAAACTCAATACCTTGGGTATCTCAAGGTATTGAGATACCTTGATATCTCAAGGTATTGAGATATCTCTCTAAACCCTCACTAACTACCCTTCTAGCTAACTAATTATGAATATAGATATACTCCTAGCTAAATATATAGGCTACTATATATATATATATATATATATATATATATATATATATATATATATATATATATATATATATATATATATATATATAACACATATATATACATACCTACATATCTATATGCATATATATATATAACCACAAACACACATATACCCATATACCTTACCTTATACCTATACATATATATATATATAGCTATAACATATATCTATCTAGTTATATGTATATATACCTATACATATAGATATATATATATATATATCTAACTACCTATCTATCTATCTATCTATCTAATATCTATCTAATATCTATCTATCTATCAATCTATCTATCTAACTATCTAATATCTATATATCTATCAATCTACCTATCTAACTATCTAATATCTATCTATCTATCAATCTACCTATCTAACTTTCTATATATCTATCTATTTAGATATCTATCTATCTAGATATCTATCTATCTAATATATCTAGATATCTATCTATCTAATATCTATCTATCTACCAATCTATCTATCTATCTATTTAATATCTATCTATCTATCAATCTACCTATCCATCTAATATCTATCTATCTATTTATATATCTATCAATCTATCTATCTAACTATTTATCAATCTATCTAACTATCTATCAATCTATATATATATATATATATATATATATATATATATATATATATATATATATATATATATATATATATATATCACTCTCTCTCCCTCGCTAATAGCTACCTCGCTGCTATTGCTGCGATGTTGCTAGCTGCTACTGCGTATGCTGCGTATGCTGACATTGATGCTGCTACTGCTGACATTGCTGCTGCTGCTGCTGCTGGCATCTGCTGCTGCTGCGGGTACCTCGCTGCGACGCGCACTGCCACACGCACACACATACGCGCGCGCACACACACACACACACACACACACACACACACACATATATATATATATATATATATATATATATATATATATATATACAAACATATATATATATACACAACTATATATATATATAAATACACACACTAACTGTCACGCCCCAGTCCCAAAATGTAAGGATCTAGGCCACGTGGCATTGGCCAGCTGACATGTCACTAAGGGTTTAATCCAATTTAATGGACCCAAAGGAACGTGCTACACTGTCCTAAAATACTACAAGTCTAATACAGGTAAATCTATCTCATCCACAACAAAATATCAGGAAATAAGTGCTGAATATATATAAAGCTGAGTCTGATAAAGTCATAGTACATAACTGGTGGAACAAGCCCACTACAAAAGATAATAATAGCGCAAAAAAATAAGATAGACTAAGTAGCGTCTATCTGGGGAAATAGCTCCATCTCCAGGTGATCAAGCTTCTAGGTTCAGGCAGACTCTGAGGGTGTCTCCTCTAACTCCTCCTCGGTGCACACCTAGTCTCTGATCAGGTCCATACACCGTGGGGTAGAAGGCCTCGTCTAAATCTGGCAGGGAACCAGGTCCTCAGTGGGACGTAACAAGATATATAAAAATAACATGCCATGTATATAAATACTGAATAAATAAATACAGGGTGCTAACCATCTAAGTGAATGCAAATAAAGACCTTGTAGTACGCATGGGAATGTGTAGGTTAGACATATGCTGACTTAATTCACCAATCGTGGTGACTGGCTAGTATATGTGTCATATGCCCCCTGACTCAAGGGCACTCTGCAATCAACCATCTCCAAGGAGCATGGTACGAAGGTATAAAAACATACAAGGAGGGGGTGTCCCATACGTCTACTAGTTATCTTTCCCACCCAATGTAACTAAAGGTCAAGTCATACTTTTCCTGATTTTATGCTAAGCCGTGATGCAGGTCACACGTACTGGTAGCTAATCAAATATGCAGCTCGCATCCCAATATGTATTGCAACCTTGTTGCGTGTTCCCGTGACAGGGTCTAGGAGGATATTAGGATACCCTCACAGTTGTTGGTAAGTCTGTAAAGACTAAGTTAATTACACTAAGTGTCAATGTATCTGTTGACTGTACCCGAGGCAACCTCAGGTACTCATAGTCATATGCAATTCAGGAACAATAACATATAACAATATTTGAATTTAAACAGTAAACTTGGCAAGGTATACTTGCCTACTCCCCGATTGTGTTGAAAACATGATCTCACAGTCAAGTTTGAGGGTGCTTGTGACAGGGGGTCACTGACTGCTCTGAAGATATTTTCTGTTAAAACATACAGGGTTCGTGAATATCATGGGTATAGTATAAAGGTATATATATACTTATGTAAATATATACATATAAGACAATATATATACATACTATAGGGTACACATATATATAGAGAGTATATATATACATACATATTTATGTATACTAAATAGTATATAGATAGATATATATATAGATACATATATTTACATATACACATATATATATAAAAGAAAAAAAGAAATGCAGGAAAGGTATATACTGTATATCCAGTATTATCTTAGATATATATATAATATAAGTATAGGTATATATAGATAATACATATATATATATATATATATATATATATATATATATATATATATATATATATATATATATATATATATATATATATATAAAATTAAAAGGAAAGACAAGTGCAGAATGTAAATACATAAATATATATATATACTGTATTATCCAGTATTATAGTATATAATATATATAACATTATATATAGATAATATATATATATACATAGATATATATATATATATATACATATATATATATATATATAATTAAAAGAAAAGACAAGTACAGAAATGGAAATACGTATATAAATACTGTATATCCAGTATTATTTATTAATAATAATAATAATATATATAAAATTCATATATATAATTACATATATAGAATATATATATAAATATATGTATACATATATTTATATATACTACATATATATATATATATATATATATATATATATATATAAACAGAAATAAAGGTGCATAAATAAATAATATATATATTATACAGTATAAATACTGTATATTAAGTATATATATATATATAGTAATTATATATTTACATACACTGTATTTACTGTATTAATAATAATAATATTAATTATTAATATATAAATACATATATATATATATATATATATATATATATATATTAATATATATAATTATATACACATATATAGATATATATATAGCTATATACATGTATATAGGAATAGATAGGTATTTACGTATTCTAGGGGGGTACTGTACCTGTCAGACAGGTGGGGCCCTTGGCTCGTCGCCGGCGGGAGGACGATGGCGGAGGTGGCGGTGGCTGGCCGGAGGGGCGATGGCAGTGGCAGTAGTGGTTAACAGCAGCAGCAGCAGCAGCGGGGCTTGCGGGGGCTGTCGCGGCCGTGGCGGTGGCGGAGGGGGTGGTGCAGGCGGATGGGTCGACGGAGGGGAGGGTGGCGAGGCGTCTGGTGGTGGTGGCGGAGCTCAGGGGTGGCGGTGGTGGTGACTGGAGGCGGTCGGGAGTGGTGGTGGTGGTGTAGTCGAGGGGAGGGGCCGGGGCACTGCAGGCGAGCTGCCGGCGACTGGAGGCGTCGTGGGGCGGTGGAAATTGGTCAGGTCGATGGAGGAGGTGGCGGCGAGGCATTTGGGGGTGGTGGCGGTGGTCTACGACGGCCGGAGGCGGTGGTGGGGGTGGTTCGGGTGGTGGTGGTGGCTGCTATTGGTGTTGGAGGAAAGTCGGAGCTGCGGGGGTTTTAGGCGGCGGCGGAGGTGGCCGGAGGGGGTGGCCGTTGGCTGGGGGGTGGCTGGGGGAAGGGCGAAGAGTTCGGCGGTGGTCCGGTGGACGGAGGGTGGCCGTGGTGGGTATGGGATGAGGTCGGAATGAGGGGGGTGCTCGGGTTTAAATAGGGTTAGGGCAATGGCATAGGATGTAAATAGGAGGAAGTTTAGGGGTATTTTGGGGTATTTGGGATTTTTAAATATCTTGGCTGATATTAACAGGATTTTTATGTGGGTCCCATGCCACATGTAGGGTCTAGATTAACTAGCCAATGAGGTGATGCCACCTCACATGAAATTTGTATTAAAACCCCTTAAAATTTCATAAATTGCATAAAAGTCCTAAAATTGGTATTTTGCGTAATTACGCAATTTGTCTGATTAAAACACTGATTCCTGGAAATACTGAATTGCACAAAAATGAGGGGAAAACCTGGAGAAGTGTCTTGGGGGTGTGGGGGTGAGCCTGGGCAGGGGCAGGGCCTGGTTCTTTAGGTAATACGGGTCACCGTATTTATTATTTAATAAATACTGCGCACGGTATTTTCTAATTGTTTAGGGGCAGGTAGGGTCATAATTTTACTACGGTGTCAATACACTAATTGTAGTATATTTCAAGTAGAATATTATTGATGAGAACATAAAATGTCATATTTTTATTCCTTAATGTATACTCCTTTATGCTCATTTAATGTCTAAAGATACTCATTACTTTTATATTTTGATTTAAGATGCAATTGGAGTCACTAAATGCAAAATGGAGCTAATTATCAATTCTGGACAGTTTTGATACCTTATAGCAAAATGGTCATAACTTGCTCATCCGAAGTCCAATTGAGCTGATCTAAATTGATTCGGAAAGCTAAGTGATAGAGGCACAATTTTGCTGTTTTGAGTTTCCCGAGATTCTGGCTGAAGAATGGACCAAATCAGGATTGAAATTGAGTCAACTATGTTGTGCACAAAAAGTAGAGCTGAAATAACCATTTCCCAACTTATTTAAAGATTTTATTTTATTGTTTGGGTTGTTGTAACTATTAGAGGATTTGTGGGAAGATATTATGATCTTCAAACACTAATTTAGAGTCTATAAAAGGGATAGAGATCAGGAGAAAATGAAGAACAACACACACCTCTTCTTCCTCTTCTCCAATATTCTTTTGAAGTTTTCTTGAACATGCGGAGCTAAAAGTCTTGTTGGTCGAAGGAAACGGAAGCCTCGGAATGAATACAAATTTGTGAGATCTAATCTGTTTTTATATTTTTGATTTGTTCTTTGAGTATCGAATATTTTCTTATGCATATTTTTATGATTATCTTGTTTAATGACTAGGATGCATACTAGTTTATTATTCCTGACAAACTAATGCTAAATTAGATATCGAATCCGTAATTGTTCGATCTCTCTAATTTGTGAAACAACCAAGATTTAATGAACTGCTTTGTTTTATTAGATCTTAGGAGAAAAACTTTTGAGAAAATTAAATGCAACCGCTTGTGCTTGTGTTATTTTGCTTCATCGATCTCATCGAGTTTAATACGCTACTAGATTAAACATTTAGCGCTTGTCTGGGGTTGTTTAGTAGTTAAGGTTAATTAGATCGCTTGTTTTTAATTAATTGTGGCTGAAGGAGATGGGAAAATAATTCCAACGATGAATATTCAAGTATGAATTAATATATACTTGCATCGATGATCAGTTTTAAGATTCCAATGGTGGATGTTGACTGAGACCAACATTTATTTCTTTGATTGTTTTAATACTTTAATTATTTTTAGCTTTTTTTAATTTGCTTTGATCCAAAACTCTCCTCCCATCTTATTTCATATAGCATAAATATTAACTAATTACTCTCCGTGGGAACGATCCTTACTCTCACTACTACATATTATTTCAAGAGTAAAGGTTTTATTTTTGGGTGCCTACGACAGCACGCCAAATTTTGGCGCCATTGGCGGAGAGTAATTTTAGTTGATTTTTGTGCTTTTTGTGATCTTTATTTCGTTCTTGTGATCAAATAATTTTCTGTTTATTAGCAAAAAAAAAAAAAAATCGGTTACAGGAAATGGCGACCAATTCTCAAATATTTGACACTTGGCTAGATCTTCCATCTAGGCATGCTGATGAGGTAAATATTTCTTCCCTAGAACAACAAATTTTTTGTTTAACTTCTCTTGTTCGTCAGATGGTTGTAGGTAACATAAAAACAACAAAGGCTTGTGGAATTTGTCTAGTATCAGGGCATCCAACCGATATGTGCCCAACTCTTCAAGAGGAGTCCAATAAACAAGTGAATGCAGAATATGGTTTTCCTGGACTACCAGAAATGAAGTATGATCCCTATTCAGACACGTACAACATAGGATGGAGAGATCATTCCAATTTCACCTATGGGAGTCCAGAATTAAATCAACCCGCAACTCAAAATTGCCCAAGTTACCAGCAATACAAGCAGCAATACCTACAACCAAGCCAAACTTCTAATTCTGGTATGTCTTTAGAAGATATTGTTAAGTCTATTGCCATTAATAATTTATAATTTCAACAGGAGACGAGGGCTAGTATCAAAAGTTTGAACAAACAAATGAGCCAAATGACATTTGCAATTAATAAGCTAGAGGCGCAAAGCTTGGAGAAATTACCATCTCAAACGATAGAAAATCCAAAAGAAAATGAATGTTCTATCATTTTGAGAAGTGGTAAAGAGGTTGACATTCCAGAAAAAGAAGCACATGCATCGTCAAAATAAGACGAAGAGAAAAATATCGTTGCAGACACGAACATTCCTAATGACGATGTAGTACCTAATGCAAAAGAAATTTTTAAACTCGATGGAAAAGATGGAGTAAAAGTTGCCATCAGTGAGAATTTTGAGAAAGAACATGAGTTAACTTTGAGTACTCACTTACATAAAACTGTTGCAGTGTTGAACGATCTTCCAAAAAGACAACAGTCAGGTAACATTCCATATATTTTGTTACCAATTAATGACAAAATACCTTTACCTTCTGTTTTGCAGGCATGCATTCTAGACTTGAAACTCCTGCCTAGTTATATCAAGTGTGCATAGAGTCGAGCCAACGACAATATTAAACAAAGGCGCTGCTTGGGAGGTAACCCAAGGGAAGTTTATTTTTATTCTCGCATTTTATTTTTGGTTATTTTATCTTTTCTTTGCATTTAACCATACATTGGGGACAATGTCTGTTTTAAGTATGGGGGAGGAGATTTAATTTTCTTTAAGCAGTTTGATTTTGTGTTTTTCTAAAAAAAAAAGAATTTTTTTAAATAAAATAATTTTATTTTTGTGGTTTTTAATGATTTTTGGTTGTGTATGTCATGAGTAAGATTCAACTAGATTTGAAAAATTCATAACATGATTGAATAATTATTATTTTTCAACTTAGAATTAATTAGTCTAGTTATTTTTATTGAAAATGATAGTATCTAAATTGGTAGACAAAAGTCAGTGAGGATTTGAGCCTTTAGACTGACACATCAGTCTTATTATTCTTTCATGAGAGATATTCTTCCACTGATTTGTTTCTTTAGAACTTGCTTTGATTCTCTTCGAGGTCACATTGACACATGCATGCATGAACATGATTAAGGCCATCTTTGTTATGCGTTACATAAGCCAAATAGCCCACCTTGTAATTAATTTTCTTTTTGTTGAACCCCTTTGAAATTTATTACCTTTTTCTTGGTATACCCACATTACAAGCTTTCAACCAATAATATTTATACCTTTACCCAAGTCGCAAAGCTAGTGGAGCATTGTGGATCATTATGATATGTATGGGTGTACGAAAAAATAAGAGTGGGGGTGTCTAAATTTGTGGTTTGGTTACAACCCACAAAATGGAACATATTTTCATCCTCAAATTTCCTAAGTTCCATTATTGTTATAAAAAAAAAAACAAAAGAAGAAACAAAAAAAGAAACAAAAAAAAAATGAAAAAAAGGGTGGAAGTTGTTTTACATTGTTTAAATGCTTTAAAAGCTAAATTGAAGATGTTGCAAAATGGAGTGCTTGATTTTACATATTTTATATTGAGATTGAGTTAATTCAATTTTGCTCCACTTGTTTTGATGACTTTTGAGCTACACTCCCAAATATATTCCACCTTAATCCTAAGCCACGTTACAACCCATGAAAAGTCCTTATGATTTATGTTATGCATGTGATCCCAGTGGTGGAGAATGAGAAGATATGCAAGCTTATGGTAGATCATTTCTTCTGGAATAAATTTGAGTGAAATATATACCTTCAAACATATGAGAATTGAGTGTTTATTCCCGTGAGGGTCTACCTATTTAGTTTACTCCATTTTTCAAGTAAAAATACCTACTAAGTAATTAGAAGTTGTTTAAGAATATGTGTTCATGATATGTTATGAGTTTTGAAGAGCTTAGTTATTTTTTTATTTATGACATTGCAACATTGAATTCGTTTGGAAAAATAAATTAGAGTTTCGCCCGAGGACGAGCAAAGGTTAAGTGTGGGGGTATTTGATGAGAACATAAAATGTCATATTTTTATTCCTTAATGTATACTCCTTTATGCTCATTTAATGTCTAAAGATACTCATTACTTTTATATTTTGATTTAGGATGCAATTGGAGTCACTAAATGCAAAATAGAGCTAATTATCAATTCTGGACAGTTTTGATACCTTATAGCAAAATGGTCATAACTTGCTCATCCGAAGTCCAATTGAGCTGATCCAAATTGATTCGGAAAGCTAAGTGATATAGGCACAATTTTGCTGTTTTGAGTTTCTCGAGATTCTGGCTGAAGAATGGACCAAATCAGGATTGAATTTGAGTCAACTATGCTGTGCACAAAAAGTGGAGCTGAAATAACCATTTCCCAACTTATTCAAAGATTTTATTTTATTGTTTGGGTTATTGTAACTATTAGAGGATTTATGGGAAGATATTGTGATCTTCAAACACTAATTTAGAGTCTATAAAAGGGATAAAGATCAGGAGAAAATGAAGAACAACACACACCTCTTCTTCCTCTTCTCCAATATTCTTTTGAAGTTTTCTTGAACATGCGGAGCTAAAAGTCTTGTTGGTCGAAGGAAACGGAAGCCTCGGAATGAATACAAATTTGTGAGATCTAATCTGTTTTTATATTTTTGATTTGTTCTTTGAGTATCGAATATTTTCTTATGCATATTTTCATGATTATCTTATTTAATGACTAGGATGCATACTAGTTTATTATTCCTGACAAACTAATGCTAAATTAGATATCGAATCCGTAATTGTTCGATCCCTCTAATTTGTTAAGCAACCAAGATTTAATGAACTGCTTTGTTTTATTAGATCTTAGGAGGAAAACTTTTGACAAAATTAAATACAACCGCTTGTGCTTGTGTTATTTTGCTTCATCGATCTCATCGAGTTTAATACGCTACTAGATTAAACCTTTAGCGCTTGTCTGGGGTTGTTTAGTAGTTAAGGTTAATTAGATCGCTTGTTTTTAATTAATTGTGGCTGAAGGAGATAGGAAAATAATTCCAACGATGAATATTCAAGTATGAATTAATATATACTTGCATCGATGATTAGTTTTAAGATTCCAATGGTGGATGTTGACTGAGACCAACATTTATTTCTTTGATTGTTTTAATACTTTAATTATTTTTAGCTCTTTTTAATTTGCTTTGATCCAAAACTCTCCCCCCATCTTATTTCACATAGCATAAATATTAACTAATTACTCTCCGTGGGAACGATCCTTACTCTCACTACTACATATTATTTCAAGAGTAAAAGTTTTATTTTTGGGTGCCTATGACAGCACGCCAATTATCGTATTTTTCTTTGGGCAAAACAGGTGCATGTTTGGCCTTAAATCCCTAGGGGTACAGAGATGGGTAAAGAGCAGAAAATTAAATAGGAAATAAATACGTACGTTTGTAACGATATTTGTGCGACTAAAACGAAGCACAAAATAAGGTATCTGGGAGTTGCACAAAATGCAGAAAAATAGTCTAACATGTCTAGGACAGGTATGTGAACTTGTTTGGGTTGAACAGCTAGTGCAGTGTTCTAATTAAATGTGTAAAGGACAGGTGTACAAGTCAATAGGATATGTAAGCAAAATAAAATTTAAAAAGTTACAATAATTCTAATTAGCTAAAATAATTCTAAATTACTGAAATCTGGTCGAGGGAGTTTACAATCTACCCTCCTTAGAATATTTTGTCCTCGAAATAAAAACAGACATATAATGAGAATGAAAGATTGATTTGAAATATTAAGACATACCCTGGTTTGGGAATAGATGGGGGAAACGTTGGCGAATATCCTCTTCTCGTTCCCAGGTTGATTCACCTGGTACATGATGTCTCCATGCAACACGAACTAGAGGGATAGTCTGGCCTCGCAACACCTTCTCGCTACGATCTAGGATCTCTACAGGTTCCTCCTGGTATGATAGGCTTGGGCCGATGGTGATCTCTGAATAGTCCAGCACATGACTTGGGTCTGGAATGTACCTCCTCAGCTGGGATACGTGGAAGACGTCATGTACTCCTTCCAAGGTCTGAGGTAGAGCTAGCCTGTAAGCAACTTCTCCGACGCGTTCCAACACATCGAAGGGTCCAATGTACCTTGGACTCAATTTTCTTCTTCCTCCAAATCTGATAGTTCCTCTGGTAGGTGAGATCTTCAAGAACACATGCTCTCCTACTTGGAACTCTAGAGGTTGTCGATGAATGTTGGCCCAGTGCTTCTGTCTGTCTTGTGCAGCTCGTAGGTGTCCTTGGATCTTCTTTACTTTCTCCACCGTCCGAACAATCAATTCTGGTCCCAAGATCTGTCTCTCGCCTACATCGCTCCAGCATACTGGGGAATGACATTTCCTTCCATACAAAGCTTCAAAGGGAGCCATTTGGATGCTCGCTTGATAGCTGTTATTGTAGGAAAATTCCACCAGATGTAAATGATCTTCCCATGATCCACTGAAATCAAGCATGCAGGCTCTTAGCATATCTTCTAGCGTCTGGATGGTGCGCTCTGACTGGCCATCTGTCTGCGAATGATACGAGGTGTTGAACTTGAGGCGGGTACCAAGACTTTCTTGCATACTTCGCCAAAAGTAAGATGTAAACCTCGTATCTCTGTCAGATATTATGCTGACTGGTACTCCGTGCAGACGCACTATCTCCTTCATGTACATGTCCGCCAAGACTTCTGTAGATTGTCCGACTCTGAAGGGTAAGAAATGAGCAGCCTTGGTGAGTCTGTCTACGATTACCCATACAGCATTACGACCACTGGGACTTCTTGGGAAGCCCTTAACAAAGTCCATCGTAATGTGTTCCCATTTCCACTCAGGTATTGGGAGGGGTTGAAGTAGACCGACAGATCTCTGATGTTCAGCCTTGACTTGCTGACACACCAGGCATTTAGCCATAAAGCGTGCTATCTCTCGCTTCATTCCATGCCACCAGTAGTATTGTTGCAGATCTCTGTATATCTTTGTGCCTCCTGGATGTATAGAGTATGTTGAGCTATGAGCTTCTGACATCAGCTCCTTACGAAGTTCTCCATTTGGAACATAAAGACGATCACCACATCTTAGAGTCCCATCTTCGTGTATGCGACATCCTGTCTGGATTCCTGCCTCTGTTCTTTGTCGAAGCCTCTGAAATCTTGCATCTGTTGGTAGAGCAGCTTTGATTCTTTCGACCAATGTTGATTGTAGCTGGTAGTTTGATAATTGGCCGTCAATTCCTGGCATAATGACCTCTATTCCCAACTTTTCTATATCTCTCAGTAGACCTGGTTGGGTGATCATAAAGAATGCCGAGGGTCTTCTGCTTAGTGCATCAGCTACTACATTAGCCTTCCCAGGATGGTACTGTAAATCGATCTCGAAATCCGTTATCACTTCGAGCCATCGCCTTTGTCTCAGGTTTAAGTCTTTCTGAGTGTAGACATATTTCAGGCTCTTGTGATCGATGAAAATCTCCACTCGTTTGCCGTATATATAGTGTCTCCATAGCTTCAGGACGAAGATGACTGCGGCAAGCTCCAGGTCGTGAGTGGGGTAATTCTTCTCATGAGTCCTCAGTTGTCTTGAGGCATAGGCTATAACCTTTCCATGTTGCATTAAGACACAACCAAATCCTTTTCCGGATGCATCGCTATAGATTACGAAACCTCCGGATCCAGATGGTATAGTCAAGATGGGGGATGTAGTCAGACGCTTCTTCAACTCATCAAAAGCTGTCTGGCATTCCTCAGACCATATGAACTCCTGCTCCTTGCGGGTAAGACGGGTAATCGGCTCCGCGATTCTTGCAAAGTTTTCTACGAACCTCCGGTAATATCTGGCAAGTCCTAGAAAGCTTCTCACCTCTGAGACGTTGGTTGGGGTTGGCCATGTCTCCACAGATGAAATCTTTGCTGGGTCCACCGAGATGCCTTCTCCTGTGATAACGTGTCCAAGGAAAGCGACACGATCAAGGAAGAGCTCGCATTTGCTCATCTTAGCATAAAGGCTCTCCCGTCTTAGCGTCTCTAGCACCAGTCTCAAGTGCCCTTCATGCTCCTCGTGGCTCTTTGAATACACCAAGATGTCGTCGATGAATACTACCACGAACTGGTCCAGATATTGGTGGAAGACTCTGTTCATCAAGTTCATGAATACGGCAGGTGCATTAGTCAGTCCAAACGGCATCACCAGGAACTCGTAGTGACCGTAACGAGTCCTGAATGCTGTCTTTGGAATATCTTCTCTCCGTACTTTGACCTGATGATAGCCTGATCTCAAGTCTATCTTTGAGAATACCACAGCTTCTGTCAGTTGATCGAACAGATCGTCAATCCGCGGCAAGGGGTACTTGTTTTTTATTGTCAAAGCATTGAGGGCTCTGTAATCAATACACATACGATATGTTCCGTCCTTCTTTGGTACAAACAGCATTGGTGCTCCCTAGGGTGATGCACTAGGACGAACAAATCCCTTGATCTGTAGTTCCTCCAGTTGAAGCTTTAGCTCGTCAAGCTCCTTCTTCGCCAGTCGGTATACGTTTGAGGATACCGGTGCAGCTCCGGGTATCAGCTCAATAGTGAACTCTACTTCTCTGTCAGGCGGTAGGCCTGGCAATTCTTCCGAAAATACGTCTTCGAACTCTGCTATAATTGATGGGAGTGTTGTCTCCATCGTCATGTAAGCTCTAGGAGTCTGGCCTACTCCTTACTCGAGGGTACCTCATACGTATTCGAATTCCGGGTGACCTGGGGGTCTAAAGATAACACTTCCCTTTCGGCAGTCTAGGATGGCATTGTTCTGGCTTAGCCAGTCCATGCCTAAGACAACGTCGAAATTTGGCATTGGGAGTACCAAAAATCGCGCTCTTAGCCCTCTACTACAAATGACTACCGAGCATGTTTCAATAATATTGGTAACTGGAACAATGCCTCCTCCGGTAAGTATCTTCCAGCACTTAGGTAGTGAGGAAGTGACTAGTTTGTGCATGGCTACGAAACTACTAGATATGAATGACAGTATAGCACCAGAATCGAATAATACAGTTGCCGGTAATAATGCAACTAAAATGGTACCTGTGATGGTTTCACCTTCTGGCTCTTCTGCAACTGCAGCTAAAGCAAAGGCCTGTACATGCCTTTGCCCTCCAGATTGCTGTCTGGCCTTGTTGAACTGGGCCTCCTGTGTAGCCAAGGGTGCTCTCCTCTGATATCCTCCAGATGTTGAGGGTAGCATCCTCTGGGCTTGTGCTCCTAGCTTCTGCCCATTCTGAGGTGCTGCATCTTTGCGTTGTGGGCAGTCTCTGGCCATATGTTGACTAGCTCCACATACTAGGCATAGTCCTAACTTCTTTCTGCAGTCATTGGCAAAATGCCCCTTCTTGCCACAAAAGTGACAAGTCGGGAGCTCCTTCTTCTGGTAGGATCCCGTCGTCTGTTGCATCTGATTTTGTGGACGGCGGATAGGTCCTCCTGCTCCTTGCTGGTTTTTAGCCGAGAAGGTTGGATTAGAGCGTCTTGCTCCTCGGCCAATTGCTTCTTGTACCCTTGCTTCTGTAAGAACCTCATTGTAGGAGATCCTTGACTGCGTCGTCGTATACTTCTGGAGCTCATAGATGAGGCTGTGGTGGAATCTCCTAGCCTTCTCCAGCTCGTTTGGTATCAGAATAGCACCGAAACGACTCAGTCTACTGAACTCTGCGTCATAAGCATCAACAGTCATGTTCCCTTGTTCCAGGTGCAGGAACTGGGAGTACAAGGCATTTTGGACTGTGGCGGGGAAGTACTTTGCGTTGAAGTGCTCCAAGAATTGTTCCCAAGTCTGGTCTTTGCTGACGCTACGCTCTATAGATTCCCACCAGTGATGGGCGTTGCCGAGGAGTTGGGCCCTCACGACGGTCATCCATAAGTCGAGGAAAAGTTGTGAACCTTCCAGCAGCACCTCTGTGTTGGAGATCCAGTCTGAGATCTCCTCTGGGGTTTCGCTGCCTTTAAAGGTTCTCGGGCTTATCTGGTGGAAGCCTCGGACTGTGCCTACTAGTTGGACATGTGCTGGTGCCGGGGCAGTGGTTCTCTCCAAAGCCGTCATCAAGGTCTGTCTCAAGGCTTCAGTCTGTTGCCACTGAGACTGTCTCAGGGCTTCAGTCTGTTGCCATTAAGTCTGCAACATAGCTTGGAGGAACTGGAACATTTGAGACTGTCCCTCAGGTTGTGGCATCATATTTGGAAAGGGTGGAGGTGGAGGCAAAGGTGTCTCCGCCTGCGGTGTTGATGTTTGCCCTTCATGTTGAGCTGGTGTTCCTGTCTGGGCAGGATCCTGGGGAATGCACGGAGTCGTTGGGTAGACCAGCATCCTTCTCGGGGATTGGTCTCGTGGGGTAGTCGGGGTTCCTTGGGCATTTGGCGAGGGGTCTGTTGCATGGTCAGCCCCATCAATCGCATGTTTCCCGAGTATGTCCATATTTCTGAAGAAAATAGAATAATTAAAAAACATGAAAGAAATAATAAATGATAATCAAGCAGGATGCAATAAAAAATATTTAAGGATAGAGTCAGTGTGGATGAGACCTAGTATTCCTATTCTATTGCAGGCTTGCTGGGCATATCATCATACCACTAGCAATAAATTAGAGACCTGCATGGGCCACCACTAAAACCATGTCACGCCCCAGTCCCAAAATATAAGGATCTAGGCCACGTGGCATTGGCCAGCTGACATGTCACTAAGGGTTTAATCCAATTTAATGGACCCAAAGGAACGTGCTACGCTGTCCTAAAATACTACAAGTCTAATACAGGTAAATATATCTCATCCACAACAAAATATCAGGAAATAAGTGCTGAATATATATAAAGCTGAGTCTGATAAAGTCATAGTACATAACTGGTGGAACAAGCCCACTACAAAAGATAATAATAGCGCAGAAAAATAAGATAGACTAAGTAGCGTCTATCTGGGGAAACAGCTCCATCTCCAGGTGATCAAGCTTCTAGGTTCAGGCAGACTCTAAGGGTGTCTCCTCTAACTCCTCCTCGGTGGCA